>OZ026618.1:34126848-34271848 GCA_964020975.1 Hermodice carunculata
CAGTAGATTCAGATTAAAGAAAACAGGAGCTGTAATAATGGTTATAGTGGTGTGGCTAATGGTTCTTGCAATTGCTATGTATCCTGTCATGTATTATCCTTACTTTTTGGGAAAATATTACGGACGTTCCACGGTATGCCTGCCACTGCATATTACTTCAGAAATATACACAGGTTGGCAGTACTCCTTTTTTTCTTTATCGATAATTCCTACATTTGCCACTGTAGTTCTAGTGATAACTTATACATGGATGTACTTGTTTATTAAGAATTCCACTTCCTCTGCTGGCAAAAGAAAGACACAAAATATCCGTGTATTTCGACAAATGGTTTTTATCATTGTGACGGATTTGTGCTGCTGGATGCCAATCTGTATTCTTGGTGAGTCTAAATTAAGTTATAAATTTCGGGAAGGAGGCTGGAGCAGTGCCTTGTGTCAACTCTAAAATCTGATTTTAATATGTGTTTTGAAAATAAATAATATTTTTTGCAAAGTAATCACAGAAATATTTTATCACTTTCTTTCCTCACTATAGGGAATGAATGTACGCCAGAGGCTCAAGTTGTGACAGGTGAAAGCTACTTGGGTGTGCTTATCCTTTTTTACTCCACGTGGCCCATGAAAAGATTAGATTTTTTGAGTGACGTTTTGCTGACAAAATATCATGTTGTTACGTTTACTTTGGCATCCTTTCGCATCCTTTTGGCAGTTAATGCAACAAACCATGGTGATGGTTTCATTTCTTGAACTACCAAAACTGAGATAATACTGTTCAGTTTGCATTGACATTTTATTTTGCAAATCATTTGTTTTCAGTGGAATATGTCAATTTGTATCCTTATGTTTGAAAATATCTTCGAAGATCAATAAGCTGCATGCTATGACGATGACATGCTACATCCAATAATGTGGGAACTGAACATACATCGCACATTTTTATCTATCAATGCACAGGTTTTGCATCCGTTAGTGGAAATGTTCGTGTCCCTGGAGAAATATACTCCTGGTTTGTGGTATTCGTTGTGCCAATCAACTCTGTCTTGAACCCGTTCATCTACACAATATCACCAGTTCTTCAAAGGGAGAGGTACGAATATCACTTAGTTCACCAGCTATTTTCCCTTTAATGTGTTCCCATTAAAAGTAATCATAGTTTGAATTCGGGGTAAAAGGTAAAACAAAACAATATCTGATCATGCTTAATATGTAAAAAGGGAAATAATCCGATGGTATTGGGCAGCATCAACCGATAATCACCATCATGTCACTGGATACAGGTTCACAAATGTGACGAGCAAGTTAAGTTTGAGCAACACATTACACTGCTGCGGGAGAAGAAATCCAGCGGAAGAAGCATGCTATTTTCTTTGAGTTATTAACTTTCTTATTACTGTGTGATGAAATATGCCACGTTATCTATTAATTAATTAATTAATTAATTAATTAATTAATCTATCTATCTATCTATCTATCTATCTATCTATTTATTTGTTGATTTATTTTGATTTTTTCAAAAAAAGGTATATGAATTTGAATATATTTCAATGAATGACCATTTTTTAATATTGTCTAGTACTTCCAATGTAACATTAAATTCACTGAATATATGGGGCCTGCGAGATATTATAAAGCGTAGAGCCATTTTCACTGTGTAAGGAAATTTGATAATAGTATATTATTTTCTGACAAAAAGCTCACAGTTGCAGAGAGGGAGAAGGTATACGGAAAAGTGAATAGGCTGCTAATATCTTTTTTTTTCTCATGATCTAAGAGACAGCAGGGATATACCTGTGCTTCTTTCCGATAAGATAAGTTATAGTATAAAATCAAGCTCTAGTGGCTCTAATGGCAGCTTATATATATATATATATATATATATATATATATATATATATATATATATATATATATATATATATATATATATATATATATATATATATAATTTGAAATTGAGGATTAATGTTTCACACTGATTATTGTCTTTGTCCCAGCGAAAGATATTTCAACTGAACAAGTAGATTTTCTAACTAATTAAAAGTCCATTATTCCACAAAAAATTGGAAAGGTAATCCACCCTTAGCGAGAGGAAAGCTTTAAGACGGCCTTGGAAACTAGACAAGATAAGAAGGGTGGAATCGACAACACTTATTCATACCGTACTAAGGTTTTAACTTTGATTGAGGAAGTTGATGTAGTTGACACCTGGATAGTTCATAACCCTAAACTTTGTAGACAGAGTTGGTACTCTAGATCTCCATTAGGTCAGTGCAGATTAGTTTTTTGGTTGATCTCGAGCTTTTTTAGCTCAAATGTTAAAACCGGTAATATAGTTCCTTCTATAAAACCTGATCACAGCTTGATTAGTCTAAAGCTACAATGTTAACCTTTTAAAGGCAAGAAGGCTAGGATTTTTTTAAGTTAAACTGCAGTTCATTAAAGGATGAAACAAAACTGACAAAGAACAATTGATTATTCGTACAAAAGGAGTAGTACTGAATTTAGAAAACAAAAGTTTCAAATGGGATGTGAGAAAATGCGCGCAAAGAGGTTTCACAATAAGTTATGCAAAAACGAAGGGGGAAAAAGGACAAAGTAAAACAGATCTGATATCAAAGTTTCCAACTCACCACACAAAATCAGATGAATCCCCAAATGTCGTGTTGGACTCTCAAATTGAATTGGTGCAGCAACAACTGGATGAAACATATAGTAAACAAACTTTGGGTGTCTTGACTCGTTCTCGTGCAAGATGGTGCGGGCTAGTACAGAAAATTACTAAACATTTTCTTTAATTAGAAAATCGAAATGATAAAAATAGACACAGAAACAAATTAGTAGATGAAGATGATATACAAATAAATATCTCTACACATATTCTTTGCACAAAGTATCACCTGAAAAGGAAAATAATGCATTTCAATAGATTTTCAATAATACCAAAACAGCAAAGGTATCAGAGATGAAAAAAAATGTTGATCAAAGAGGTGTGTGATTTTATCGATTCCAAATAAAGAAAAAGATGCACGTAAGTAATAACTGGAGTGCAGACCTATATCACTGTTAAACATCGATTATACGTAGGTTACAAAAGTTTCAGGTTTAGTTTACTAAATTAGTTACCAAAATTAAAAAAAAATACAGACTGAAAATGGTAAAGGAAAATTTACAGGATGTTTCTTGGGAGATGAAGAACCCGAAAAATTAATGCTTAACCTTTTACAGAGTATTGAAAATATTAGTGGTCGTAAATAAATCTAGAAAACACTAAGTATGACAACACTGAATGTATATGGATTGGCTCAAATGTGGAAAGATGACCACGTAACATCCCTGCAAAATGATGCTCAATAAACTTTTCTACTTCGGGTATATCATTTACTTCAGATGAACATAATATGAGTGTTAAAATTTTGCAACGAAAATTTCAGTCAATGCAAGATATAATAAATATCTGAAAAATGTGCATTTATTTTATTTGTTTAGGAAACAATTTGGTACTGAAGTCATTCAGATTTTCAAAATGTGGTATGAAGTGTATCTACAGTATCCTCAACTGGTGACATGGTTAAAATGGTTCATAAAGAAATTGATACATTTTTTCTGTAGTAGTAATATTTTACAGTTAAAACAATAATTTTATATATAAAATACCCAAAAATGAAGGCTTTAAGCTTCTTAATTTTAAGTTTAAGGTAAAATATCCATTGCTTTCTTGGGTAAATCGTTTCTTGAATGAGAAAATGCAAATTGAAAGTTTGTAATGTCACTCTTTGTTTAGGCATAACATTACATTACTTATTTAGAAGTCGTTGTTGTGCTGATTCTATCTGTTAAAGCATAAATATACCTATATTGTATAGAGATATTTTGAAGGCTTGGAATGATATGCCGTAATGAATATATACTGATACAGAAAGGGACAAAAAAGTGGTATGACCATGATATTATGTTTATAAACGATATTGTAAATGCAGACTGGGACTTCCTTCCCGAGATCCCACAAGCAACAAATTCAATTTCGAATCACATTTTCAGACACACTATAAGGATAGTCAGAATGTAACAATTAGAAACACTAATATGAAATTATTTATCAAAGATAAATATCACTGTCAATGATTTCAATTCTACGGATTTGTATCGGACATGTGTTCAGTTCAAACCAACCAACATATGTTGAGAAATGAAGGGATAGATTCGCCGTTTTTAGACACAGGGCAGCATCACCAACTTATCTTTTCTTTAGCTTTGAAAACCAAACTAGAGAAAAAAATTACAAAATTTTCTATTTAACATTATGCGTCAAGTTATTGTAACTAAATCATGGCTTTTCAAAATTGGTATTGCAAACAATACAAATTGTGACGATTGGAGTTTTTAATGAGGCAATCACCCATAACTTTTTTGGGAATGCAAAATTATTTTGGGGAAAGTTGAAATATTTCTGGGAATATTATTTACATGGACAAATAACAACTGATCCACAATATTTGATTTTTGGATTCTACAAGGACCCCAAAAAGTTTTATTATTTGTTTTTGTTTGTTTGTTTGTTTTTTTTATATGGGAAATATTATGTATATCCTCAACCACGCATCACGTATATTAATTTCTCCAGTTCCTTTTCTCTATTGAAAAGGAAAGCATCAGTAGTCAAACACAAACGTCCTGTAAATGGCAAAATTTATATTTTTACATTGGGGGTCACTATTGGATGCTGTAATTAAGAATTTAATGTTGCCATAGTACACAAAATAAGTCGTTAAAACATTTGTCCCGTTGAAAAAAAAAATATTGTTGAAAGTTATTACGACCTCTTAGTATTTTTAGTAATATAGTAACAATAGCTTGACTCTTTATGTACATATGGGAATTCTAAAATATTTTGCAAAAAAATTTTTTTTTTCTTGTTTGACTGGCAATCGCACCTGAGATTACTGGTATAAATACGGCGTGCAAATTGGTGAACCATAGTACACCGCTAAAACGTTACAGATCTGCACCATGTTGTAACGTGTTTTATATATTGGCTGGCTTGTGGCCATCAAAGAATAAGCGAATCTTGAAAAGTACATTCTACATATTTTACATATATATATATATATATATATATATATATATATATATATATATATATATATATATATATATATTATTACGAGGCGGCTTTACCTAGCACGTCTTGTGCCAACCTGGCCCTCAATAACAGAAAGAAAAATAGAAAATGCTACACTTTTACTGCCGTGAACAGAACACAAAGACAAAGCTTTTTGTTCAAATATATATTGACTCACATTTTACACAAAAAGCACAGCATGGCGGAAACTGGCAGTTCATCTATAATGTCTGTACACTCATTTGATACGCTTTACACAAAGTGGTTGGCCGGGTCCCGTGTCCTGGCTTGTCCAATCAGCAACTTAGAATCAAAGGGCAGTATCAGAAAAATAAAATAAAACCTAGAACATTATCTTGTAATTTTGTAAAAAAAAAACGTTTTACATGGTCAGACCCAAACTCTGGTTTTAATTTTTTTCCAATTTTCTGGTCTTATCCATCACTAAAAATAAGACGTATTAATTTTACAGGATTTGCTGTGCAATCTCACGACAAACACTTGACAAATATCACACAAAACACCACATTGGAGAGCTAACAAAGCTCTGAAATATATATTTACACTGGTTTCTTCTTCAAAACTGGATACATCATTTAATCAGTGAACCGCACAAGATTCACTGACACAATATTGGAGTGCACAAGTGCTCAAAAAATGGCTTAACTCGAAGCCTACCTTACTGAATTGGGGTAACATACAAGATTCCCAGAACAAAATAAACTGCTCAAGTGCTCAAAAATGGCTTAAACACAAGCCTAAATTATGTCAATTGGTAGATTATACAAGATCCACAATAATTCACATATTTTGGAGCATACCCAAGCTCTTAACTAATCAATACTTACTTTGAATGCCTGACTGCAGCAGGAACACTACCAATAATTTAACGTGCACCCTTCACTATGAGCACGGATCAGACATTTCGGATGTCTGACACCAAACAGCAGTACACAGCCCTTTTTATTTGGGAGAGAAAGCCTAATACTGTCCCCACTGTGATCACCTTTCACTCACTGAACCCAACAGTAAACCAATCAAAACCAAACAAGATCGGCGATCACTCAGCACTTCCTGGCATGCTGACACTTGGTACTAACTGTTTAAGGTTCAAAATGTGCTTGCACTGCAGCTTAATTCCGCAGCCACAATATACATTTTATACAAAGTATGTAAGATGTAAAGTTTGAACCTAAGTCTGACCTTTTGATCTTTGGTAGCCCTACTCTGGTGAAAAACTGGGTCAAATTTGTCAGTATCGACTTTGTGTTTATTTCCCTGAGAGAAATTGCCTCTGGATACCTTGTCACCGTGTCCATGATGGTCAACAAATAATTATTTCCTGATTTTGTTTTAGGCAATGGTCCTACACAGTCAATAATTATAGTATCAAATGGATTTCCAAATGTTGTTATGGGAATGAATGGTGCGACCTTGATCTTTTGGTTTGGTTTCCCTAACACCTAACACGCGTGACATGTCTTACAGTACTGCAACGCATCACTGTGAATACCTGGCCAGAAAAAATACTTGTATATCGTATCCAGTGTTTTCCTAACACCTAAATGTCCAGCCATAGGTATATCATGTGCCATATGCATTACTTCCTGTTTATATAACTTAAGCAGCACTATTTGGTGAACTTCATTCCAAGTTTGCTTGGCAGGAACTTCACTATGCCGCCATTTTCTCACCAACACGTCATTGTTTACATAATAGCAAACTGGAACTTTCTTTGCCTCTTCCTGGGTCAAAGCATTATCCCAAGCAGCTTCAAGTGTAGTATAAGTTCTCTGATTGGTTACCAAGTCTTTCCTATTTAACCTAGTACCAGACTGACCACCACTGTCTTCATTGCTGAATAACTCAGCTACAAATGTGTCTTCCAACACTGTATCAACCACATTGGACTCAATCCTATCATTAAGATTTTTGTCATTGTCAAGTTCCAAAATTTTCTCCACTTTATTGTTTTCTGATCTGGTTGTCACCCAAGCGGGAAAAATACCTGGATGCTCAACTTGCAACTTCTCCGTGCTTTCATCCAAACCTGGCTGTAACCTTAACCTAGGTGTGACCTTCACCTTGGGACCTGCTATGTCATTCCCCAGGATCATATCTACTCATTCCATTGGTAGACGGGGTACCTTTCCCACTGTCACTAAACCTGTCAGATATTCAGATTCCAGCCATATACTATGTATTGGTACAAGCATGTCAGAACAATCAACCCCCTGAATATTGATAAAGGCCACCGGTTCTCCCCACTGGAACCTGGAGTTATCCACAACTAAACTTTGAGCACTCCCTGTGTCTCTAAGTATCATAACGGGACTTTTCTCCTGACCTTCACCTTTTGACACAAAGCCTTCAGACTTAAACTATCCATACATGTCTTTTACTGACTTCTCAGTGTGTGCTATTTCAGTAATGGGTGCTACATCCATCTGACTGCCTTGTATTAAACCTTCTGGCTTTTTGGCTCCTTGAGGTTTCAGTTCAGGGTGCAGTTTAAAACCCCTCTCTGTATCATGTGACCCTTCACAATAGGTACACTTAACATTAGGCCTAAGCTCTGGGTACAAAAGCCAACACTTTTCTGTGGTCTGCGACTTCCTACAATGACCACATCTAACTCTCCTGTTGGCACCTTCCTGGCCACCAGCTTTGTGAATATTTTGTTCATTTTCAGCACTTGGGTTCCAAGGCTTACCTTGTCCTTTACCTTGACCTGGGCCTTGGTTTGACCTTAACACACCTTGACCCCTACCAGTTTTATACTGCTTGTGCTTCAAAGAATACTCATCAGCTGCTACTGCTGCATCCATAAGCTTGTCATATTTATGCTCTTCAAGATACGTTTTAATATCTTGAGCTACAATCTGTTTGATGTCTTCAAGTAACAACAGCTCACATAGCTTATCATAATCACCTTGCACATCAAGAGACGTGAGCCACCTATCAAGCAATGTAGTTTTCTTCCTTGCAAGTTCTACATGAGTAACATGTTGACTTTTCTGTAGTCGTCTGAACTTCAGCCTGCATGCTTCAGGGACCAACTCATATGCTTTCAAAATCTCCCGTTTCACAATTTCATAATCTTGAGCCTGTTTTGATGACAAAGCTGCATATGTGCTTAATGCTTTACCCCTCAACTTGCTCCACAGAAGAGGAGACCAATGCTTTTTGGGCCATTTCAAATTTCCAGCAGCTCTTTCAAACGCCAAAATATATGTATCCACATCTCTCTCCGGGAAATCTGGTACTAATTTGACATGTGCAGTTATATTTAAATGGTCAGAATCTGTCCTGTGTGACCTACTGCCTGCACGTAATTCAAGTTCACGCATGCGATATTCATGATTCATTTTCTTTTCCTCAGATTGAGATTCCCTTTCTAACTCCCTTTCCTTTTCTTTCTCAGCTGGGAAAAATCTAAATGATACAAGCACTCATTTACTTTCTGTACAAATGCAGATTTCAACAACGTAGATACGGGAATGACGTCTTCAAGCTCTAAATGTTCCACAAATTGTTCTATATCTGCCCGTTTTAATTTAGAAAAAGACGTTCTTGTCAGAGGCGGTTCTAAAAAGTCAGCTCGATTGGAAAGAGACATCCT
The DNA here is from genome assembly GCA_964020975.1 of Hermodice carunculata. Taxonomy (NCBI): domain Eukaryota; kingdom Metazoa; phylum Annelida; class Polychaeta; order Eunicida; family Amphinomidae; genus Hermodice; species Hermodice carunculata. The sequence continues at coordinate 34,135,590 of OZ026618.1, forward strand.
GAATTTGTTAATGTAATCTTCAGACAAAAACACACTAAACTGAATCACTTGTACTTGGCGCTGGCCCTGTCCGGCCTAGTTCTTGTTGCATAATATTACACTCTTTTTAACTGGTTCTCTTTGGCACTTCATCACTGGGGAGGGTAAAAGTGTGTGCCCAAAATGAAAGACCCTGTGTCAAGTCCTTTGTTCACCGCATACTCAATTCATGATCCCGGACGAGCCCCCAATTCCATGTTACGAGGTAGCTTTACCTAGCACGTCTTGTGCCAACCTGGCCCTCAATAACAGAAAGAAAAATATAAAAAAGGCTACACTTGTACTGCCGTGAACAGAACACAAAGACAAAGCTTTTTGTTCAAATGTATATTGACTCACATTTTACACAAAAAGCACAGCATGGCGGAAACTGGCAGTTCGTCTATAATGTCTGTACACTCATTTGATACACTTTACACAAAGTGGTTGGCCGGGTCCCGTGTCCTGGCTTGTCCAATCCACCTCTGTGCTGCAACTCAGAATCAAAGGGCAGTATCAGAAAAATAAAATAAAACCTAGCACATTATCTTGTAATTTTGTAAAAAAAAACCCGTTTTACATGGTCAGACCCAAACTGTGGTTTTAGTTTTTTTCCAATTTTCTGGTCTTATCAATCCCCAAAAATAAGACGTATTAATTTACAGGATTTGCTGTGCAATCTCACGACAAACACTTGACAAATATCACACAAAACACCACATTGGAGAGCTAACAAAGCTCTGAAATATATATTTGCACTGGTTTCCTCTGCAAAACTGGATACATCATTTAATCAGTGAACCGCACAAGAGTCAATGACACAATATTGGAGCACACAAGTGCTCAAAAAATGGCTTAACTCGAAGCCTACCTTACTGAATTGGGGTAACATACAAGATTCCCAGAACAAAATAAACTGGAGCACACAAGTGCTCAAAAATGGCTTAACCACAAGCCTGAATTATGTCAATTGGTGGATTATACAAGATCCACAATAATGCATATATTTTGGAGCATACACAAGTTCCCAACTAATCAAAACTTACTTTGAACGCCTGGCCGCAGCAGGAACACTACCAATGATTTAACGTACACCACGTTCACTATGTGCACGGATCAGACATTTTGGATGTCTGACACCAAACAGCAGTACACAGCCCTTTTTATTTGGGAGAGAAAGCCTAATCCTGTCCCCACTGTGATCGCCTTTCACTCAGTGAACGCAACAGTAAACCAATCAAAACCAAGCAAGATTGGGGATCACTCAACACTTCCTGGCATGCTGACACTTGGTACTAACTGTTTCAGGTTCAAAATGTGCTTGCACTGCAGCTTAATTCCGCAGCCACAATATTCATTTTATACAACAAATTTAACTTTATGGTTTTACACTTATCACCATATATATATATATATATGTATATATATATATATTTATATATATATATATATATATATATATATATATATATATATATAATTCTTCAGTTAAATTTTATTTGTTTCAAAGACATCAAGTTTAATGTGGGATGGGGGGGCTGTCTGTGTTTACAATTATTTTGAACTATTTGAATGACGCACTTGTGTATCATTTACTTCTTTTCAAGGCTAGGACAAAGTCTATGTCCATTTCTGGCTAAGAGTAAGAACTATTTTAACCAATCTACAAAAACAGCATTGGAAAACAACTTCACAAGCAGACAAGGTATGCAATGGATATTTGTTAATGAAAAGCATAAAAGCTTAAAAAAGCTTGCGGTGGAAATGTAAACTGTGTTTCTCTTTTAGTGATGAGTGTAATGATCCTTGTGCAAAGGGATGGTGACGCTCAGGGTGTACCTTTAAGAGTTATTTGGTTTCTTATACTGTGGTCCAGGAGTGATACAATAACACAAGAGGCAACAATGATCCTCCATTAAAATTGGGTGTACACCGAGCACATGGGCGTCGATCTTGGAGATGCGGAAATACACATACACATTATTGGGCAAATGTCAGTTGATCTTGAACCATAACAAAAAATTATTTAGAAGGAGCGTGGTCTTTATGGTTGCTGGTGGGAGGATGAAAAGGAGACAGAAAATGAATCATTTATTGGTTAAATGTATAGAGGCCTTGTGCCAGGATAGGTTTATACAATCTTAGTCTGAAAAGAATTTTCAGGGAATTACTTTGACCAAACTTTTTTTTTATTTCAGTTTATATGTTGACATATTTTTCAGACATTAAGCCACAGATAAAACTTCATTACCATACCTAAGTTGCATTCTTCGTAAAAAAAAAAAAAAAAAAGAAAGAAACTGATGGAGCTTGAAGTTTTCAATTTTATCAAAAACATAAGGCCAAAATTGCAAAAATCACAAATGGTATTAAGGTCTCCATATCAGGTCTTGTACCAGCATTGCAACTTGTATATAAAAGCTTGCTTATATGAAGTACAAGACAAATGACAGCTCAACATAGTGGTATAGATTTAACTTTTATTTCGTTTGAAAATATCTTGCGGTAACTGTAACTAGAACAACATATTGTAAAATTCAGTAGGTCAACTCGAATATTAGGGCTCACACAACAACAATCACAACTGTAGAACACAAAGCAACCTGAAGCCAGTCCTTCCCCCAACATGGGAACAAATGTATCTATTGCATTGAATGCTACTAGAAACGCAGAAGTGCATGCATGGTTACACGAACAGGAATATCCCTATAAATCAGTGATAGAGTAATATATCTCTTCATTATATACTAGAAAATATTTTATTACATTTGAAGATGGTTAGAATAATTCAGCTGCATACCAGAACTAGACATATTTTAATCTAAAGGGAACGCACACATCCAGCGAAATCAGAAGGGCGGAATGTGTGAAGGAATGATTGCTGGAAAGGGCTTAAAACACGACAATCAGAATTGCATTGTGCCAAACATCAATTGTAGCACTTCAAAGGAAAATACCATCAAAACAAATGCAAAATTTCGAATTTTAGTTTTCAACCAATTGTAAGCAACACTGTTTTCCCTCGTGCTAAGATGGAGGGAAAATTGTATGAAACTGCTTAATTAGTGAATGCCACATGCCGTCAACTTATTTTTATGAAGCAATGTATTATAAAATATATGTGATGATTACTTGCGTAAATACATGTAGACTTGGGGAAGAATGAAAATGGCTCACGCAAATTACATTTTGCTCAACAGTTATTTATAACACTTCCATGTTGCATATGTATGTTGTCATTCACTTGAAGCATTTCTTTAGAAAATCGATTGACTGACAGCACGTCCATATCAATATAGAAATCATTAAGCCACAATGTGCATTTTTATCTTTTGGTACAAGTGGTGAAATTTGCGTCTCAAGTGGTAAGGCCTATATGTAATTAATGAAGAATATTTCAAATGTTCAGAGGAACAGATTACAACCACCAGCTGCCTATTATGCCTGCTTGTCTAAAGTTTGAAGATAAATTGTTTTTTACATCGGTATTGGAAGATAAATGTTGACGTTTGATATCTCCTCAATCTCTTTGCTTTCATTGTTGGGCTGAAATTATGACTATCGGTATTGCTTGTCTGAAACATTCTGTACTCACTTAGTCTCTTCATATCAAAGCATACCCTTAAGATATCAATCCAGATACATCCATGAACATGTTTTTCATTTCTATATATTTTGTTACAAATATACATGCACTAGATACGTTTCCAAATAGGTCATAATTTTCGGCCTAGAGGATAACAGTTAGGCTTTGACAGATGATTAATAGAACACATTTTGGAATCTGGGATATCCGGATTAATGTCTTCAACATTTGATCTATCTCAGCTTCATATTTAATCAAGACAAACCCCATTAAATTTCATTCTGGGTTTACTCATATATGCTACTATGATAAATATATCTTATATATTCTGAAATTTAATTTCAAAGACTATTTGTAAAATTAAAAGTGCGTTTAATCTGAATATGCCATGTATTTTCAAAATTACAATATTTGAAGACAGTTTTTTTTTTGGTCAGAGTATTGTATTTATATTCATACGCCTTTTTGCCATTTACGTTCTGAATTTTACATATGCTGTATAAAAATCATAAAAAACTGCACACCTCCATACTGCTTATCAACGCCCCAGGCTACAAAGTACCATGCACTGAATTTGGTTTCCAAAGCTAGCACTTTGAACTCCATCTCACCATCAGCTACAAGTACCTTGGCCGTGTGCACACAACACACATGACATTAGTTAAACCAATTGGATACACCTGATAAATTTGTAGGTACATATTAAGATTAACCAAAATCGACAGAGGTGAAAACAGGCAGTTACATTCTTCAAGTTAATGTGACCATCTTATGGTATTTATTAGCATGACGTAATCCACAGCACCGAGAACGATTGTTAAAACTTCCAATTTATTGTTTTAAGTTCAACTTATGTGCGTGCCAAATGAATGACTGGGAGTAACAATGTTGTACTGCAAGTCAGATACAAATAACTAATAATTTGCTATTTTTAGAGACAGATTCACATAAAAAAATCTTCGTTGTAAATAAAACACAAGATACTCTTACGCTTCGTGAATATGTGCAGCTGAAACAATTATCAAGTGTAGATGTTGTCTTCATCATGAAAAAGATATGTATATCTTTGCTGGGACTAGAACAACTTGATTTCCATCCACTCCTTTGTGATGACAATATTCTGCTACTGTATGATACCAAAGTAAGTAATGTGGATATACAATAAAATTACTTTCATGGGAGGGATGACCTATTCTATTACTTGAGACAGACTTGCATCAGTAATTGAAAATAATAGACATATTCCATATTTCTTAGTTTGCAAAATTCCTTCGAGAGGAAACCCGTGCAGATGCCAAGAGTGTCTATAGATCTTGCATGGGCAAGTATTTTTTATGCCTAATGGAAGACTGCAGGGAAGGCAACTATATTTTCATAAAAAAGTCCTGCCTTGAAACCGTACAACTAGAGCTGGTATGTGCTGCAAGAAGCAAAAATCAGTTTACATGCATATTTTGGTTTACTTCCATATAAGGTAATTTTTTTAAAGGCTTTCCTTGCCAAAGTACCAAATTTTAGGCCTTTTAGGCTTTCGGATCATGTATGCAGAAAACAGTACCTATACCGGGTGCCATGTTATGGTCAGGACTTTTTTGCACAGTCATAAAAATAAGTAAAGTATTTTATATTATAGACAAGCTAACAACTCTACTGCTCTATACCTAAATGCAGGAAAAGATTACAAAGAGGTGAGAATCAAACACAAGCAGTTTAGAATAATGCAGAATGGATACCAGATTGATCATTTCCTTACATAGTGCAATAGAGTGACACATAACGGCTTGTGAGCTACTAAATGCGTAAATTCCAAATTGCATTGAGAAGCATATTATAAACAGGTTTAAAGCCAGTTAGTGCCCTGGCCCAATTGTGTTAAGTGGAAAGATGTATTTAATACCCAGGTATACAATTTTAGCATGTATGACCTTAAATAAGCCAAAAGTTTGTTTGAGGAAAATAACACATTTTAAAGATAAAAGTGATGGCAAATTCATTCTTCCATTGTTGCATTTATGTCTATAAATTGTGCTCCGAAGAGCCTGAGCATCAAGGCATGCCCTTCAAATGTATTAAGTGACTACTCTTCAAGATCTTACACCCTATGTAAACCATGTTTATATTTCTAGTATTTTGTTATTAGTGAAGCATGTAATTTGCGTGTCAGTTTTCATGAAATGTTTCTGGAATACTTTTGTGTTTTATATTTAGAGGTTTTGATCCACAGGGTCTGGTTCCAGCATTGTGCCATGCCACGATGACACCTTCAGCCAGCAATGGGTCATATACAAGCATCTCATCTTTTGGGAGACTGTTAGCTATGATGCTTCGTGCTGTACGGAATCAAAGAGACAATCTTGCTTATTCAAAGCAAATATACTCATAGCTTGAGTAATCCTTTTTAAGCATTTCGACAAAACGTGAACGTTTATGTTGGAACGTATACTACACAATTGGGGGACTTCGATGCATGTAACATAATGGCCTGTTAAAGACAGAAATTCAAGGCGTCAGTAGATATTGAATTTTTGCTACATAAAACCCCAAAATGCCCGACATAAACAGTCATAATCATCGTATTTCATGTTACATCACATACCACATTCATCGTGCGACTATGAAATTAATTTTACGTATGTTACTCGTGGGACGGACCACATATGCTTGTCATTTGCTGGTGGCTAGAACATGACGGTATGGGGCATCGAATTTACGGGTCATTTCAAGTGATGGTAATTCTGATTGGCTGGTTACTTTTTTTTGTTGGATAACAGATTCCTCCAGAGCCATGATTAAGAGTTCGCCATACTACAGTCCTACGAGGGCAGCTGCAGAAGTGATATCGATTATTATGTACGCTAATGTGGAAAAGATTATGATTTGACTTCATCCTTTAGTGCTATAAGTTGTGTTTCTGACATACATTTTGTCAGCCTTTTTTTTCCTGTCAGAGACCTCTTTTTGAGGAGGATATTATTTTGATACTTTGATAGATACACATACTGATCTTTGAGGGCCTCTACGATAAAGTAAAAAAGCAAGGAAAAAATCATGTCACTTGTCTTATTTTATACACACACAAGGTCTGGCTATATTTATATATTTATATGTGTATGTATGGGTTTGCCTTAAAACTGCAGTAGTCCAGCTAACGCAAATTCGTTGTTACTTATATTTTTTTCTATCATATTTCTATGTCACAAATCCAGTTCAACTTGGCAGGAATATTTCCAGATGTGACCCAGTCATTTAATTATCGTTGGATACTTCTCTTTCATGTCCCTAAGCAGTAAGAATACACTGACCAGCACAATATCATAACAATTACAATCACCTCTCTCAAAAGAACAGTGTTCAGAACATACAGTACTATACAGGTTCTGTCACCTCCATGTGTGCAGAGTATTCCTCCATCAAACATCTCTTATGAATGGAAGCAAGAAGAGAGTATATATTTCGCGAGGAATGATAAAGCTCTACGCCTGAGAAGGGGACAGGTAGTAACGTGGACAGAGAGAATAGTGAAAATATGTTATTCATTATATTTAGAGTAGTACTGCTCAAGAAGGGAAATTTTGTTTACAGAAATAATGGGTAAAAACAAAAGGTGGAGGCAATGTGTCACTGATATGGCTGAAGAGAAAAAGAAGGTAATCAAAACTATGTTTGTAGCATTACTCTGACCCAACAGGCTAATACTGAAGGGACGAATTAGGAATGAAAGCAAGGGAGGGGTAAACATTCCTCAATGAATAAAAACACTATACTGCCAAAAAAAGGGCAGGTTAAAAGAAAGTAGTAGCATTATAAGTTACAAAGAAAGGGTTATATTATGAGTGACAAGGCAAACAACACTTTGAGAAGGGGTTTGCTAGGGAATACGTTGGGGATGGGGTAGGTCGACAAGTGATGCGGGGGAATAAATATATCCTCTGCAATGGGATCACTGGAAAGGGGACAGACGAGCTGCTACAACTTGTGAAAAGTAGTACCAATGTTAACTTCTAGAAAGGTGCTCTCAAATGTTGACATACCCCCTGACCATGAACATCAGCGGCAATTTCCTACCAAAGAATAACTGTATCCTCAGTTAGAGTTATTCAGATAGCAACCTCATTCCTGGTAATATGCTTATTTATGTGTTTTGTTTGCACCACTTTTTTAAATAAGCCAGTTGTGAGTCTGATTACAATTTTTCCCTCCTATTGCACTTATTGCAATGATGACACCACTGTAATTACCAATAAAGACGGGGAGGGGGGGAACAGTTAAGTACGCTGTGTGAACTGTCATAAAACGGATGACTCGTGTCCATTGCAGACAGACATTGTGCATAGGCTGCAATAACAAAGGGAAGGCTGAACATTCTCAACTCTTGAGATGAGGTCGTCATGCTCCCTCGTATCTCGTTTGAAATACTCAATTAACATAACGGGTCGCTGACGTGCCAAGTTACATAATTTATTGTAATTTACTGGTTCAATTCAGCATATAGAAAAAACACTGATAGCAATATTTTTACCAATATAAATAGGCCCCAGATAACTCAATCTAAAGTTAAAACGGCTGGCTCCACATTCCATTTATTGCATTTTATTTTTCGTAGTTTAAAGACAACTGCCAGACGGGCATATTTCAAACTATTGTTCTTCTTAAAGCTATTGTAAATCGACTTTTTTTTTTTTGGTTCCTTCTTCTTCTGCCATAATTATTTGTCTGGTACATGGGCATTCAGGTGCACCTTCCAATCAACAAGTCAGTGGCAGTGACATGGATTAATATGAATTTTGGTCAATGGCTGCACAGTTGGGCAACATCCAATTGAAAGATGTTCACAAAAATGTGGAGCGGCTTGGATAGGAACACTTCTGGGTACCCATAAACCAGAGTGGGGCTTATTTTCGTTGAATGTGCAGCGTGTCTGAGAAGATGACTTAAATGACTGGATCTGTTTGACACACTGATCAAATTTTTTGCAAATACTATACCGCAATCCATCCTACAATAGGCATGTGCATACCTTATATAGAAACAGAGTTTGAATATTGGTACCTACAAAAACGAAACATTACTTAATGCATTCTGATGGCAGATTTCATTCATATTGCCTATGTTGGGCAAAGCCAAGGGGCCTGGGAGAGACGGAGAGATAACTCGATTTCAGTAGAAGTTACTGCACACAAAGGCAATATCCTGTTTACAGTCTTTGTGCTTTCTTTTAGTTGAAAATGTGAAGAATTTAAATCCAGACTGCATGCCAATGTGTGTTACAGTTTACTTTGTGCTGCTATTATTTTACGCAAACAACCTGAAGTAATTTTAATTCATTTGCCTCAATATATGTATATTATCTTACAAAGACAGTAATATTATGCCCAGCACTCGGAAGAGGTGGTAACAATAGAGGGGTTACTGATAAGCAAACAAAGGGATACAGTTGACGCATCGGAAACAGATAACCCCCCCCCCACCCTGACATTGTCACAGACATGTCTAAACAGGGTGTGTGACGTGTGAAGTAGAGGCGCGTGGGGGGAGGTGTTAATAAACACAGCATCTCCAAGACCAAGACATGTCCAACTGTCTTCGACAGATCAGCGTTTTTTGAGCGACAGGTCAAGGCAGATGAGTTATTGCATACAAACATTACTGGCCTACTTTCTGTCTCTCTCTCTCTCTCTCTCTCTCTCTCTCTCTCTCTCTCGGCATTTACTAAAACATTCATTACCGGTCGGGTGCGGTACAGTACCCACAACAAAAGGGGTCGAGGTGGCCAGGTGCACACAGGTGTTCACAGGTCGTGGCATTAATCCCCACACAAAGGAATGGGATTGTGACGTGAGCATACATGAGAAGGAATTGAGCTCCAGTCCAGCTTTTCTGATTGACTGTTCAGCTATTGATCCCCTGGTGCACGTCACCAGGGTAGGTCAAGCTAACTTTTATGTACAACAGATGTGCTTTAACAGTGTAAAGCCAATAATCATTTTCATCACAGTTGTACATAACTTTTATTGTTACCAACAATTCCCCACAGATAAAAGATCTCAACATGTCTCAGCAAATATCACCAATTCATACCTTCTTTAATAAAAAAAAACAAAAACAAAAACAAAAACAAAAAAACAAACAAAAACAAAAAAACAACCCAAAAAATATGTACTAGCCCATTTCAGTTCAAACAAGAACCCAAGTTACATTTCCCTCACCACCTAAGAGGCAACGTGCTGCCCAATATGTTGAGCATGTCCACACAAACTGTACCCCTTATTATGTACGTCTGCTGGAATATAATGGGGGTTCCTTTTGGAATCAGGAGGAGTGTTTCCACGCTTATGAGTCTTACATAGCTTGCACTGTTATGAATGATTCCCCACAGTTGAACGATCTCAAGATGCCTCAGTAAATACCACTTATAAGGACATGATGATCAGACCCACAAAAGACCCACAAAATACCCTGGAAGACCCGCACAAACCCACATCAACCCAAATCTCATCCACACAAGACCCACACCGACCGACACAAGGCTCACACCAAACCCCAAAGCACTCACAGAGACACAAAAAACTCACAGAAACCCACACAATACCCACATAAGACGCACAGAGATCCACAAAGATCCACACAAGCCCCCAAAGGGATACCTATGGACAGGACCTTCAGCTATTTTGGAATAATAGACGCCTCCGTATGCCCCTACATGCCCTAATATACATCTTCATGTTCCCACATATGCCATCATATGCTCTAAAATCACCCTCAGACGTCCTACAGACCCCTTACGGTCGCTCTGAGAAGCCACACAGATGCCTAACAGATGCAATCAGATGTTCCACAGATGCAATAGAGACGCTGGTAGATGCCCAACATATGGCCTATGAGGGCATCAGAGGGTGTCCGTAGGGCCGCTGACAGGTCAATAGGGATTCTGAAGGCATCTGCATGGTGTTTGTACGATATCTGGGGGGCATTTGCGTGGCATACCTGGGTCATGAAGGCTTATATTAGGCTATATAAATGCTTATATAAGCGCCTATGAAGGCATACGAAGGCGTGCATTAGGGTGTATGAGAACATATTGAAAAGAGCTTCCTTGAAGCAGTGCCCAGCAAGTGAATGTTCCGTTTGTGTAAAGTGTTATCTCATAAAAAAAGTAATTGTAAACACGGATTCGTTAAGAAGTCCCTCTCATAGTGTCAAGAAAGGAAACTAATTTATGTTCAAGATGAAATAAAAGTACCAGCAACAACACTTGGGGCAAAGTACTCACCTTATCAAATAAAATTAGCCTTAACAAACTCTTACTGATACATCTAAGATTATACCCAACACTGGATTTTCTCTCAAATCCCGACTTGGAGCACAGTCAATGTTCCAAGGATACAAAATTTTGTCATTAGTGTGTGTTGGAGAATGAAAGCGTACACTTTGAGTCATATAAGGGCGTATGAAAGTTATATTACGACATGGTGGAATGAAGCCGTTTATAAGGGTGTATATCAGGGTATATAAAGGTGTATATTTGGGCGTATGAAGGAGTACGAAGTTAAAGGCATAACATAGAGTAAATGAGGACGTATGTGGGAGTATGGAGGCTTATGATAAGGCATATGAGAGTGTATATTACGGAATATAAGGGCATATTGAAGGTGACTATAGGGCGTCAGTATCGCAGATGACTGCACATATTAGGACGTATGTAGGAGTATGAAGGCTTTTATTAGGGCATATATTTGGGTATATAAGGGCCGTTGAGGGTGTGTGAAGGAGTGTGAGGGCGTATGAAGGCATATATTACGGTGTATGAGGACATGCCAATGACATTCACTTTAAGGTACTGTCCAGCAAGTGAGGGTTTCTTTCGTGAACCTGTTCTTTCATATCAATAGTAAATGTAAACACTGATTGGTTTAAAAGGCCCCTCCCATAGTGACAACACAACAAACTAATTTATCTTCAAGATGAAATAAAAGTACTAGCAAACATACCCAGGGCTGTACTCATCTTATCAAATAAAATTCACCTCATCAAACACTTACCGATATATTTAAGATTATACCCAGAACTGAATTTTCCCCCAAATCCCAGCTAGCAGCCCAGACAATTTTAAAGGCGCCTTTAATTTGTCATGGGTGTATTTTTGAAATAAAGGCATATACTTTAGGTTTTATTAAGGCACATGAAAGTTATATTACGGCATTGGAGTAGGAAGGATTTTATAAGGGTATGTATTAGGTATATAAAGGCGTCTATTAAGGTGTCTCAAGGGGTTTGAGGACCTTCAGGAATATGGTCGAGAATATGAGGGCGTATGTGTGAGTATGAAGGCTAATATTAAGGCTTTTTAGGGTGAATATTAGGGAATATGAGTGCATATTGAAAGTGCCTAAATGACGTCTGAAGGTGTTTGTAGGCCATGCGATGGTGTATATTAGCACATATGTGGGAGTATGAGGAGTTATATTAGGGCATATATAAGGGTATGTAAAGTTGTATATAATGAGGGAATATCAAGGAGTTTGAGGATGTATGGAGGCGTATATCTTGGGGTGTATGAAGGCGTATCGGGAGTATGAAGGTGTATGTTTTAGGACATATGAGGGAGTTGGGCATTTGTAAGTTGCTTGGAGGGTGTCTGAACAAACACAACCACACACACACATATGCATTTGTTGTTAAGAAACACAGACATATGTAAATATAAATATTCATTTTGGGGGCCCAAGTCATCAAATCATGATTTGGTCTGTGCACCTGTCTGGTACATTACACACTGGTGAACATTGCAGGGGTAGACATGCAGGCCACTACTTTATTGACCAGTCACAAAAAAGGAACCAGAAGAGCCCATTATGCTTCAGTATTGTCCACCACCTTAAAGTACTGTCGATAAAATATAATATCCTTTAACATGCATTGCTTTCACATTGGAGCTGCGAATGCCACCTTTGGCCGCAGGTCTTAACATCAGGTTCACCACATTAGACACTGGCAATCTTGATCATGTCTTGATCATATGAGGGCAGGCGAGGTCACATTCCCCGAAATATATTTTTAATTTTCTGCTTCCTCTTTCTTCTTGTAGGGGAGCTGGACACGTTTTTATCTTTGATGGCTAGATCAATATTACCACGATCAAAACATAAAACCAGTCAAGGGCAGTACATTAACATTGTAGGGAAATACCAAGCCCAGGTAGGTAGTGAGTGTGAACGGGCTGATTAGGTCAGACAAGAGCTTCTCAGTTTTCTACCAATGACATGACGAGTATGTGGAGGACAAGCAACGGCAGACAGTATGAAATTAATGTGTGGATCATTTTTAATGGAGGGAAATTAATGTTTAAGTTCGTCAATGCTAAATTTTACCATCTCAGGCTGGCCACCATTGGATACGTTGTCCAAGCCAAGCTATATGGGGATCCAAGTATGCGTTGTGAATATATATATATATATATATATATATATATATATATATATATATATATATATATATATATATATATATATATATATATATATATATATTATAAATTTATGCCTGGCACAATCAACTTGTAAAGTGTAGCACCTAAGTATCATGAATAAGCCATAAGTGACCGCTTGTACAATCATACTAGTATGTTAATACTGCTAAAATGTACTATAATTTGTCAATATGCTCATAGCAAACAACAGCAGTTCAACGTAACATCCATCTCAAAACAGAAAAAGTGGATGTGTATTAGCGACACGAACCAAAGAAGTATGAGAAAGGCCGTAAATGAATGCTTGTACAACCATTAGTATGCCAACACTGCTGACATATACTATGATTGGTCAACATGTTCCCTGATAACAGGAGCAACACCAAATTAGAACCATCTCCAAACTGCCCAGTAGATGTGATTTTGCCCTCAAATAACCCGTCCAGTGTCAGGCAAATGCAGCAATCAAAGATAGGTTTCTTTGAAATTAGCTGAAACGTACATTATAATGGCTAAAAAAGAACACAGTCATAAAAGCGAATTATACCCTAGGTTATTTGAAGGAGCCCTTGTGATTCTCAGGAGTTACAGAGGAGTTGTTGAGACCTTTTAGATGCTTACTAAAGCAACAAAAAAAAAAAAAAAAACAAGGTTGCAAAAAACAACACCATTCAATTGGATGGTATACATTCAATGTTCCCTAAGTACAGGGTCATCACTTTGGAATGAACATGAATGACAATTCGAGGGAACAGATGTAAACTGTGAACACACAACAATAACGTCGCTAAGAGGTCACAGAAAACAGAGGGGTGATCCACATAGTACATGTTTCGTGAACATATAAACAAATTGTGACATTTCAGCGTTTGAGATATTTTTTCAAGTTAACTATACACCAAATAGTACAGAAAAACATGATCCATATTCATTAATTCCAAACCCAACAATGACAGCAAAGAGATTCCAGACTTGCCAAAGCATTAACATTTCTCTTCCAATATCAATGTGAAGAAACAAATTTCACTCCTGACTGAAGACAGGCAGTCACCCATAAAAGGCAACCAGTGGTTTTAAATCGGTCATCTCAACCTTAGAAATATTCATCATTACATGCAGACACTAGTTCTTTTCCAAAATGTATAGGCCTAACCACCCAAAAGACAAATTTCATTACTTCTGCCAAAAATAAAAAGAGACCAGTTAGACCTATCACCTTTTAGTTCTCCCGACTTGTCAGTCAGCTAAGTTTAAAGTAAAAGAGTAAAGTAGGCCTACATTGTTTTTGTGATATTTATGAATCTGGAACATTTTAAACACACTCTATCTCCACTATAACTATGAGTCGGAGAACAAAGCCCATAGCACAACATAGCCAATGAAGTAATTTTCAAATAGTACAGAAAAACATGATCCATATTCATTAATTCCAACCCAACAATGACAGCAAAGAAATTCCAGACTTGCCAAAGCATCAACATTTCTCTTCCAATACCAATGTGAAGAAACAAATTTCACTCCTGACTTGAGACAGGCAGTCGCCCATAAAAGGTAACTGGTGGTTTTGAACCGGTCATCTCAACCTTAGAAATATTCATCATTAACTGCAGACACTAGTTCTTTTCCAAAATGTATAGGCCTAACCACCCAAAAGACAAATTTCATTACTTCTGCCAAAAATAAAAAGAGACCTGTTAGGCCTATCACCTTTTAGTTCTCCCGACTTGTCAGTCAGCTAAGTTTACAGGAAAAGTGTAAAGTAGGCCTGCATCGTTTTTGTGATATTTATGAACCTGGAACATTTTAAACACACTCTACCTCCACTATAACTATGAGTCAGAGAAAAAAGCCCACAGCACAGCATAGCCAGCGTGCTTTCTCTCATGATAAGGCATGATGTAAAAAACAAAATCTGTCAAGTCAAGGTTCCTCGAAAAATTCAGCTGCGGCTTCCTGATTTTAACCTACCAGTAGTCTTGATCTCTGAATGGACCTTGATTATTTGTTATTACCAACTTTTCATCCATCATTGTGTGCAAAATGTTCTTGTCACACGCTGCGCAAAATATAAACGAACATCTTGTACTTTTATTCATGAATGGTGTGTTGTTTTTTTTGCCATCTTACAGGCTAACAGCATTTTCTGAGCTAGAAATACCTTTGACTTGCCGACATGACCTTGACCTTGACCTTTGACAGTCTCACAAGTATTTCATTTGTATTATGAGCTAAATGTTACCAAATTTGGTCAAAAGATTACCAAAAAATATAAATGCTCAAGGGTGTGCCAATTTACCCGCCAGTTAATGGTTGTATGACAACTTAAGTTGCAGAATCAAGTGTGAAATAAAGAAAATCCGTCCAGTCAAGGTTCCTCCAAAAATCAGCCTTGGCTTCCTGACTATACGTCAACTTACGTGTAATTAGAATAAGTCCAATGGTTGTATCAACCAAAAAAGTAGTGCACTATTGCAGTCATTCAATAACCCAGAAATCGTTTAGCGACTTCTTTATGAATTTATGACACAATGGAGAAATGTCTTGTGTGTTATTTTTCTTTACACTGTTTCAGGAAAATAGGCTGAATGCAATTAATGTCTGTACCTCTTTGAGATTTGTTGCACAAAGTCACCAAAAAAACAAAAAAAAAAACCGAAAGTATTACTAAGAATCAAATATAGACTAAGTTTACCACTTTGACCTGCATGTGTGGTAAGCTATTAAAGACAGAATAAAAAGAAATCATATTTTGCACATAAAGAGGCGCATTGGCTGATACTATGATATGAATTTTCACTTTTACTGCCACATTTAGGACTGTGTCAACAGCCTTCCTCGGTACGCTACGGGTGTATTGTCTATTTAATCTCTTTATATAGATCCAAAGCAGTTCGCAATCTACTTCCCACTTTGAGGCAATGAACCTTTAGTTTTTGCTAATGTACATATGACGTTTTGCAACGACCTGTGAAGGTATGGAGTGCTTCCCGAGTTAAGGCTACTGTAAGTGACATATTTGTGGCATATTTGTGTAGTACTGCATTATATTAATTTGCCTATATATATATATATATATATATATATATATATATATATATATATATATATATATATATATATATATATATATATATATATATATATATATAAAAACCTAGCACCGGACAATCTCTGCCATCAATCAGTTTAATTTATGTTTCGATTCTCATATTTATAATACAAGAAGTACCCACTCTATGGATGTTTAAGTCACCGGTGTCAAGAAAAGTTCTTTTAAGAAGACTTGTTTTCAATAGTGCTACAGTCTGGAGCCCTATTAACTAAATTACAGCAGTTCACTCGATTTGATTTCTTTCTAAAGGCAACTATAGGGTCCCCTACTTCACATGATTTCTATGTTTTAATTTTGAATCGCCTGTCGCTCAATTGTATCTGGAATATATTTGGCTACATTTGTATACATGTTGTATGTATGTTTACTGGTCCTCAGAGAACAACAGAGGTGGCTTGGACTGGGTGAACCAGAAAACAAAATATTCAGTTATCATCATCATCATCATCATCATCATCATCATCATCATCATCATCATCATCATCATCATCATCATCATCATCATCATAGTTATATTCCAACACGGTAATTCCCCATACAGATTTATCCAAAGACAGCACGCAAACACGGCATATTCATGCTCATGTATATTCTAACAGGACACGTTGGTATTCATGTGTATGCGCAAACAAGTTCTCTACAACGTCAATAAATCATGATTTTTAAGTTTATGCTGAGAGAGATTATGTATGTCCTTGCAATACATTCAGGGGTTTTTTACTCAAAGGCATCCAGATTGATACTTGATTATAGTGCTAAAAGTGAAAAGTACAAAGTGATACATTACGTTTTATATATCCAATGTGAAAATACGGAGCACAATGCACACTACAATTTTTCTTAAAAATCTTGATATGATTACAAATCTCAATCTTTGAAGCAAAGCTACTACTATTGATATGGTTATAATATGAACATCGAGTACAACAAAGAGGTTGAACATTCTTTATTTTTACACTGTGCTATTATATTGATCAGTTCTATTACAATGTGACCTCCCTGGTATACTAATGCTGTATGTGTACAACATAATCATAAAGCCACATTGAAAGCACGATAAAGTAAACTTTGAAGTGAGTGGAGTAAGTATGATGCCTTTTTTAACCGTAAGCTCCAAACAATACTGTGCTGTGTTACATCTATTTACCAGTTGTCTTGATTAGCTTCCCGTGGTATCCAAATTGAGCAGGAGCCTCTGCCACCTAAGAATGTTTGAGGTCTCCACTTTATACAGGCGCGTTCACCCTCATCTATGAACACTGCTGATTTTCAGTCATGTGTCTTTAATCTTACTACCACCCAAAATGGAAGTGCTTATGTGATCTTCAGAATGAAATCAAGGTCACTTTTGTTTTGTTTAAAGACCATAATCGCTGTTGTAAATATTTATGTACTGAGTTTCCAAATTTCCTAATTTTGGTTATTTGTTCAAATTCAGAAAATGAAAGCACCATTATGTAGTGGATAATTGGTTGTAGATCAAGTCCAGGTACATTTCTACCACTTTTGAAGAGGATCCAACTTACCGCTTGGGACATGAGGTTAAGCAAATCAAAAAAGGGTAAAAATTCTTGAAAAAAGAAAAATCATAACAGCACCACCTGTCGAACTAATAAAGGCCCATGGATCCTCAGAAGAGACCCAATACAAGTCCAAAGCAATTGACCAGGTAGTTTTAGAGACGAGAGTGTTACCAATCGAAGAACATTATTCCAAAAAAATCAAAATCAAAATCCGAATACCATATCATTGCAACAAGACCACTTGAACAACTTTCATAGAGAACAACCTAACGTACATCCTCATAAAGCTTGAAGAGAATCTAATTTATTGATTTCGAGAAAAAGTTGAAAATTTGAATGACCATTGCAATTCACATTATCTTAGTACTCAATAGGAATGCACGAGTAAACGGACATATACGAGACCCAAAATATTCGCTACAAATCTTTGATCCAGAGTATCACCACCTTGTGAACATCTTTGTTTAAATATCCCACATTCACCATATTCAACAAGTTTTTAAACAATATGAGGACACATAGGAGAAGTTGAAGGTGGCGGAAACACACAGAAAACTTATAATTGACTAGAAACAAGAGTATAGTAATAGTCCTGTTCTCAGCTGACCTTATGTGCACAGATGAAAGGCCGTCTTTGATTACCATCACCATCGCTGTTGCTAACATGAGCATATCATGACGCTTATCGATTTTGATAATTTGTTACAGATCACAGAATGTCAGCACCAACATGTAGGTAACAAAATTGCTGAAGATCAAGGCCGTGCACATCCTCATAAAGTCCAAAAAATGTCTAACCTTGTATTTCAGAGAAAAATGCCTGAAAAATGGAAACACAGGAACATTCTTTAAAAGCGAACACACACACACACACACACACAACCACACACACACAAGAAAAAGAAAGAAAGACAAATGGAAAACAAATACAGTGCACCCTGTGGAACAAGTTTAAGGCTAAGAGTCTCCAAAGGTATCTGAGAGCTGTCTTAGAGCAATTGGCTTGGCGCTTTCGGAGAAGAATGAATAATGTATTGCCAAAAATATGAACTTCAGAAAGCAGTTACCCAAAAATGGTTTCAAATGAGCCGTTTCTACCTTTAAAATATTCTTCATAAACTACAAACATTACGTCCATGGGCAAACCACAAAAATAAAGCTGCCACAGAGATAGGCTGAGTTGCTTCGCTGACGGATTTGAACTTCAAATCTGCAATCATTACGTGTTTTTTGAAAAACATATGGGGCAAACAGGCTCACCGTCTTTACGCACTTAGTTAGTTCTCATAACATAGGATTAAAGAATAAGATGTCCTGATCACCTACTCCCCATAAATATCTGGCTACAAACTTTTTTGGAAAGCTTCTAGCAAGTACAAAAATCTGCATGCCAAGATTTTTGGTGAAGAAAAAGCAGATGAGAAATGACATAAAGGAGAGTTTTTTTTGCCTGGAAGAATGAGGATAAGCGAAAGGAAAACAATGAGGGTGAAGAATGGACGGCCAGGCCTATATTATCCACCACACTGAATTGTTTTGTCCCTTTGATGGCCAGCCTGACAGCAAGGCCTGGGGCTCTTGGCAATGATACGGGCACAACTGTAACGACAGTAACTCGTAGCGAAATAAATTATGGAAACAATGTGTTACAATTATACAAGTGTATGCATGGCTATTTGCCAGCTTACCCGACTTGCTGGGCACCCAAATGAGGGCGAGGGCGCTAGTGGGAAAGTTTTGAAACATTGCTAATCTTTGTCACACTGACCTGTCTCACGCTCGCTTTCATTTCTCACGATCTATTCAACCCACCTTCATGTAATTCACAACGTTTATCCAACACATATTTTTAGTTCCTATGCCGACTTTCAGTCCGATCAAATGTTTGGTTCCGACTTCACGGCTCTGCAAAAATCTTTATTCACAACAAAGTTCAAATTCGGACAGTAACCCGTCACACCCAGCGCCACAGATCAGTCACCGTTTTGTGACGGACACATGCAATATTTCACGCCATTTTTCCAGTGGGCATTTGGATATGACAGAGGACTATCAATTACGAGCAGAAAACAGTTCGTGGATGCATAAATATATACATGATCGTGACAAAACGGTGACTGATCTGTGGTGCTCGATGTGACTGGTTAGTGTCTGAATGTTTCAAACCTTTCCCACTAGCGCCCTCATTTCTGCCCCCAGCAAGTCAAGGAGGCGTTGCAAATAGCCATGCAAACACTAGCATCATTGTAACACATTATTTGCATAATTTATTTCGCTACGAGTACCTGTGGTCGTTAAGATGTAGTTTATTCCTTCTGATTGTCAGTTCCAGCCTAAATCTGATCCTGTAACATAGGACCGACTATCACTGTCTTATGCTAAGGATAGGCTGTAACTTTTCCAAATGCCCATTGTTCAGTGACGCAATCTGTCTAATCTCGTTAGGTTTTGACAACTTTTAAAGTTGGTTTATTAGAGCCTTGTTAAGTAGGCCTAGTGCTGTTCCTAAATTTATGCTCCAATTAAAAAAATGGCATCGTGTCCCATATCTTTATACCTCCCCCCCCAAAAAAAAAGAGTCAGTCAATCAATGTTATGCCAAACGGAAATAGCCGTTCAAGATGCCTATGTGCCCTGGGTGTGTTTCTACTCGAAAGACATGTCCTTCCATTGAAGCATGCCGCTATTTGCTCTTCGCGCCACGTGACCTTAATGTTGGTTGTGCCAGTGGTCCCCACTGATAGCTGTTAAAACACCGTGGGAAATTGTCACACCAAAATAATCAGATAGTACGGGTGCTTGGGCACAGTGACAAATAGCTTTTCATCTTCTTTTTATACAAATATTGATCTTTTAAACAATATTTGGTGAACAAAAACTTGAGGTGTTTGGCTTTCAGAAGAACAAAGTTCATTTTGTGATTTTTGTTTTCGTCAGTGCTGTTATAGACCTAGCCACCATGGCACCTTGAGTCATGTCTCGTCACAAAATTTGCTCCAGGGTATCCAGATTTCAAGTTAACCTGCATTCTACACAGAGACACGGCCTCCTCAAGAGTTGCAGGCTGTAATAGGTAGGTTCAAGGGGGAAAGCAGATTGTGATACCATATGCACGTCAAGCACTTTGAAAACACAAGAAGTCTATGAATAACTATAGTTCTTACAAACTGAAATAACTAGTGTTGATATGGGCTATCCCAAAAAAGTCGAAGACTTTTTCAATGGTTCGTTTTTGCTGCCTTCTCTAAGAACTCTTCATTCTCGTCTTAAAGGGAAACCACAAAAATAAATCAGCCTCAGAGATATTCTGAATTGTTTCACTGGCGGATTTCAACTTCATAAATTACAAACATCATGTGATTTTTTTCAAAAACATTTGGGCCTAACAGGCTCACCGTCTTAACGCATTTACTTAGTTCTCATCACATGGGGTCAAAGAATAAGATGTCCTGATCACCTACTCCCCATAAGTATCTGGCGTCAAAGTGTTTTGGAAAGCTTCTAGCTGATCACCTACTCCTGTCACATATCTGGCCCCAAAGTGTTTTGGAAAACTTCTAGCAAGTATAAAAATCTGCATGCTAAGATTATTGGGGAAGAAAAGGCAGATGAGTATTGACATAAAGAAGGGTTTTGTTTGAAGGACGAGGATAGGAGAAAAGAAAACAGCGAGAGTGAAGAATGGACGGCCAGGCCTATATTTTCCACCACACTATTTTTTAACCCTATGATGGACAGCCTGAGAGCAAGGCCTGGGTCTCTTTGCAATGATGCAGGCACAGCTGTAACGATGAAGTACCGGTATATTCCCTTTGATTGCCAGTTCGGGCTTTATCTGATCCTGTAACATATGCCCGACTATCACTGTCTTATGTTAAAAGCAGGCTGTATTTTTTTCAAATGCCCATTGTTCAGTGATGCAATCTATTTAATCCAGTTAAGTTATGACAGCCTTTTAAAGTTTGAAGGATGAAGCCTTGTTAAGTAGGCCAAGTGCTGCCCCGTCATATATGCTTCAATCTATAAAATGACATTGTGTCGTATATCTTTATACCCCCCCTCTTTAAAAAAAAAATTAAGTCAATAAATGTATGCCAAACGAAAATAGCAGTTCAAGGTGCCTATTTGCCTTGTGTGTGCTCCTTTTCGAAAGTTGGTTGTGCCAGTGGTCTCCACTAATGGCTGGTAAAACACCGTGACAAACTGCCATGCCAAAGTAATCAGATAGTATTGGTGCTCGGCCACGATGGCAAGTAACTTTTCATCATTTTTCCATATAAATATTGATTTTTTTTAAATATTTGGTGAATAAAGACTTGAAGTATTTATAGTCTAGATAAAGAAAAAGCTCATTTTGTTATTTTCTCGCCAGAGCTGTTATAGACCTTACCAATCTTGCACATGTCTCGCCACAAAATCTGTTCCAGGGTATCCAGATTTCAAGTTATCCTTCATGCTGGACACTGGCACGAGCTCAGAAAAACTTGCAGACTGTCATAGCTGGGTTCAGAATGGAAAGCAGGTTGTGATACCATATGCAAGTCAAGCACTTTGAAAACACGGGAAGTCTATGAAGAACTATAGTTTTTACAAACTGAAATGAATAGCCTTGATATGGGCTATCACAAAAAAGTCCAAGACTTTCTCAATCGCTGGTTTTCACTGTCTGAACTGAGAAATCCCTATTGACGTATTAAAAGAAAATCACAAAAATAAAGCACCCACAGAGATGAGCTAAGTTGCTTCGCTGGCGGCTTTGAACTTTGAAATAAAATTCCAATCTGGTCGAGAGAACAAAACGGTGCTGCAGCAGTGAAGCAGTAAACACAAACACCTACACCGAAAAAAGTACATCCTGTACACTTGGCAAACTCTTCATCTGCCGATTTTGAAATGAATGATGCAATATGGTATTTTAGGGCAGTTTTTGCTAATTTATATCGTTGTTGACGAACACCATTTATGATTTTCTCCATACATTTACATGTGTACAGGATGTATTGCACATACCACTGCAACCAATGCTGCATTTTTAACCCAATTTCCTATTGTTGATATCAGTTCAGGTCAACAAAACATTGAAGATTGATATTGTAAGTATTAATTGGTAAACTATACTTTATCTTTTTTCATCTCAGAGATTTAATAGTTGGTAGTTGGGGCCACCCAAATTGTTTTACCATGGTCGGTTCAATTTATATAAGGCAGTACGGTTATAGTGCTTTCAGGCCTTGAGAGAGCAACCAGTATCAAAATATTTGATTTGAATAAGTGACAAAATCTTTCACTAACACTTTGTATAAAACTTTGAGGAATCTTATAATGTGCTCACCTTGTGTTACAGACATATTAAACGGCTGATCTCTGATATGATTAAGTTTGCAGAACGAGCAAAACGTGAACATTAAACTTTCCGATGTCACACTCTTGCCACATATAATGGTTTTGCAGTATTTATCACATTAAAATCGATGTATTATGATGTGTTGATTTTATCGTTAATGCGTCCTACAGAGTAAGAAGCCTTTTTTGTCAATTGTTAGCACGGAATACATGTTCTTCCACTGACTGTGAAAGTTTCGTCAGTGCTGCCTGTGCATCTACGAGCAGCAACAAATGCCATAGGATAAGCAAACATCATTGCAGTCACACTGCAATTCGATAAGTAGTTCGAGTGCACTGACTCCCTGAGACATTGTTTTAGGCACCATCATATATGACACAGTCTAACTCATCCAGCCGCACGGGTCATCTGAAGCATCCAGGTTCGTCACTGGTGACACATGACCATATAACCGGTTTTCCAATACATGCACTGTAATCTTAAAACAAAAGGTCCATTGGCCTTGTGCCCTGAAGACTCTTTAGAAATTAGAGGTGACAGACTTAGCACAAGATTTCCAGATTTTGACCTTCATATTAAATAGTATTGAGGTGGGACCAAATTTGAACATTAAAATGAAACATTATACATTTCATAAGTCCTAAAAGTTTTATGGGCTTTACTGAAGGGGGGCTTAGAACGGTCTTACGAAAAACAGATTTCGACCCCTTTATTCCGAATGACTATAAAATACCGTATGACCTTTACTTTCAAGTGGTAGTAAAATATGAGACCCTATGTGACCCTGCCAACAATGTCAAAGCAATGGTTCACGTAGTAATTAGCCAGATTTTTTTTTCAAAGACGATTTCTTAAACAATCTCAAAAAAATCAAATTGCATTACATCACCACGTCCTAGCAACGGACCAGCTGGAGAATATCTGGATGTGAAATTAAAGCATTCCATAACACCTTTTAGACAAAAATTCTATGTAAGCACTCTATTTCTGCACGCATGTTACAATAGCAGCACTTACTGACACATGGTTCGAAAGTGTGGTATCCCGTAACTTCTCAAAACGTTAGCGTATATGAAGCATCATCATTTTCGAAAACATTCATCCCCTTTAGTCAAATAAACTGTGATAAAGTTTCATGCAATTCTGATTAGTCATTCTGGAGAAGTTAAAAAAATAGCATTGACACACAGAGCATCATTTCAATAATTGCAATAAAAATTGCAGTGCCACCTCTGACTAAAATGTGATTTACGTGACCCTATTTGACCGTGATTGTAATATCAAAGCAGTTGGCCAAGTATTTCTTTAGATAAATGCCATATACCACTTGGTCCTGGTCACAAACTCATCTATTCTTAAAGATGTTTTGCAAATTGAAGTACATGAGAAAATTAGCAATAAAGTACATGTACATATTTACCAAATTTTACTCTAACTTTGGTGATAATATGCAAATTATGAATAGTCTAATGTGTAATATGCATAATATAAACATCTTAGGTATACTTATGTGTGCTATATATTGTGAAGCTTGGCCTGATTCACAAAAGGTAAGTTCTCGGTCAGATGTAATTTTGCTATTGTACCAGAAAGTGGGCACATCGTTTGTGGCAGTTTTGGTCAATTAAAAAGTTATTTTACTAAAACCTGTCTAAAATGTTTGTATTACATCAGGTATATTCTTATTTCCCACAATCATACTTTCAGATTGGTAAATGGCATGCTTAAGTGTTCTTGGCTGAAGGGGTGACCCCCAAAACAGCAGCTTTGGCTCAAATACTGCATCATTTAAAAAGGTAGCCAATTTGTGTAGCCAATGCCCTCTGATGCATGAAGAAGGAAAAGAATATTCGTATGCAAACAAGTTTCTACACCATCATAAATAAGATCGGTAAAGTTCCATTCGCAGTTACTTGATGCCAGCTGTTGCTTACACACATAATACAGTCAGGTGTAACGCTATGACCGAGGACATGTAGCTGCAATAGTTCCAAAAAAAAAAAAAAATACACATATTCATAAATTTTAAGACTACAATATCAGCAAAGTGTTTGAAGAGATTAAAAAAAACATCAATATTCATCTTCCAATACAATTGAAAGAAAAACATTTCAGCCCTGACATGAGACAGGCAGTCACCAATGAAAGGCAACTGGTGGTTTTAAACCGGCCCTCTCAACTTTGAAACATTTTCCATTACTTACAGACTGAAGTTTTTCAAAAAGAAATAGGCCTAACCAAAAGATATCTTGTGTGTCCCAGAAATCATTGGACAACAGAAAATGGAGATTAAGCATCATTTGTACTTTGTTAGGGTAGCCTTGAAATACAACCCGCCTGGCCCCAACTCAAATTGCTATCAGTATCTATTCGCAGAATGTTGCGTAAGCTTCATCCCTATCACATGAAAGAAGACATTCGCTTGTGAAATGATTGACTTGCAGGGACGGGATATCAATTACACGGAATACTTAAAACTTTCATAAGTAAGATATTAGCAATGGTGCATGAGAGCATGAGTCATCAAAGCTGTAAACGTAAATACAATATTTTGTGTCAGGGATGCTACAGGTATGGCAAGTAAGGCACGGGTTTGCATTTTTACGCACAACTGCTATCAATACCAAGTTTCCAAATGCACTTCTTGCATACACATGCGGAAATTTGTCACTTGAGTGCCACTAACCCTTCATAGTCTACCCCAATTGATTTATGCATATGCAAAAAAAACAACAAATATTCAACATAAACAAGTTCACATCCTCATCAGGACAGCGTTCTGGTATTTGCCTATTATAATCTTGACAGTGATATAAATTTATATCAGAATTAAATAAGGAAAATTAACTATTTGATACATATGTATACGTGTATACACACACACACACACACACACACACACACAAACACACACACACACACATATAAATATATATATATTTATATGTATATATTTATATATGTATATGTATATATATTTACATATTTATGTATAGATATATGTATATATATATATATATATATATATATATATATATATATATATATATATATATATATATATATATATATATATGGGAGGTGGGGGTGTATACACGTGTACATATGTATCAAATAATTGATTTTTCTACACTGTTTATAAATATATTCGTAGATGTAGTCAAAAGTTGTCTTCCAGAACTAATGAGTAAAATGTTTCAGCATAATAGTAAACCATACACAATCATTCATTCATAGTCAAAGAAAGCATATTGGTAGCACAAGAGATATTCAAAAAGTAACTTTAAATCTTGCGCAGTTGAAACGTTGATAGATGCCAAAATTTCTTTTGGATATTACTTCTCTTCAATGCTGGCCTTTTTTTAACAAATAAAAGGCATTCCAATGGGTATCAACTGCTTTCAGTTACTTGCACATATATATATATCTTTTACCTGGCTTGAATTTAAGTATAGGGATGAATTGATAAAAAATTGACTTTCAAATGGCTTCAAAATTGTTAAATCACGCAAGATATATTAATGACATTGCTTGTGTAAATGTACCGAATTACAGTGAAATTACCTAAGAAATTTACCCAAAAAGATATCCCTATAGAAGGCAAATATCTAGGTGGTTCGATGTTGTGCTTCTGGACTTGGATATTCGGGTCAATAATCACAGGTTTTGCATTAAACTCTTACGAAATAGATGAGTGAAACTTTGAAGTAGTCAACTGTCCTTTCACGGACAGAAATGATTCGGAAGCGATTAGATAATATATTTTCGTGACAATTGTTAGGTCGTATTTGTTCTAAATTTCAGGACTTTGCATATAGAACCAAATATATTTGCTATAAATTTAAGTCAAGGAGAATAGACTGGTCTGTTTCGCTACTTATTTATTAATTTTTTTTTTTTTTTGGCATCATTCCGTTTTAAGATTCACCTTACGGCGTTTTAGGCTTACATGTTTTCTGTAAGGTTTAACCCACTGGGGCTATCGGTAACAAGCAGCGACTGACGACAGTTACATGTTTGCCCAATTGTACTTTAATATGGCTGAGGAAAAAAAATGTTTTGATGACATGTTTTTGAATTAACTGCTAATGAGCTTTATTGCTTTATTTTTTTTTTTCTGACATGCCTAAGTACCTTTTCACTCAATGTAGAAAATTTACTCAAATTTGACAGTATTTATAAAAATGTCACAATCATCACCCGTTATGTTGAAACATTGACACACACGGATGGCAGATATATGGAACTTAGTTGTTTGGTACTCTAAAAGTGACGAGTAAGTGTCATCATTGGGTTTGCTTGACATTTCTGGTGCAGGATGTCCATTATCGCAGTCCTTGTTAGGATTTCCCTTGGTTTGTACAGGTTACTCAATTTAGTATTGGAAACTTTTTCTTCTCTTTTCTACCCCCAAGAGTACATGTTTTTTGCAAGCTACATACACGCATTGCTTGAAATTTGTCCTCAAGGGGGATTTTGCTGACAACAATCGAAAAGTATCTGCTGTGTCCAATTATATCATGTGCGAGTTTGGACACCATTGATACCTTGTCATTATATTACATTTGGCGAACCACGATGTTACGCTTCAGTTTAGGATGATATTTTGCCTTGGTCTTCTGATAGTTTTATCATCACTATTGTCAAGACCTGACTGAAAGATAGAGATCCTTGAGGCTCCGAACTTAAGCAATCCTCTGTAGGTGTTGTCACATTATGATAAACCCATTAGTCCCTGGATGGCAGCTTTACCTAACAGGATCTTGTACCTCTGCTAGGTATCTTACCACCGGTAACTCGACTTTGTAGCATTTTTTCATATCGTCTTGTAGTCAAACATATACATTCGTCTGATGTTGCCTCTAATGAGGCTCGGTCTGGGTGTTTTAAACTCGCCTGTGTGCTGTGATCTACACGAAGTTATAATGGAGGAAAGTGATTTGATAATATTCCAGATTCATAACTATTAAGAAAACGATACAGGACTATTTCTATTACTGTACACTAATCGGACTGACAAGTAAGGAACCCAAAAAGTGGCAGGCCTTCCATGTCACTCTTTTTTTCCCAGAAGTGATGGAATTTGAGATTTGAGTGAAAAAATAAAATCTGCAGTGATTGAAAAATGTGTCAAAGGTTGAGAGGAATGGTTAAAACTACCGGTTGCTTCTCATGGGTGACTGTCTCAAGACAGGAGTAAAATTTGTTCCTTTACATTGGTATTGGAAGATGAATGCTGAATTTTTGGTAAAAATTGATTCTATTCTCTGTCATAGTCCGCTTTTAATTGATAAATATGGATAATGATTTTCTTAAGCATTTAATATGGAGCATGACTGAATACAAGCATGAGTATGTTAGTCACCTTCTGAACATATTCTTATGGTCTAATTAACACTTGGCTACCATTGCTGAATAATGCACAGGTGTCCATTTTATAAAGATATAGAATAGTAATGCATAAAATCCAAATCCCTCACCTACTGAAAAATACATACAAATAAGGCGCATGGCAGTACAATACCATAGATTGATGTTAACGTATATGCATATCGTAATTATAAGAATGTGTCATTCTCAAATCACATATGTATTGAGGATACCTTTGACATTGACAAGCTCCTGTTTGCCCAGCCTCTTTGGAACTGGAGTCAGTTCTGTTCTCTATTTATATTAAGCTAACTGGTCAAACTGTGGGTGAAAATCAATGTCTTAAAGATGAAAAGA
The DNA here is from genome assembly GCA_964020975.1 of Hermodice carunculata. NCBI lineage: Eukaryota > Metazoa > Annelida > Polychaeta > Eunicida > Amphinomidae > Hermodice > Hermodice carunculata. Next base: position 34,164,366 of record OZ026618.1, read on the forward strand.
ATTCACAGGTATGCATGTTGTGTTCCAAAAACTGGTCCAGTTACACTTTAATGGTTACCATATGATAACGATAGTATGCGCAAATTCAATATGTTATTGTTGGGGTTCAACTAATTTTCAATTTCGAGTGACTTCTGACATCCAGATGGTGTATCATGACATCTCTGTTAAAACACGTTAACCCAACTAGATGTCAGAGTGCTCGGATTCAAGGACAAATGCTGCAGGTACCAGCCTACCCCATACAAGGTCTAATTGCCTTCCACCCAATAATCTGAAGTTTCTTTGCTTCATATGAAGTCATATTTGTCGATATGGAGAAGTCGCCTAATGAGCCTCATTGTACCTGACGTGTGGTTACATTGGAACAAGGAGTTTCTACAAAATAAATAAGCATATCACAAGAAAGTTTCATAATAATGAACATGTTTCTTTTTCAAAGTTTGAAGCAGCTACTGTTTTACAAGATGTCATAGCGTCAAAGTATATATTACTCGCAGAGGAGAAAAGCCCTCAAGAATGAAAGTGTTTCACTGGACCCCAATCTACCCTCAAGACTTTTTTTTCGAGGCATTAAATTTCCAGTCAAACATGAACCTATCAGAATACCAAGACCAGACATGCATCACTTGGCTTGTGCCCCTCCATCCGAGTCTCGGCCTCGAATGTGACTCTGCAGGAAACAGGTAGTAGTAACAGCTGATCACAATATCTGCAGAGAACGTCGAAACTGGCCCACTATTACTCTTTATAGGTCACCCATCAAACGCAAGTCTACATGTACACAGGCAATGACAACTTATCTTGATAGTGTTTCATTTAATACGATAATTGACTAATTGTTGGTGACTTGATGCATTGTATGGCTATAAAGGTAAAAAATGTACGTGACTCAATGTGAAGTTTTGGTTTATCAAATCAGATTAGTGCACCAATATGCTTTACAAAATAGTATGGCAGCCTGCTAGATGTCGTTTGTATAAATCGACCTAACGTACTTCTTGCATAAGGCGCTGTTGGTATTGCTTTGTGTGACTGTCGTCATGTTATTTATGCCTGTCTGCGTGAAAAACGCAAGCCTATTAGAAGTCCGTACATTAGTATATCAGCTAGTTTTGTTTCAGAGGAACTCGTTGCAGATGTTGGGCAGAGCATCCATTACAAGAGTAATAACTGGACTCTTTGAAGAGGATGGAGAACAATCTGACAGGCACGTTCCTTTGGGGAATTCTTATTTACAATGCAGTTACTCGTGACAAGAAGTCCTAAAAGATGTACCTTATTGGAAAAGATTCAAAACTATAATTGATAGGTGGAACGGTTCTTGCTAAAGCATTTGTACGGATTTATTTGCATTTTTGTTTTTTCAGCAACCTCAGTATAGCTTAGTTAATGCCACAGCTTGCCTCAACATTTCAGGTTTTCATTTAAATATAATTTTAGCTATGTTATTTTTCTATTTGTCGTTTTGTTTATATTTTACACGTATAGTTCTCTTTACCCTGGCCTTTTGCTCGATTTATTGCTACGTTCCTCCGGTTGTAAATGAAGATATATATTTGTGTATGTTTCTTACGTCAGCTAAGAGCTCAAAGGTCGAAATGTGGTATCTGTAAAGTGAGGATCTCTTTCCACTGCAGAGTGTCAAATCTTGGTGCAGTACTCATCTGCTAATCAATCTGAAACCTCTTCTCTTGAATCACTGCAACTGCCACTGACTTTTTGCATGTGTAAATCGTGTATCAGAGCTAATCTTAACAGATTAAAGCTTACAGGAAAATCTGAAATGAGTTAATGAGTCATTATCAATGTAATAATGTTTCCATGTAGTCATACAAAAATACCGAAATAATCACATTTATTTGTGGAAAGTTGACCTTTGGAATTGTGGCATTCTAAGCGCAATTTGCTTCAGTATGCACTTATTTTTAACAACTTTACTCCAAGCGTTCAGTGCTGTTTCCAAAACACAGACATTAAAACGATCTTTTTCGACGTTTGTCGGTGAAAATGAAAGTCTGTTATATAGATAGTAGATGGACTTGAAGTGTTATATAATAAATATGTAAACCTGACAATTGTAGCTGATATTTGACACAATGAGTGCACGAGACCAGATACTACTTAAAGGTGAGAGTTGCTAGCAGTAAATCAATTTAATTTAAACTAGACACCTTGGTTGGTACCTGTTTCAAATCAGAAAAGAGAATTTTTCCCTTCTACATATTCATTTGCTGGTAAAAATGATACGGGGTTGTGGATGTCTAGCTTCTTGGCTTTCCGCATTTTTACTTTGCTTGTCTGATGGCCAGCGAGTTTTGTTCATGCATGTTTTTTGTTCATTTGGACTATCTGTACAGCTTGTCTGACATTGTTGAAAATATGTTTTCTGTTTTTATTTTGCATGACACGTGTTATTTTATGTTATTAGTATTGCATTTCATTACCTTGTTATATTCAATAAATAATACATTGCTTGGACGATATTCAAGTCTTGCTGTCAATTTATGCTTTGTTCATAGACTTGTCAAGATTTGGACGTTTCCACTTAAACTGGGTACCCTAGTACTCTTATTGGGTATACCGTAATTGCCTGCCCTTCCCCGAAGTGGAAGAAACGAAACCGATTCGCATAATGCAGATTGTCAGTTCATAGAGGTCAGATAGCATGGAAATAATAGCACTAAGTACCTGACAAATGCGGTGATAAAAGTCAGGTGGCACATGAATGAATGAATCTCTCATTGCCGGGACAACTGTATATGATAATCTGCACATTATACATGAACCTGGAACACATAGACATTAAAACTGGTGGGTCTTGTGTCACTTTGTATGTGCACAACTTGGGAGTGTACGGACAATGTGTCAAAGCTCACCAGTGATACGAATATGTTAAAGAAATTGTCTAAAGGTTACAATATGTTTCTCCGATCCACCTCAAGGGGGAACCATTAAGTTTTTCGAGCGTCCTTGGGTTTTTCGCTTCCTCGTGAACACGATATATCAAGATTTACTGGCCATATAAGCATAAGTTTGTATCATTTGTACTGGACATTACGTCTTTTCATGATTACATTTGGCCCCTTGCGCACCAAATCATTTCAAGGTCGCATGAGGCATATATGTGTAAAGATGGACCCATCATCAAAAGCTTCATGTCTAAGTGTCTCTCCTTTTCTTTTCATCGCGAACTATGAGAACATTTGAAAGTCAATTGGCACACCAAGGTCCGAATAATGTCTACAATTATTTTTCAAGTAGTGAAGAGATACGGAGCTTGGTTTGCTTAGGAGGCAGCAAAACGCTTTGATAACATGTTTTTTTTTTTTTTTTTTTTTTTTTTTTTTCAGACAGCTGAACTAAAACGCAACAGATGTGACAAATAGAATTTCTCCCATGAACAGAGAGCTGTTTGTCGCAAACTGAATGGAAAGATAAATGATCCATTTTTATGAGCACACATACATTCACAATAGTTAGTTCCACCGTTAAGAGTATATATCATAGAAAACATAAGAACACAACAGGTCCTAATTTCATGTGACTTTTTTAGTGAATAAAGTGTCTATTTCAACGAGGTGGAAAGAGACAGAAAAACAGAAACACAGAAAGAAAACTTTATCATTGCAAATACACATGAATGCAAACTTTGTCACAGGTTTTGATGATAACCTTGGTAAATCACAAATGGGTCCTTATGACTATTTTCTCCGCACAATCGAAGCACATGTTCGTTTACGAGTGGCGTACGGAGTCGTTTTTAGGCCAACATTAACTTTATATTTAGTGCAATATAATAACACACATAAATTATTCAAAAACACCCTTCAGGCACAAAAAATATTATTGACCAAATAATTAATTACCCTTGTTTTCTAATCCATATAATGTAAACACACCCATTTTAGATCAGAACAGTTATGTTCGCCAGGGAAAACAAACTATATAATTTGGAGACAAGGGTAAACCTTGTTCAGACAAAAGCGTAACATACAACCCAACCTTAACCAAGTTGTCCAAAAAGAGAAATATATGGGGGAGAAGAACTAATGCAAACAGTCACTATTTAGCGAGCGAAATATAACCAGCAGGTTGTGTGTGTGTGTGTGTGTGTGTGTGTGTGTGTGTGTGTGTGTGAATAGGAGAGAGACTGTGTGTGTTATTTCTGACAAGAACTGCTCATTTAATATAAAACCCTCCCATATATATTTTGAAATGTTGGCAAATGTACTCTCCCAAAACCGAGAACACACGAACCTTTAAATAAAAAGTTCTTGTAGGGATTGGCCTCATACAGACAAAACTTGATTCTGAATGTCATAGTTTTGATATCCCTTGCAACAAGAATGTCATTGAAAAAGTTCACGATAAGTAAATAGACCATAAAGTGAATATCATCTAACTTCAGCGTGTCTACAGAGCAAATTCCGTGTCCTTAGTTTCAGACCAGTACTCGATTGTTACATATTTTCCTAAAATAAGTGTACATTCAGTTCACGAGTGAAACAATGACATGCCTGATGCACCCATTCGCCCCCATCTGGCAGTTTGTGTAACCAGTCTGATTGAGCTTGCCACTCAAAACCTGGTAACAATACAATAGTGTCCACATATAAATTCATTTTGTGCATGTATATCATATGCACGAAATATATATGTTATAAATCATCACTTTATTGTGTGCGAAAGACAATTGCCCGATAGGCAACCGATATATATATATATATATATATATATACTCTTCCTTTACTGATACAAAGAAACATGTCCCTAACAACAACTTATTCCTACCCCTGCATGGATGAATGTTGCAAACGGGGTGAAAGTGCATATGGCGGGCAAATGGGGGACGAGAAGAGAGAGAAAGAGAAGGGAAAATCTGGCACTAAATTCAAATATTACGCCTCATCTCTTCATTTTAACCTAAGTAGACTTATCAGTTTGCTGACGTTATAAAATGGTCCTTCGTCCGTCGTTGGTGTCCATCTGTCAACAATTCTTATTTTTTCGACTACCAAAATATTTGTCGCCTGAATTAACTTAAAACTTCCAGGATATGTACTTTTTGGGGCCTCTGGCACGTTTCCTTAATGGTTGACACTTCATTGATTTTTAGTTTGTTTGTGTTTTATTCGTTTTGTTGCAAAATCTGTTCAGACATTTCTTTTCCACAACAGGTCAGCCAGTTGTTTTGAAATTGCATGGCGACACTTCTAAGAGCCCCAGACCTTCAAACGTTCAACAGGTCTTACTGCTATTTTTTTTCCTATATATAGATATTTTTTATTATTATTGTTTTTTTCTTTTTGTTGTTGCTTTGTTTGTTTTTTTGTTTTTTGTTTTTTTTGTTTTTTTGTTTTTGTTAAGGCTCTTATCGACCTTATCTTTCAAAACCTTCACTGTCAGTTAATACATGCCCTCTTTTTGATCACCATATAAATCAACAAGGCAATTCACATGTACTTTGTTCGGTGTCTATTTTCTTTATATATATATATATATATATATATATATATATATATATATATATATATATATTATATATATATATATATATATATATATATATATATATATATATATATATATTCCTGTGGTATTGATTTTTTATTTTGGGGGGGGGGGCAGACAGTAATGTTCAGCAAGCGCCACTGCGACATTATTTTTCTATTTTTGTGGAACTGTTTGTGAAATTTCCCTATTTCGGGGCTTTTTCTCCAAACCGAGTGCGGATATTGTTCTGAAAATATTCTGATAGTGTAGCTTGAAGAGCGTTCCACCAAGTTGTTCATTCAATAGTGATAGTCCGACTACCTGAGTTTTATCGATTTTTTTTTTTTTTTTCAATTTGTGTACCAGTCAGTTTATACATCCATTCGTAGTGTTAACCATGCAAGTCAATAGGCATTCCAATGGAAATGCACATTTTAACTTCTTAACAACCGTCTGCGAAATTCATTGCAGACTTGGTATGGATGCACCTGGGGTGAGTCTTTATCAAGTGAACAAACGTTCATAGTACATAGATGTTCATTTTTTTGTTTTAACTGCTGTTCACTTTTTCACAGAAGTATATTACCACAAAAAAAATCGTTTTCACCAAATTTTTAGTCGTCACATCTAAAAAAAGTTTCGTTAAAACCAAATATGTTCTTGTTTTAACTGTAAAAGTTTTGTCATCACCAAACGTTTTGCCATTAAAATAGCTTAAAGGGTTTTTTCGCTATAACCAAATGCTTTCTTTTTATAACCAAACGTTTATCAATTGATGAAAAGTACTTGTGAAAAATGGTACTTTTTCATCCCGGCAGCAGCAATTTTACGAACAAAGCCAAGGCCCTGTATTTCTCCTCTAATTTCATCTTGATTTGTGATAAAATGTGAACCTCTGATGATTCGTTCCCTTGTGCAAGCAACGTTATTTATACCCCAAAACTCATGAAGGGGAAGCAAAGAAACCACAGCTGTGATTTTTTTTCATTTGATTTTACACAGATAAGTTTTCAAATATTGGTGAATGGCTGTTTGTCACCAGTAAGTCTTCTTACATGCATGCCTGACCATGATCCTATCCTTGGAAATCCCAAAATCAGTTTTACAACACAACAGACATTGTCTAAGTCCCTCTCTATCTCTATGTACATTTTTCCTTTACAGAGGTGTAAGTGTTGATCAATTTCTGCCTGCAATCTAAATGTATTTATAAGACATGGTTTTTGTGTTTTCGACTTGCAATAAAATTATATTCCAAAAATAGCGATGCAACTTTCCAGAGTGTGCGTAAATTTAAATAAGCACTTAGGTTTTTTACACATGGGCCGCCTAGTGCCAAACTGTTTGGTAACTCTCTAGTGCTAGAGGTAGGAAAACCACAAAAATATTCACCTCCGGGAACAAAGAACAATACGTTTGCACATATAAATGTACCTCAATATACATCAAAATGAACTTGTATTGTCACAATAGATGTGATAAATGACTGATAATCGATATATTTATAGATGTAAAGGTTAGAAACAGGTTTAAAGAAAATACCAACATGCACCTCCAACACAAGAGAGTACCGGACAATTTAGCATTCGGGGGCGCATGTGTGCTTTTTTTTTCTTGTCAGATAGGGTCCTGCTTCGAATAAACCTTGCCCCTGCGGGCATCGTTTCACCCAAGGTATGTCACTGACTGGTAAGTTCCTTTTTTCCTTAATTATTGACAGTATGTATTATCATAAAAGAAAAAAATAAGTTAAGGGTGAACTGTTTTCAAGTTCAGATTATTGTGCATTTTGGCAAGGAAATCTAAACATTTTTTTTAAGTAAGGCCTGGTCCAGGAAGTAAGAGAGAGGGGCAGCGACCTCAATGTCCGGAAGCTGGATTTAGATATAAAATTGTGTGTATGGAAACAGGGGTGTTTCTTAGTTAACATGTCTGTGGTACGGAGAAGTCAATAAACATACATGTGCTGTATAGAGTGTCACAGTTTAATATGTTGATGTCTGGCAGGGGATCTCTTTAATGCGAAAATTATATTTGATATATCAAAAATCAAATTGCTGCTTACACATAACAGTACATACATGCTTAACGTCACAACACACCACATTGAAACATTCGAAGTTCTCCGAGGTGCTCGATTGTCAATGGGGTACACATGTTTGGTTTACATATAAGCATGAAATACATAAAGTATCTGGCTGTTATGACTGGATTTGAACAGATGTGTCTTGCAACCACTATACTTATAGAACAGATCCATATTTTGAATATGCTGTATTAAACTTGCCAAGTTGATTGAAACGTTTTTTTTTTTTTTGGTTTTTACAATAAACACACACAATCCAAGTTACATTTCACCTGTGGGAAAAGCACTTATTCGTATATTAACCCCTTTTGCAGGAGATTATATGAACCATAGGTAACCATTCTGATGGTTTCGGAAATGTGTTTCTGGACTTGGATATTCAGGTTACTTATGACAGGTTTTGCATTAACGTCTAGCACAAGATAGATGACTTTAACTTTGAAGTAGTTAATTATCCTTTCTCAGACAATAATATTTCGGAAACTAGTGGATGTAATACGTTTTATTCACAAATATTGAGATTTGGTTGTATTGTTCAAAATTTCAGGACTTTGCATCTAGAGCTAAATGTATGTTTGATAAACTTGATTCAAGAGGATTCAAAGATGTATTTTTGACAAAATATTTTTACACATTATGCTGTAAATAGCCACAGATGGTTGGCTACTTTGGCTTCAAAAACTTAAGAGATTTTAGACTTGCCTGTTTTGCTACTTATTTTTATATTTTGGCATCATGCACTTTAATATTCACCTCTCAGACATTTAAGGCCGGCTAGTTTTCTGTTAAGTCAAACCCCGAAGGGCTGCAGGTTGCAAGCAGCTACGCACGACTGTTACAAGCTTGCCTAATTGTACTTGATATCTGCTTAAGAAAAATTATATTTTGACTGCAATCTCTTCACTTAAATACTAATGACTTTCATTCTTTTCTGACTTGCCCCACAAATATAATTTTGCGGTTAATATACAAAGAATTTTAGACAGATGGGCTGCAATAGTTTTACAGTTTTTAGTTTTGCTGTTTTGCTACTTAAATTCTATCTTTTGGAATTATCCTGTTTAGTTTTCACTTTCAGACATTTTGGGCTCACATATTTTCCGTCAGGTTAACTCCCAGGGGCTGTAAGTAGCAGGCAAAGGCCGACGACACTAAACAGTTTGCCTAATTGTACTTAAAATTGTGCTCAGAGAATTTGTTTTGATAACATGATTTTGATTATTTTAGACTTATTCTCCACAACCGTCACCCAGATTAAGCTGAAATTTGGTAGGTATGTTTATTGTGGAAGGGTCAAACAAAGTCGTTCCCTAGGTAGTACTGTTGTGGATTTTTAACTTCTAACGATATTTTTTTTTTCAACTCGGGTATTGAATGGTCAATGCAGCTTTCCTATTGATTACTATGTAAGTCAATGGACATCCCGATGCTTATTCACAATATCGATTTTTTTCTCCAAAATCGTCTGCCTGATTCACTTCAAACATAGCGGCAATGCACTTTGGGTGCGTTTCTACCAGCTCCGTTCAAACGGTCACGCAGCAATGAATTTTTGGAATTTTATTTGTTTATTTTTTTTTTCGGACAAATCTTACAAACTCTTCTTCTCCACAACCGATCACCAAACTGCTTTGATATTCCATAACAACACTCCTAGGGACTAATAGTCCCTAAATTATTCACAAGGTGGTGCTGCAAGTTTTTTTCATTCCTTTTTAAGGATTTCGTGTGCTTTAGTTACCTGTCACTTGTTTTCTAGAACAGTCCTTCAGATTAAGTTGAAACTTCATGGATATGTTTTTTGTGAAACGGTAAAGTAAAGATGTACACCAGGTAGCACTGCTGCGATTTCCTGGCTTTTAACATTTTTTTTCTTCAATTTGGATACTTTTCGGTAAAGGTCACACTTATTAAGTACACGGATGACCTTGACCCTATCCCAATTTCACAAAGCTGCAAGCGTCATGGATATCTAGGTCAGCTGAGCATGGATTGTTCACACATCGCTGTTGTTCAGTATGTGGCGAGTTGTGGCCTCAAGTTTCAAATTAAACAATTAACATAACAAATTATTAGCTATTTGAAACACATATTGCCTTTAACATCGTGACATGCAGCTTTGTTTTATGGAAGTGACACGCATACTTTCTGCAATAAATGTCTGTCTTTTGGGCAAACACATTTGCTGTTTCCGACCCTCACCGTATTGCACCAGAACAGTTTATCCAGCGCTTAAGACAAATATCTGTCCAAGGAAATGCACGAATAATATGCAACTTTCCCAGAAAAATCTTCATATATTGACATTTTAAGTCCCCCTGAGCACTGAGCATGAGTATATTTGAGAATGAAAAATAACCGTACATAAAAAGTGTTGTAACGCGGCAAAAAGTGCATACTGCCACACGATTGCATAATGATTCTTAATTATCCATTTAACTGTAAATTTAAAAGCGAGAGATAAATGTTGTTAAAAGGTATTTCATGTGTGGTTGATAATGGCTGTGGTAGTATTCAATGTAGTTCAGCTGCTACACAATCGTTTAGTCTGCAAAAAAAACCACCGAATTTAGTAGAGTTGTGACTTTTGCAATTTTTGCTTTTTGTCAAGAATGTTTGCTTTGATCTATTTGAATCTTTGTTAAAAATGATTCCTTTTATTGCAATTTGCTTAATTGGTCGTAACCAAATGATCTTGCAATTGTTTTATAAGTTTTCAATACATTTACAGCTAAATGCCAATACATGGTAACGTTGCGATGGTTAATTTGTATGCCAGCTGTACAAAAGTTCTAAATGTAATAAAAGCTCCAAATTTATATGAAGCCTTATTAAAAGGGTTTTTTTTGAATTTCATGATGGAACCAAAGCATAGTTTACAATTGAATACCTTATTATGAAAAATAAAAATAAAAAAAACAATATAAAGTGACAACGGAAACCCTCAAAAGGGAACCAGAACGCGTATTTGCATACATTCTACCTAATTGCATAAAAATGCTCACACACACACACACACACACACACACATATATATATATATATATATATAGATATATATATATATATATATATATATATTATATATATATATATATATATATATATATGTGTGTGTGTGTGTGTGTGTGTGTGTGTGTGTGTGTGTGTGTGTGAGGGGGGAGAAAACTAAGCTGCAAATTATGCATTCACTGTTCCAATATAGCTCGTTTTGCATGATAATCGACAGTTGTATAACAGTAATAGTTCAAGGGCATTTTCTTAGACTTTCCAAGTGCACCTTTGCAAGATATTTTACCTTATTCATTAAATGGAACACCAATTGCAACACCTTGCAGCATCAGTGGTACTAGAGGCACCGTATCCCGCAGAAACAGGTATTACAAGTGTGTCAATGTGTATGGATTTTATTCACTCATCCAAAGCTATGTTTCCAGGCTTTGGCAAATAAAAATTTCTGTAAATTTTCTGGTAAAAAGTAACATATTCGTGCATCAAGGCACAAGGGTAAGCCCATTAAGCTCACTGTATATCTGGGTTCAATGCAAAATATACAACACTTCTGATGTATCTTGAGACTTTTTTCAGTGCTACCATGGCACCCATACATGTTGCATTACACATCATCACATGCATTGAAAATACTACCTGAAAAAACATTAGTGACCTGGAACTATTTTGCGAGGTGACAGATTTCATCTGGCATGTGGAATATGGTGACTGAATGCTATGATACTAGGTCGTTCTTTTTATATTATGCACAGATAATCGATTATTCGACAAAGACTAAATGACTTAATGGGCACTTTAAGATGGCAAGCAGAAATATTTCCCCAAAAAGGAAGTAGCAAAAACCTTAGTCATTACACCTATGTAATTTGCTTTGACAGACATATCATATTGGCTATCATGAAGTTAAAACTCCATTATCTCCAATCTTCTGTAGTGCATTACACACCACAATCACACAGAGCTGTGCATTGCAGATGTGACTGAAAGCGTTTACATCTTCCTCGACATGTTGTTTTGCATCCACAGTGAATAAGCTGTAAGCAAGCTTTGCTGGTCTCATGTACGGCTGACCATTTGCATTTCTATCACTGGTGTGCCTTGTTCCTACCCAAAATGTCGTGGGAATGGAAGTTCTGACATTGAATCTGATTTCTAATCTCACATAAACTCTGCCAGGACATCTGCTCGTCTCATAAGATGTATCACAGCTCTTTGTACGTGTGGAATGTTCTGCAAGACCCCTGCACCTTTGCCAAACAATTCCTGGAGTGCCTAATTGATAGTATATGCAACAGATAATTTAGTTACCACTAAACGACAAAGCATTCTACTATTTCAAGGGTGTTGTGGCGCAGAGGACCAGCTGTTGTTGAGAGCTGTTCCTCTCTACCTTTGAATTATTCTTCATAAACTGCATATGGGCGTTGCCACATAAAACCCTGTATTCAGCACTTGTGCCATAGATACATAAAAAAAAATACATGATATGCCTGCCGCAGTAAATTTCTTGTGACTGAGTAGGCAGCTGAGTAGATGGCTGATCTTACGTCACATCTGCTGAAAGTAAGATAAAAGGAAAAGCACATGACTTTTCGGGACCTAAGTTTGAGACAATGCCATGGATAGGTGATAGCTTTATGAAAAAAAAATCGGTTAGATGGCATTTGCATGTTACAGCTAAAGTTACCAGTAAGAAGTGTCTTTTATAGTTCGCACAATACAACCTCGGTGGATACCGATTTTGACATTGCCCTTCAATGGTTCAAAATTACGGAATTCAAAATGGCTGCTAAGTGCGCATATTGTAGACTGAAAATTGATATAAACATGCTAAATATATTTTTTTCTTTGTGCTCTTTTTCATACAAATAGTTGTATCATGCCCGCCGAAATGAAAGCAAATGGCTGTTTTGGTCAATATTTAATTTCCATATTTCAAAATGGCCACCAAATAGCATCCTTTACATGTGGTCAACATGAAATGCTACTCAGTTTAAAGAAAGCTACAGAAATGATACTGTAGCAGTTGCTTTACTCTTTTTCAAAGGTAAGGATCTTTATTGTGAGCTTCGAGAACCTTGTTTGAAGAAATGTGCATAAGATAATGTTAGTAGATGAGATTAGCCTTTATAAGTAATAACTACAATATATATAGTTAGATATGCCATTTCAATTTGGTTCACAGTTTTGAGGGTTTGTACATATTTGAAACACATGTGGATCTCCCAGATTTTTATTGCAATCATACACTGCCTTAGATTTCATAATAATAATAATAATAATAATAATAATAATAATAATAATAATAATAATAATAATAATAATAATAATGATAATAATAATAATAATAATAATGATAAAAATAATAATAATAAGGTCACAATAAGGATAGGTTGTACATATTTGAACCACATGTGCAACTCCCAGATTTTTATTGCAATCATACACTGCCTTAGATTTCATAATCATAACAATAATGTATGTATATTTACAATAATAATATTGATAATAATAATAACAGACAACGACAACAACAACAAATAATAATAATAATAATAATAATAATAATAATAATAATAATAATAATAATTATTATTATTATTATTATTATTATTATTATTATTATTATTATTATTATTATTATAAACATATTAAACCCCAAATAAGGTGGGAAATCGATTCATCGATATGGAAGTTGATTGAACCAACTTCAATAGACACAAGATATAAACAACAAAGTATACAGAGAGGGTGTAGGGGTATTTACGTAAGGTCGTTAATGCTTCGTTGCATTTCTTGAAAATTGAAAATTGCACCCATGAATTGTCGAAAAACGTAAAGTATATATATTAACGTCAGCGTCATTTGGCAAAATTGTTTTCTCGTAAATTGTAAATGTGTCTTAGAATTGGTGCAGAAATGTAATCCATCACCTGATTGGTCGTAAAGGGTAACCCCTATTTTGTATCCGTAATTCGAAAGCGGAAGGAATACATTGTTTTGATACAAAACATAATATTGTAAATTAACTTCCTACAAAGCGTAGCCAGGGAACCGCCTGCACCCCGTGTACAATATACAGTGAAATAAAACATATACCTGACAACGCAAAATCTGCGCAGTAGGTGCTCCCCCTCCCCTGCCACGGACTAGTGGCCACGCCGAAGCAGTGGTCCTTACAATCACTCTTTCAATGTGGTCAACCATATATATAATACCCAGATTGCCTGCTTTATTATTGCAGTCATACACTGCGTTGGGTTTCATAACAAAAATAATTATTATAATCATATTACTCCCCCAATACCAGTGCAAAGCTAATGAATCGAGTTAGGGTTTCATTAACATTAATTTAATAGACAGGATATACAAACGACAAAAGTTTACAATACAGTAAAATTAGGTATGCGCATTACAACCCTTTTTTTCTGTTTAGCAGTGGTCCATCCTCCGCCACAGACAAGCCACACCACAGACTTGGTCCTTAAGACCACCTCTTCAGTATGGTTAACCCTGTAAATAACACCCAGATTTCTTGCTTTATTATTTGAATCATTCACTGCCGTAAATTTAATAATAATAATAATAATAATAATAATAATAATAATAATAATAATAATAATAATAATAATAATAATAATAATAATAACAATAATAATAATATTAATAACAACAACAATAACAATAATAATAATAATTATAATAATAATAATAATAATAACAATAATAATAATAATAATAATAATAATAATAATAATAATAATAATAATAATAATAATAATAATAACAACAACAATAACAATTATAATAATAATAATAATAATAATAATAATAATAATAATAATAATAATAATAATAATAATAATAATAATAATGGAACTCTGTCTGTTGTGTGATATTGATTTCGTGAAATTTAACATAAGTTTGAATTATATATGTAAGTTGTCGGTAGTGCTACACCATGTACATGGGCTGGACACAATCAAAAATATAAAGGGCTGTTCATTTTTGGATGCCCATTGGAAGAAGTCAAACGACATTAAACACAAAGAATATCATGCAATGAAATGAAAGTTCCTTCTGTGCCTACTGTCCATGCAAACACAAAGCTTGACATTTGACAAGTACGTCAATGCATGCTCTACGAGAAAAAATAAAAAATAAATAGCAATATAGACATAGGTAGGTCAATCGCCAGTGATACTGGCGAAATAGTTTAGCGTCTGGTTGACATTTACAAACACAAATAAGTCAGATTAGTTAATATGTTTCTTTCATAGGATCCATCAGAATGGTATAGTTCTTGATGCACTCTCATCGGGCTAATATCTACTTGTGGTGTTCCGAAAGGATCTGCTTAACATGTGACTAATGATCGAAGTAACAGAAGTGAACCTATGGAATTGATTAAAAATAGGTATTGGCCTCAGCCTGATTTACGAGGTTCGTAAAGTGTCAGGTAAGCAAACATTTGAAGAACGTGGCACACCCTTACATCTGAAGCAGCAGGTATGTCAAAGATGTTTACTTGGGTGCCGGATGACGTATGTATCATAAGTAGCGTAGCCTTTAATGCCTCATTTTCAGTAACATGGGCAAACCGTCTGTAAGTGGCTCATAATTCAGACTTTTTTTTCAGCCTGAATGTTCATTTCATTTTCCCCTCCAGTAGCATGACCCGAATCTGAAGGTTAGTGTTGCATCTACTCAGGGTAACAGAAGATAAAAATTCTCATTGGCTGATGAAAAATGAGGGATATACTGATATTCAGCAATGCTTCAATGAGAGGATGTATATTCCCTTGAGAATAAAGAATGCTGCCAGGATAGAATTTCGCCAGCATTTTTAAGTGGGCACTTTCAGTAGGCTTCCTCATGTTCACGCGGTTAGGTCCCTCTGAAAATACTCTATGCTACAACACTCAAATTGCAATATGAAGCCGAATTTAATGCCATGCTAAGCATTCTGTTTATGAGGGTATACATATGCAGCAAGAAATTAACTAACATGCTAGGCTACATACCCCCCCCCCCCCCCGCCTACCTCCCCCGTAGATCAACCGATTCATGAATGGTGTGAACAGCTTTATAGCATAATTGAATAAAACATTGTCAAACGAAATGATAAACCTATATACCCAACTCCGGATCCCCCACTATTTTTGTATCATGGAAACAAGAAAGTACCTGAATTTCTTTCATCACCTGGCCAGGTGGAAGACGATAAATTATTACCATTAAAACTACCGGGTATAAGAAGAGTGACTGGTAAAGGGATGGACACAGGTTACATGTTAGGTGTTTGTGGCTGCCCAGCCAACTCTGCCGCTCATTGTCGTCCGGTCTCGGTGAATTTTCTTGGCCGAACTCCCACACTCCATCATGGAGATTAATGTCGCAAAAATTAACGACAAACCACCAGCAGTAAGCAAAAGGTAAGGTTGCTGTTTGTTGGGAACCACTAATGCCCACCTGCATTCAGATAAGGCAGCATCACACAAACAAACACAGCCTTGTGTTATGATTTTTAAGAATGAAAGCAGATTCAGTAATGTTCATAAACAAATGATTTTTTCTTATGATCTGGACAAATATGTTCCCACAATATAAGAAGTACTGTATGAGCGCCTTTGTCAGTCAGCCGTGATTATAATGGATAGGTATTGCATTATATACGATGAAACTGTATTGGTGAAGGCTGCAAAGTTGCAAATATCCAGCTTATCCTTAATTCAGATGTTCGTATTTGAACCCTACCATCTTGCTAAACCCTACAATTTTTGACACTGATCTTCGGATCGACCAGTTAATTATTTCAATTTGCATGCCGTGGCTCCTATAGATTACACCAATGTATACTGGTGGATTGGGTGTATTTTAATGCTTGAATGTGAACAAAGAAGTGAAATGTACACCTAGCTAGTGTATTAACTCTTTTTAGTGCTAATTTTTGACTCAATCAAGAGACACACTGAATCCAAAGTGCGCCAGGGAGAATTGTTGGCTTGAAACATAATTGCAGTCTGTGCCACCGTATGACTGTTAGTACTTTAATAAATCATCGTTTCGTAAATATTTGAATCTGATAGGGTTTTACCAATTAAAATTCGGAGCCCATCAAATTTTGTCACAATTGGCAGTGAAAGAGTTTAGACATACTGGCTTTTGTTACTACGCATTCGACTTTGTCTTACATGTATCGCGACCGTAGCTAAGTCTATATTAAGAATTCTTGTACATTAATAGATATTCATGTAAATGTGCGGTATCCAGGTAACAATGGAATGACTCAGACGATACTGATTTAGTATAAAGTAGTCAACAAAATATATGGTATCACATAATTTGAACTATCAATTGTACCACAACGCAAAAAACAGAGTTCGGAACGTGCTTTGTAGCATGGCTGAGTAACAAATTAGATCACGGGATATTTAATGTACTCTTGGTTTATTATATCATTTTTATATTATTGTAAACAGGTGTAAAAATATATATGTGCACAGGACAACTATTTAGTTTAAGATTTACTTCTCGAAAACACGAAAGTTTTACTTAAGAAGACATCGTCACATCACTGGATTGGATTCGAACAAAGCAGCTTGCATGGTACATATAGTTAAGGGACCAATTTCACCCAGCACAGTTCAGATTTTTTGAACTTAGCCCATTGCCATTACTACATGAATGCAGTCGACCTTAGTTCCACTAAAATTGGTGTCATTAAGATTAATTCATTAATTTTTCCTTGAATCGTTTTATGTGTTACCTTTTTTCGGAAATGGTTTACAGACAAAGGGATTTTGACAATTTGGTGTAGAATCTAGAAACCAAATGATATGTTGTCTTCATGTAATATTCAAAATTGTTTATATTCAGAACTAGTATACTTGAAACATTCTTATCCCCCCATGCAGATGGCGATTTACAGACACACACACACACACACACACACACACACACGCACACACACACACATATATATATATATATATATATATATATATATATATATATATATATATATATATATATATATGTATATATATATATATATATATATATATATATGTATATATATATATATATATATATATATATATATATATATATATATATATATGTATATATATATATATATATATATATATATATATATATATATATATATATATATATATATATATAATCAATGACGTGCTTATTCCTTTTTAATCATGTTAATAGAAAAGATTAAAAAAATGAAGCCTATATGATTCGTCAAATTCCCAACACCAGTAATAGTTTCATACCATTAATTATGCCTTACACTGATGTCATATCCTAATTATTGATAAGAGCATACGTTTTGAATCAATATATCATTGTATCCTATTGCCTATGTCTTTATACATGAAATAAATTAAAATATTTACAAAAAAATCAAGCTAATATATACCGGTATGATTTTTATTTCAACGTTGAGTACAAATCATTCGAATATGATCCTTTTCAATCTTTAAAAGCACACAAAAACCGATATGAACATACATGCCTCTCACTCCTGAAAAGTTTTGAAGTATGTCTGCACACATGTTGGTGTGTCACGTGAGGTGTAACTCGTCAAATACCAAAACGGCATAACCAAAACCAGAAATACAAACGATACGTTTGTGTTTTACTCTGGCAGTTTGCTGTTATGTGATATAATTATCTTTCAGTACATGAGTTCAAAAGGAAAAGGCACCCTTCTCTGGATAGATAGGTACCAGTGCGTGGGCTTAATTCATTCAATAGATAACATATAAGAAAATAAGTAAATAAATAAATGAAATAAGACACAAACAAATAAAAAAGTGCAAGCATCAGGGATGACTTCGCAATCCCTATGATTATGGAAGTAGATGCAAACTTAAAAAGGGAAAGATATGTAACATTATGATATATTAATATTACAGAAGAACGGTATTATATGGTCTACATTTATCACATATGTTATAAGTAAGACTGCATAAACATTGTTGTCACATTGGTCTCTGTCTGTCTCCAGTTGCACTGCTTGTTTGACCACTGCATCCTGTTTCAGTGATTGAAACATTTGATATTTCTGCAGGTGGAATTGTTCTTTAAAGGTATATCCCGCTTTACATACATACAATAATAAGTCTGGTAAACGACATGCTGGAAACTTTCCCTTACAACTGGGAACAAGTAGCAGTAATTTCAGGCACAGCGTGCATTCCAGCTTCATAACTGATAAACAATTAAGTGGAGAGGCATTTAATTAGCGACCCAGTACCAGATAACAGCGGATGTAAACCATTTGGTTTGTCTAGCAGATTGGTATAGCAGGTACCCCTCAGTCCTTACATTAACCAGCATAATAAGCAATAATGTGCATGCAAAGAAACAGATAAGAGCTTAAACTGGGCAACACCCCCCCCCCCCCCACCATTGTACCCGACCCGGCCTTTCATCTATTAGGTGAATGGGGAATGGGGTTATTCTTCCTGTAAAGCAGTGTTTCTCTCGTACATTCCATGATATGTATGAAGAAAAGAAGATATAATGCCAGAAGGATGAAAATGATCACCGGAAAAAGTGTCATTTCTACCTAATGTATGGTGTAGATAATCTATGGCAAATGTATGTATGTTTGTGAGTGTGCATGGATACACATTTAGATTATGCAGAATTCGGTTCTTACGTGTAAAAAAGAATACCACCGTCGTCTAGAATTTTGAACTACATAGCTATTTGCAATGTTTCAGCTGTGAAACCCTTATGACGCTCATATAACGCTGTATAGCTCTGATCATTATATTTAATGTTCGGAACGAGCGAGACTCGAAATTGCAACCTTTAGCTACAGCCGTCTTGCTACAATGGGAAGCGTACATATCCACTCGATAAAATCCCCATTCTTAAAAACAGAAAGGTCCAATGGATGTCGTTATGTGCGGGTATGGCAAGCCAACAGGGCCATAACGTATAGGTCTTGCGCGTAGCCGATCCTCCACTACACGTAGTCGAGGCTCGGCAACGCGTATTCGAGTAAACAAATCAGATTGCAGTCTCTACTACGCGTAGTAGAGTCTCGGCAACGCGTAGTCGAGCCAACCAATAAGATCACAGTCTCCACTAAGCGTAGTTGAGGCTTAGCAACGCGTAGTCGAGCTAACCAATAAGATTACAGTCTCCACTATGCGTTGCCGAGAAAATGTTCTTCTAGAACGCGTCGCCGAGCCTCGGCGACGCGTAGTGGAGAAACTATGCCTCCCATAGCGAGTAGCCAAACTATCCAATCACTGATGCTGTTGTAAACTGTATTAGACCTGTTGGCTGTTTTAATATCAGTAATGATTGTAAGGACGTAAATGATTGGTTTGCTTTTCTTCAGCCAAAAGGTGCCATAAGTTGCTCCACTACGCGTAGCCGAAGCTCGACTACGCGTAGTGGAAAACATATTCTCGGCAACGCGTAGTGGAGACTGAAATCTGATTGGTTGGCTCGACTACGCATAGTGGAGGCTTAGCAACGCGTAAGACCAATGCGTTATGGCCCTGTTGGCTTGCCATATGCGCGTGATACATTAGCACAGCTATGCAGTTTATGTACCGAGGCCGCATTTATTTCCAGATTCGGGGATTTTAATGCACCAACATTAGGGAAATACCGAAAATATATATTACGTTCGAAACGAGCGAGGCGCGAATTTGCAAGCTTTGGTACCAGTCACCTTGCTGAAATGGGAAACGCACGTATCCAATCGACCAAATACTTTCAAAAACAAAAACAAAAAAAATGGGTGGGTGGAAGTAGTAATGTGTGAGTGCCAATTCAACTGGATAATACAGTTTATGTAATGAGTTAACATTTATTGCCAGAATTAAGGACTTAAATCCACCAGTATTAAGAAAATGAAACAAGGTTTATGCTCGGAATGGGCGACACTCGAACTCTCAACCTTTGGCACCAGTCGCCGAACTGAAATAAGCAAAGGTGCAGCACTGTGCAGTGTTGCGCAAATATTCGCGGTCTTCTGTTTAATGTGTGCTGGCAGCTATAATAAAATGTGATACGTGAGTCACGAAGCGTGCAAACCCTGTGCCCTGTATTCTGTAGGTTTCAAATACAGCATATGTCAGACAAAGAACGGACAACCGGCTCGTATGAAGATCTTTCGGTCGTGACCTTCTTTTTTTTTTTTTTTTTTTTGTTTGTTTGTTTGTTTGTTTTTGTTTTGTTTTGTTTTTTTTTTTTGTTTCAGGCAGAGCATTTGTACATGTGTAATATTGTCTGCGCAGGAATCAAAAGCTTGATTGCGATGTCCATACGTTGAAAGGCTGTATCTACCAGAAAGGCCGAACCGTGTTTTGTGCAAGTTTATTTTGCATACAAGTACTGTGGTAATGTCCAGGCATGCGTCTAGAATCTATCTGGTACGGCACAAAATACCAACCAGGAAGTGTATATCCTACAAGGTATTTATCGTAATAGCTAACTTTGAAATAAGATACATAAATCACGCTTATTTTTCTAAGGGGGGGGGGGGGGCGCTAATAATACACTGATTGTTGAAAACATCTTTCATCCAAGCCTGCATCGGGAAGTGCAATGTCGCTCTACATAAATTGAGTCCAAAAATCAATGTGATTGTTGCAAATTAAAACACACAAACAGTCATCCGTTTTTTCACATACGGGACTTCAGATCAATCTAATTGTTCTTTTTATGGCTATTTTTCTGTTGTTGCCTGGCACATGGTAACAAGTGGATAGCCATTTGATAAGGCAACTATATCAGGCCCAGGCAAATTCATCCATTTCTACTTGGAGCCAAAGCCTGAGGACCGGCAAAAAACCTCACAAAGATCCTTATTAACATTACGTTGGTATCAACAGACATTTCCAAGACATTGGTCGTAACATTGAGATCGGCAAGGGTAAAGAAATTAAAATCAGTTAACACTGGTAGAGCCTTTCGTGGCAATTTCAAAGAATGTACGCAAACAGGCACATGGCGGCATATATCACACAAAGAAATAATATAATAAAATGATTTGCGCAAATTGTTACCTGCTTTCAAAATAATCCTAATAATGCAGTCATGTTGCATCAGCTTATGTTGTACAACATACGTATCCTGATGTAAACCGCGGTTGTGAGTGCCATCCCCAGCTATACAGGGACTCGTTTGTTTTTAAGACTGATCATGAAAACAAAGGATATCTCTTTTCTCTTTTAAAATCCTGTAACTCCTCGTGAAAAAACAGATCCTACAGCTACAGACTTATCAGACCAATTGAACGCAAAAGCTGTTGAAAATGTGTCAGACTGCCCCCCCCCCCTTTTTTTTTTTTTTTTTTTTGTTTTGTTTTGTTTTTGTTTTGCACATTAACAAGTTAATAGATCCTACAGCTACAGACTTATCAGACCAATTGAACGCAAAAGCTGTTGAAAATGTGTCAGACTGCCCCCCCCCCCCCCCTTTTTTTTTTTTTTTTTTTTTTTTTTTTTTTGTTTTGCACATTAACAAGTCATTAACTTGGTGCGACTTTTCTCGCCTTTTGACCACCATTCGGTACTTGTACTTTGCAGGTTCCTGGCACACCACATGATTTTCATGTCCCGACACACAAGTGAGAAAAACGCTTTCTGATGTAGTTACATGTGCTGTGAATCACGGTTCATCTGTTGTAAGTGAAAATGATGGCGGGTCCTGTTTCTTCATTTGTGAGGCTGCCTTCCTGCAAAGCTTACAAGGTATCCACAGCGTCCACTCATTCGAATGTCATATCTACTCCCAAATATTCAAAATTCCACTCTGTGGTTGAAGTAAAGTAGACCTGTGAAGTGCTGAAAAATCCTGGATCCCATTAACCAATTCTGCATGCATGCCCGCACCAAACCAAATTACTGCTCCAACTTGTATTCATTTGCTGTAATTCAGCTTTTGTTGATAATGTTATATGCATTTTTAGACATGTTTGTTGTTTCAAAAGGACGCTGAGACACACACTTTCTGCAGAGAGAGAGAGAGAGAGAGAGAGAGAGAGAGAGAGAGAGAGAGAGAGAGAGAGAGAGAGAGAGAGAGAGAGAGAGAGATCTTTCCTCAGACTTATTGATAACAAAAGAAAAAACATTTTCAGCAGAATCATTTCATTGTTGTTCTCTTACTGTATGTCTCGGTGTTGCCTCGGAACGACAGAGGAGAACATTTGGTTACAGACACTCTTCATTCCTTTTAATGTTGATGTCTACTGGATAGGAAGCATTTTTTTCATTAACCACTGATATTATTAAGGGTAAGAAAGATACAAGCATGTTTCCCCAATACTGTCATGGTATCACTTGAAACAAGGTATATTTCCTTAAACTGACACATATTTACGAGTCTGTAGTCCTAGACAAATTGCAAATATTCTGCACTGATAAATGGAGTTTACAATGCATATTAAGCTATTGCAGTGTTTTTATTCTTTAAATCGTTAAAACATAAAGTCACACAGCAAATAGGAGAATCTGTTTGAAATTGCCCGCAGGTTGTATTCTTTAATTATAATGCGTAAACGATACAATGTAACTACCCGAAGAAAACTAACATTCTAAATATGCTACACCTGATTACAAGTATTTTAGATATTTCATCCATTATAGGCAGAACAAAATTGCATTAGAATATATTGGACTAGGTGAGTGAGTCAAGGTCTCAAAAACAAAGAATATTTTGTTTATGAAAGCTCGTGCATCTATACATCAAAGAATAACTATTTATCTTCCCCTTGTCACAATGGCTAATTTTGTGTGAGTGGTAGGGAACTGACATCTTAAGTTAGATGGAATGGTGATTACAGTCCTTCCTTTCCTGTGACACGGGGGTACGTCAGGTATCTTCTTTTAATTTTTTGCAATATTTTTATTAATGATATGAAGTGGGTAATTTAGGTGTACAATTTTGTAGTGATAACACTGCTTCCTGACATGTTGACAACATAAAAATGTGCAAGCAAAATAACTTTGCCCCCCCCCCCTCACCTGCTGCCCCCTGCTAATATTGGAGCATCTTACCCTGTATTTAGTACAGATTTTAAAACTCCTTTCTAGAAAACAGTATGTAGACCAGTTATGATTTATGGTCTTTATACACCAGGTTTATCTACAGCCGGTAAGACAAAGTTTGAGCCCACACAGTACACTTTAGTGAAACAGTACCACGGGATAGGCAAAAACTCTCACTGGTGTACACTTTTTAAATCTTTGTACATTCTTAGGGTCCAGAGTGGCGTGCAGGACAAAACACTGCTTCTTTTTCCAAGGGATTTTTTTTCAAGTACAGTCTCCGTTATTCAAACTTTATTCATCCATGTTCTCTCAAAATATTATAAATGGTAATGTGTTTAAGGGTGCACTGGTTAACAGAGTGGACGAGCTAGGTTTTCTGCCTCGGCATTCTGCGGATGTCATTTTAAAAAAATAGGTTTCAAGCCCGAAAGGTGGGGTGGTGAGCACGCTTAGATATTTGACCTTACTTCATCCAGCCTTCGTTTAATGAACAAGTTTTGGCTGTGTTTTTAACAAGTTGCTGTGCCAAAATTCACCTAGTCATATCTTAACAGATATTGGAAAAGGAGAGTTGACCATAATACCAGAGAAAAATGTGTATTTTTTTAAGGTAAGGTAGTAGACTTAGTATCATGTACTGTCACACCAAAACCTATGAAACGGTACTCTTATCCACAAGCTTGTTATTGCGTTGCTTTTTTCTACAGTTCATTTCTTTTGAACAATTTACATAAAATATGATGAACTGATAAGGAAACATCGAAAACTTTAATTTGGATGCAAGCTGCAAAATTTTCTGACAACAAGAATCAATGCTTTCCCAGTAATAAATGTTCTCGGAACTAAAGGTACATATTTTGTTACAGTTTCTGTACACCAAGCGTAAACAGATATCGTTATTGTTACATCATTTACTTAGTAGAAGTGTGGAACATTAAATTTGGCTCAAAATAACATTAGTTGCATCTGCATTTTTCATATCCAAATATATACTTCTACTGCATACTTGCCAACAATTCATTTTTGCAGGCACTTTTGTTCTTAATGGAATGTATAATCATCAGTTCAATTCATCCTGCAATATATAGAAACAAATACTCGAGGTAGAAAATGCAGCAATATTCTGCTTGCATTTCCAATATTACTCTTTTAATTTGAAAAAAAAATATAGAATCTTCAAAAATAGTTTCATGGATAAGCTGATTAATTTTTAGTGCAAAATACTTGAAATTGAGATGTCCACAGGAAAAATGGCATCAGAGGAAAGAAAATGGTGAGTGTGGAAAATTATTTAACATTGATTGCGTAATAAGATATTAGATCTGAAGATGCATACCAAAAACACTTGTTATTTTATACTTTTGGTAAAGATAGCCAAGTACACCGTATCTTTTGCAGCAGATATCACATAATTAAAGACAGGCAGAGGCACCACCACAGAGACACCACATACTTGGTCACAATGGGTGTGGTTTGAGTATCATGAGAAAAATTAAAACGTTGGTGCCTTATTTTAGTCACAGCCGTAGAATGGACTACGTTTTATAGGACATCTTGTACGTCAATGCATATATTCTACTGTTGTGACACTTTTAATCCGAAGCCAGATGGCTAACGCTCGAAAGTACCAATGCAAATTCTACAATATCTATCAGTGGATACCTCAACGAATGGTATCTCAATGCATCCTGTCACAAAAGTAAAGTTTGATGCTTGGGGTCAAATAAATGCTTCTTTCGCGCAAGTTGCAAGGGCAGGGATAATAAAATGCCTGTAATATTCTAAAGGGGAAGGCCTTACATGTCAGATACTATCCTTCCATCAATACGTGAAATGACGAATTGCTGTGTGAATCCAGAAAGGAACACAAACCAAAGCAGACATCCTTTGTCTATGTATATTTCTTCGGTTTCAGGTTCACATTCTAAATTATTACTATGAGCAGCTACAAAGGTGATTGTAAATTACCATATTTAACGAGGGTTTTTGTAGTCAGACCATGCAAAATCAGGTCCAATGAAGTGGTATGTTATCTTTAGAGACTATCATCGACGCTTTAATCCCGGACAGTTAATTATTGTTGTTATAACGACCACCAATCCCTTAACTGTTTGATCCAATTCTATAAAATAGTGTCCAAAAATGTCAGAACCTGTCGTTTTTTATTATTGTCTGAACACGAATGTTATTTGCTAAATTCAGTGACATGCAGAGGAGTAGTCTTTTTCCATAAACGGAAACACTACTTGCAGCAGGATTGAGATTACACAACCGCTAGTTAAACCAGGTTTCATATCCATATGTTTGAAAAACGATTTTCCAGTTTTAGGTCTCTAACATACATATGCCAAAGAAAACATTTACGCAACTTACACACACACATACAAACACACACACACACACACACACACACACACACACACACACACACATATATATATATATAAATATTGATGGATAATAATTTTAATATATTGCAAATAAATGTAGCTCCAAATGTGAAATGGATGGATAGCTGCATGTGGGCCTCATAATGTTGTGTATCATTTCATTCTGAAACAGTGTTCATCTTAAGTCCATGCTAATTCATTATCACGTGGTGTATATTTTAGAGTGCATTTTCAATATCAAAAAACATTTTCATTTGATTTTAATCCTAAAACATGTCTGAAGGGTATGGCACCCGTGAGGTTCACTCTTCATAGAGCCCTCTTCACTATTTTGTCAATTTACTTCGAACATCTTCAATTTGAGGTTTCTATCCAATCAATGCCAGAAACGCATTAGCAAATAAAAATGAATATTTACACTTTCATACAAATTAATATGTATCTACATTCAGATACCTATGACTATGATGATAAACGTGTAGATGCTTTTACTATTGCTGTTATTTGTAATTTTTAAGAAAATCAACACAGTCAGGACGTCGGCTGTCATTCGAAGTTACATTTTAAATAGTTTTCTGAGAGAGAAAACGTTATTTTCAGTTGAACACGGGTTATACGATGTTGGATATGAAATTCGGAGTGTCTGCTTGCTGGGCATGGTGATGTTGTATTAGGATAATATTCTTTCGATAAACCTCAAAATAGAAGCTGTAACTATAGGGCTGTAATTTATGGCTGTGCCTCCATTTTATTTTTTCAGATTGGCCGAGGTGCACAGCCCTCTCAACAGACACATGTAAATAAATGAAACCAAGACGGCATCTATTACAGGCTTGTTGCTAGTTATGTGTCATTCGCCAGATATTGTAGCATTATATCTTTGGTTTTTACTCCTGATAAACTTCATTTCAGGTAGGGAAACCAACTTATGTTTTGTCGATAAATTGCATGCGTATAGCAGATGCGTTCAAATGTGTTCGTAGCGGAATATGGGCCAGTGCATTTACCCTGATTTACCCTGGCACAACAGAGGCAACTTTACTTCTTGTATAGCATGTTTTACTCCTACACAACTGACCTGAGAATAGTGTAGGCTGGTAATTGAATGGACAATACAAAAAAGGCATTTTTTTCGTTTTCTCTCGGTTTGTATGTATGAAGGTAGCATACCTTTTATACATATATATATATATATATATATATATGCACATTGATTTCATATGGTATTATACATACCTTACATTTACAGGGGTCCAACTGTAGCAAGCTATGTATATAGCTTTCATTATTATGCACAATATATATATATATATATATATAACCTAGCGTCACAGTGTTTTCAGGTGAACAAAACCTTGATACACATATTCCATCAATGCATAGTGTGTACGTTGTCACACAGAAAACCTAAGCAAGACCCGTAAATGTTTCATTTGTGGTATGGTTTGTTCACTTTTTGTATTGGAATATATATGCAGGAAACTTAAATTGAATACGGTGCCTTATTACATTGTTCATAAAATATACACTTCAACTCGTTTTATATGTTTCATGACCGCATTACACTAATAGAAATGAAACAATGATTAAATATTTTCCAGCACTGGCTGGTCATGCACGAAAAGGTATTTATGTATTTTTGTTTTTAATGTCTATGATTAAATTGTTTCGACAGATATACAGCCATAGCGAGACAATGAGCAGAAAGCAACTAATTTTTCCACATCGCAGGTCGCAGGTACAACTGTGGGAAACCTGTTCGATATATATATATATATATATATATATATATATATATATATATATATATATATATATATATATATATATATATATATATATATATATATATATATATATATATATATATATATATGTACATATATATATATTATTTTTGATACCAATATGCACTGTATCTGTATCTTTTAGCTGATATCGCTCATTCTCTTTATGTTTACTGTAAGCTTGCATGAAACAAACGATGCAATTTATGGTCTATTTGATAGAAGATATTCCTGACAGATACAATGAAAACCTAGCACATATCCATATGCAAGATACGCATAAGAATATTCATATTATCGTTTTATTTGCACATATATGTTTGAGTTTGCATATTCCTCCTTTCTATACACCGTGTCTCGCATCACTAAAAAAGGTACACTCCCTTTTTTGTGTCCGCTGGAAGATATTGACAGGTTACTTTGGCTTTTTTTTTTAATACAAACCACACTATCTGTAAGCATCGAATTTAATTACATAAGCTAAACTTCCACTGTCAGTAAATTGTTATATAAACTTGTTTAATGTACATATCATGTGTAGTTAAGACAAACTGGTATAATACATCAGCATTTGAAAATGCTTCTTGCTATATGTTCTTACCTTGCACCTTTAATTTCACATAAAGGCTCTTAAGGGGAGCACATTTAAATACAAACAATATACGGCCAATTTACCTTGGGCATCTTAAACAAAATAGAACTGATAGGGTTCGCAACTAAAGGATACTACTACTACATGTAAGCTTAATCTAAACATGCCATATTTGTGACATATATCCGATATCAGTGATACGTTTTCATTTTTGTCATCGACTTTCTATAGAAGAAATTGATTAAACTGGTCATAAGCTATCTCGTTATGAAGCCACTGACGCTGACTGTAAAAACATATGGTGCACTTTAATTAAAAAACGCACCGGCAATTCGGACTTAATGTAAGGTCAGCACTGTAGAATGTTCTCATTATTACCGCGCTTCTAAAATACATAAAAAGACGAACAAAACGTGGTTGCTGGCTATGTCTTGGCATGAAGAGAGGGTCAGCAAGAGTTGCACCACCACAAACGGTGATTTAATTCCACAGAAAACAACACAGAAGATAACAGTTATAATCAGAGGGGATCCCCTCCATATTCAAAGCCAGTAATATTGTCCGTTTGGAGCCCGAAAACCGGCAAACCATCAGGACGTTTAAATTTCCATTGAAAAAAAAATTAAAAAAAAAACAAGGACCACCTGCCAATTGACATTTGAAGCTATCAAAGAGTAGGCATGTGTTTTAATTAGAAAAAGAAGACGATACACATCTCCGGTAAACGTCTAAGTATAACAGGTTCAAAAGTGACAGGGAGACCCTGCAAGTAATTGCCAGAGGTTATAACTAAGGAAATTTTGATCGGAATCTGGTAGGCTCAAGAGATACCCAGTTTTCCCATTGCCATAAACTAGAGCAATGTAAGTTATCAAATAAAACAACAAAACAAAAACCAAAAAACAAAAAACAAAAAACAAAAAAAAAATTAAAAAAAATAAATAAATAAAAAAAAAAAAACAAACAAACAAACAAACAAACCAAAAACCTTGACAGTATTAGACTTGTAAGCACAAATGTTAATCTAGCTATTGTGTGTCCTGCGTACTACACGAAAGTGCGCGAGACAATCTACAATGTTATGAAAAGCAGAAGTTGATAGTGACAAAGCACATTTTTCCTTAAGGATAAGTTGCATTGTCTATACTTCGCATAAATACCAACTATGTGATAAAATTTACAATGAAAGTGATAGTGATAGCAATAGTCCGGTACCAAGTACCTGGAACATATTGCAAACATGCGCGTAAACAAAACAACTGGAGCGGGAAAAAAAGTGGAAATATATTGAAAACATTGTTAGATAATAGCATGAGTTGTTTTATCAGAAATTGTAGTGGTTATACCCACTATATAGCACTCAAAAGGTGCACAGTTGGCTGAGAATTGTGGCCGTCCATTGTGTTATATCATTCTCGATTACAGACAACCATATAGCTTACATCTTGAATAATGTAAAGATATTCTTAAAACAGCCTGGTTATTGCTGTAGGATCAGCTAATAATCACAAGACAAATTTAGAGCTACACTTACAGATATTGGCAAACAAATTGTACGTTTTCAATAAAAATGGACCCTCCTTGAATTGAACATCTTGAATCCTGTAAGAGAAATTCAAAGATGTGGTATATCAAAAAGCAAATACTCCCCAAAAATTGTTTGAAAAATCTGTCCTAATGTGACAAAACCATAGAGAAGGGTAGGATGGCATAGGACAGACCACGAGAAACATGACAGTTCTGCATCTCTTATTTTTGAAAAAGTAACTGAAGAAAATGAAACTGAAGTCCTGTATATTCCAGTGGTCAGGAAATAATCACAAAAAGATATTTAGCCTATTGGGAAACAATTAATGTGGAAAAGTGAGAGATTGGCATCAGAACCACAGCTTGATAATATTGGTATCTCTAAATGGTTCTCAAAGGGCAGTAAATTAAGGACATACAAAGTATTGAAAACTAACGTTCAACTTGAAAACTTAACTTGGTGATGTACCAATCGCTGCAAATAGAAGGAAACTAACCAGATTATGGTCTATTAGCCCAATATTATATGTAGAGCCGGCTGCTACTGTAAACTAATACTTTATCTTGACGATAGAATTTTTTCCCACTGCCATGTTGTGGAAGATGAACTGCTTAGCTAAGTTTTTCATGTACATTGTCAAAAGAAAACCTTGTCCTGTATACTTATGAGTTTATGTCTATCCTTTACTGACCAGCTGATGATAGTCAAAAAAGGCATAAGCAGGTTACGGTAAAAAGATAAATTTTCAAAGCGACTGTCCAATTTTGTTATGCTGCATTGGAAACCCACAAGTCTCAAAGGGTGATATCAACTGCGCACCGTGCTGATTATTCATGGAAATCATTCTGAAGATCGATTTATGGACAGCTGTGCATCGATGGAACCAGAATAATTTCATTCATTACCACCAAGACTGAAACGTTCATTTGTATTTGTATTGGACATCGATTATATGTAGATGTGATGTGATCTTTTATCATCATTCATTAACGTATTCTATATGATAGAACAATACTCTCCGAAAGATCTATTCAAAATGGTGCTGATATTAGTATAGCACACATGCTGCCCATGTCATAGCTGAATACTCCTTTACAATTTTTATCAGCTTTAACTTCAATTACGTAAGGATGCCATCACTGAAAACTGCTGCACTATATTTTAACTTTTTTTCTTTAAATTATTTCAGGATGCCGCAACTGAATACTGCTACGTAGCATTTTCAATTTAACTCTAATTATGTAAGGATGCCCAAACTGGATACTACTGCACAGAATTTTCAACTTTTACTTCTATTATTTCAGGATGCCCTATCAGGGTTGCACTTACTTATTCGGGAAACTTCTTTCCTTTATGTTTCCTTTCCATTAGCGATAAAGTGTCTTTCCCATCGGTGAATCCAAAGAATAGCACAAAATATAAACAAAGCATGAAATTACTTTCCTTGTGTGACAAAATGTCAACAAAAATGATGTTGATTGAACGGTAAATGCTCATTATTATTTATTCTTGTATCAGCATTGTGTTAATTACAGTTGGTGATTCTTTTAGTATTTGATGACTCATGGATTGTTATGCTTGGACCTTTTTCAACGATGTTAGTGCCGGTAAAGAAGAGGGCCTTGAGCCTACCTTGCTTATGTTTTAGATGTTTTTTTTCCCTGTGGGCAGTTTCAACAGTATGGTCCTTGCAGTATATGAACACCCAATTGTGTTTTTTCTGAAGTGTTTTTGCAGTGGCAAATCCACCAGGTGTCACTGTTCGGGCTTATTGATATTAATTATAAACAACATAATGAAGGTACAAGCCACTGAAAATCTTATACATTTATACTTTGCATCGTTCTGGCAGTACACTGTTGCTACTAATCTTGCTCAAGACCCTTTCTTAGTTAATTCCTAGTCACAAAACAAAGCAGCTAATGAATATCATAAAAATAAATGTGGGATCACCATTGCGTCCAGCTAGAAAAGGCCAGGCCACAAAGCGGTTCTCGCGATGAGTAAAGAAAGTCTTTCTTCCCTCCTCATAAGGGCCTCCACACGGCCTGGCTTATTCTAGCTCGACGCTATGACCGCCCCCTCATTTACTCTTATTCATAAGCTATTTTGTTTTTAACGAATTTACTAATAAAGGGTCTTAAGCAAGACTACGTGGCCATCATGATACAGGGAAAAATACAGAGGGTTTGCAATATATATTTCTTTTCCACAGGGGGGGGGGATAATGTGTCAACAATGGGGTCTGGGTAAACTAGCCGCATGTTGCATATATACTAACTTCCCCAATGCAAACATGCTACATTTAGTAGTAAGCACATCAAAATAGCCAGGCAAGACCTTACCTAGATGCATGTACAATTTTATAAACTTGTAAACTGTACTTCCTTGCCCTAAAATACATTAAAGCAATCGGGATGCAGTGTCCTATTGATCATTTTTATCCCATCTATTATTTTTGTTGTATATTAGTCAATTCGATACTTAAATTTCTCATACAGAGCCTGTGGTAGTTTTGAAAATGCCTGGGCAGCAAAAACGCATCATTTAGGTTAAAAACGAGAACATTCTTCTCAGTTGAAAGTTCCTAGGCCACGTAGTAAAACTGGTTATACTGAGCTTATGAGTCCAAAATGCATCTTTGTTAATCTTTTGCTAATCTGCCCCAACCTCATTCCATCACTTATCAAACTGTTGAACAGAAGCAGGTGACCAACCTAATGTATTTGTGTCTTTTTGTCCAAAACCACTTCCTAGTAGTCATTAACCTATTCCACAGTCCGAACTCTTTACTTTCCATAAGCTAGCCTGTCCCTGTCTCAAGTCAGGAGTGAAATTTGTTTCTTTGTATTGGTATTGGAAGAGAAATGTCGATACTTTGGCAAGTCTGGAAACTCTTTGCTGTCATTGTTGGGTTTGGAAGTAATGAATATCATGTGTTTCTGTACTATTTGAAAATTACTTCATTGGCTATGTTGTGCTGTGGGTTTTGTTCTCTGACTCATAGTTATAGTGGAGGTAGAGTGTGTTTATAATGTTTCAGATTCATAAATATCACAAAAAAAGATGTAGGCCTACTTTACTCTTTTACTTTAAACTTAGCTTACTGATAAGTCGGGAGAACTAAAAGGTGATAGGCCTTACAGGTCTCTTTTTATTTTTGGCAGAAGAAATGAAATTGGTGTTTTGGGTGGTTAGGCCTATACATTTTGGAAAAGAATTAGTGTCTGCAGTTAATGATGAATATTTCTAAGGTTGAGAGGACGGGTTTAAAACCACCAGTTGCCCTTTATGGGTGACTGCCTGTCTCAAGTCAGGAGTGAAATTTGTTTCTTTGCATTGGTATTGGAAGAGAAATGTTGATACTTTGGCAAGTCTGGAAACTCTTTGCTGTTATTCTTGGGTTTGGAATTAATGAATATGGATCATGTGTTTCTGTACTATTTGAAAATTACTTCATTGGCTATGTTGTGCTGTGGGCTTTGTTCTCCGACTCATAGTTATAGTGGAGGTAGAGTGAGTTTATAATGTTCCAGATTCATAAATATCACAAAAACGATGTAGGCCTACTTTACTCGTTTACTTTAAACTTAGCTGACTGACAAGTCGGGAGAACTAAAAGGTGATAGGCCTAGCAGGTGTCTTTTAATTTTTGGCAGAAGAAATGAAATTTGTGTTTTGGGTGGTTAGGCCTATACATTTCGGAAAAAGAACTAGTGTCTGCAGTTAATGATGAATATTCCTAAGGTTGAGAGGACGGGTTTAAAACCACCAGTTGCCTTTTATGGATGACTGCCTGTCTCAAGTCAGGAGTGAAATTTGTTTCTTTGTATTGGTATTGGAAGAGAAATGTTGATACTTTGGCAAGTCTGGAAACTCTTTGCTGTCATTGGTGGGTTTAGAATTAATGAATATGGATCATGTGTTTCTGTACTATTTGAAAATTACTTCATTGGCTATGTTGTGCTGTGGGCTTTGTTCTCCGACTCATAGTTATAGTGGAGGTAGAGTGTGTTTATAATGTTCCAGATTCATAAATATCACAAAAACGATGTAGGCCTACTTTACTCTTTTACTTTAAACTTAGCTTACTGACAAGTCGGGAGAACTAAAAGGTGATAGGCCTAACAGGCCTGTTTTTATTTTTGGCAGGAGAAATGAAATTGGTGTTTTGGGTGGTTAGGCCTATACATTTTGGAAAAGAATTAGTGTCTGCAGTTAATGGTGAATATTTCTAAGGTTGAGAGGACCGGTTTAAAACCACCAGTTGCCTTTTATGGGTGACTGCCTGTCTCAAGTCAGGAGTGAAATTTGTTTCTTTGTATTGGTATTGAAAGAGAAATGTTGATACTTTGGCAAGTCTGGAAACTCTTTGCTGTCATTGTTGGGTTTGGAATTAATGAATATGGATCATGTGTTTCTGTACTATTATGTACATAGAAGTACTATCGTCCATAGTGCACAGGTCCCTCTCTAAAATTTTGACATAGGCTGTAATAGCCCAAGTTAATTAAAGGGTCTTCAGCGGGTAACTACTCAACATGTTTCGGAGCCCTTTACCCGTACCTGTCTCTCTGAGTAGCGGCTCCTTGTATAAGCTAAATATTCAGCAAAGACAACCCACATAATAATGAATAAATATGAACGTGGCAATTGATGAATTAGCTAAATACGTGAGGTTTTGCTTATAAATGCAGAGCTTAATATGAAAGAAGAATACCTGTCAAACAAACCATAATTACCAAATTTGCATAGTACAGGTTCAGATAAGAACAATTTGACTTACCCCTGAACCAATATGTACCCTTTCTAGCCGGATAGCTTTTCCTACCTGCCAGAGTACAGCTTATCCTAGTTAAACCATCCGCCAATGTTTAACTGAAGTGGAAACAAGCTGGGGCATTATATTCAGTCCCAGTGATTGTAAAATAAACAGTTGCAGCTAGACCTCCAGTTTAAATAACCAAGGGAAATCCTAACAAGGACTGCAACAATGGAAATCCTACACCAGAGCTATAAAACAAACTCCATGATGACACATCCTCCTCAAACAATTAAGCTCTATTTCACTTCAACCCTGAGTCAATGTGTCAACGTAATGTGTCAGGTTTGTGACATTTGAGAAAATACTGTCAATTTTATGTATTTTTTTATTATTGAGTAAATATGCATTTAGGCATATCAGAAAAGAATGAAAGGCATTAGCATTTATGCCAAAAATGTGCTATCAGAACAATTTTTCTGAACAGAATTTTGGGTACAATTACGGAAACATGTAAGTGTCGTAGGCCGCTTCTTGTTACCTGTAGCCCCTGGGGGGGTTAGCTAACAGAAAACATGTAAGCCTAAAATGTCTGAAAGTGAATATTAAAACAGAAAGATGCTAAAATATAAAGTGAAGTAGCAAAAGAGACAAGTCTAAAAACTGTAAATTATTGTGGCCAAACCTTCTATAATCTTTGGATATTAACAGTAGAATTATAGGGTAAATCAGAAAAGAATGAAAGTCATTTGTATTTATGTCAAGTGAATGCAATGAAAATATTAACCAGATATCAAATACAATTAGGCAAGCTTGTAATTGTCGTAGGCCGCTTCTTGCTACCTGTAGCCCCTGGGGTTTAACTAACAGAAAACAAGCTAGCCCAAAATGTCTGAAAGTTGGACATTTAAACAGAATTATGTCAAAAGATAGAATTAAGTAGCAAAACAGGCAAGTCTAAAATCTCTAAAATCATTGAAGCTAAACTTTCTAACCATCTCGGGATATTTACTGCAAAATTTATAGAAATATTTGATCAGAAGTAAACCTATAAATCATCCTTACTCAAGTCTATTGTTTATAAATTTGGTTCTAGATGCAAAGTCCTGCAATTTAGAACAAATACGACCAAATCTCAAAATATGTGACAAAATGTATTATATCCAATAGTATCCGAAATATTACTGTCCGGGAAAGGGTAATTAACTACTTCAAAGTTAAACTCATCTATTTTGTGATAAACTTTAAAACAAGACCTGTCATTAGTGACCAGAATATCCAAGTCCAAAAACGCATCTCTGAAACCATCTGAATTTTTACCCTCCAAAGGGATATCTATTGGGTAAATCTTCAGCAATTTCACTGAAATTTTGTACATTTACACAAGCAATGTAATCAATATATCCTGCGTTGTTTCATATTTTTGTAGCCATTTGAAAAAACCTTTTTCATCAATTTATCCATATACTTAAATTCAAGCCAGGTTAAGTATAAATATGCAAGTAAAGGGGAGCAGTTGCTACCCATTGGAATGTCTTTTATTTGTTGAAAAACCAATGGTCTGCATAGAACAAAAGTATTATCCAAAAGAAAATTTATAGTATCTATCAAAGTTTCAACAGTGTAAGATTTAACGTTACTTTTTGAATATTTTTTGTGTGACCAATATACTTTCTTTGTATATGAATTGATATTAATGTATTGTTTACCGTTATGTTTAATCAGTTTGCTTATAAATTCTGAAGGAGAACTTTTGACTCCATCTATGGGTAGATTTGTGTACAGTGTAGAAAAATCAAAACATTTTATATTTTTTGCTTTTACATCTTTAATTTTAGATACAAACTTGGAATATATGCTTATACTGCAAAAACAATTTATTTCACTGTTTCTATAAATTGCATTACAGTATTTACGAAAATGATTCCTAATTGCAGTCAAACACAATGTTACTTCTTTTGATAATTGTTTTGTGCAGCAGCGCTATGAATCTAGATTTAAAAGGGTTTTAGGTAATTTGGATATACAGAACAAAAGTGGAATAGAGGAATCCTCTTCCAAAATTTTGACATTAAAATTCCTTTTCATCTCATCTTTATGTGTATCAAATTATCAATGGATTGTTTGTGTAATTTATACACGTCATTTCCTCTTATGTCTGAAACATTGTTTATACCAAGTTCTCTTTTCAAAACATCCAGATAATATTTTTTGCAGATGATCCCAAAATTGTTCCCTGTCTTAACTATGTTAGTGACTATAAATCTTTCTTGTAGTTCTTTGACTGCTTTTGAAACTTCAGGTTGTTTAAGATTAACCGTATTGAAATTCTTAATGTGGGATTTCATCTGAGCACAATATGGAGTTTCGGAAGCGCATTGAAGATCAAAGTCATATTTGTATATGCGATGCAATTTCTGCAGGTCAGCAACCAAAACAACGTTACCATGCTAACTCGAAAGAGGGTAGACATCTGAATGAGGTATAAAAAAAAAGTCACATGTTTTTTTTTGGGGGGGGGGGGAGGGGGGTCATTAACCTATTGATTGGTCAGGTTTACATCTATATTCGGTCTGCTTTTATAGGCCTAGTAGCACGACTGCTGACGTTATTGGTCTAACTCTTGAACGACTCGAGCTGGTTATCTCAATTTAGCAAGACTCAATCATGACTTGTGTAGGCTGTATTTGGAAACCTAAAGAAGGAGCATGTTGTGTACCCAGGACCAATAAAAAAGACTTAAATATATAGATTAATTCCAGACACCACTTATCATTTTGCCTATTTCTGAGGCATTACCGCCATTCAGAACAATCATTTATGTAGCTATCGTCTGCTCGCTTGATCAAATGTCTGCATAAAATATGAAACAATGTGATTTTGCCAAACGTTTGGAAGCAATATCGAGAGAGTATAAGTTTAAATGAGAACTCTAAACTCACACAATATGTACTTCACTCAAGTGCAAATGAAAATAAATTGCCCTCGTATTTTAGTATATGGGATTAAAGAGGGTGATATCCGACTTAAATGGTAGCTACCAAGTGTGTCAAGCAGTCCTGTTGCGATATACACCAAACAAAATGTTCTTTGCAATAATGACCAGACTATGAAGTCTATTTCCATTGTTTTTATCGTCTAGCTGTAGCACTGTTCGGACATTGACACATTTTGCTTACTGTTAGAAACATTATGTATTAGTAATGTGTATTCATTAATCTGGGGAAGCTGTAAGAATGGCTGCAAACAAGACACATGCAAGCAGAGACCCACGGAAAGTAATATCATATACTGACTCTTTAAGTATAATATACATTTTTTTTCGTTTTATGATGTCTTCTGTAAGACGTTCACATGTTATTCATGTGAAATGGATGACTGACCACATTTTTCGTTTGAATTGTAATGATGTACTTGTTATCACATCTAGAGTATAACATTTGTGTTAAAAATGGGATTATATAAGCCTGAGATGGTTCTACAAGATCCCAGCTGTTAAAAATGTATTTGACTTGTGTGGCGCGTATTTTGTTATTGTAGATTTATGTGCAGGTGTATGTTGCTTGTTGTCCTGCTACCCCTTAGGAAATATGTTCCAAGAGGAACCTTGTTTGTCCACACTCATGGTCTGTTACTATGCAGCCTCCTGCAGCTCCTTCCTAGCCTTATCTGACCATAGTTACTGGCTCTTTTCATCAACCTACGGGGTGTCAATTAACCACCGTTGGCTTGGGTGGCAGTAAGTTGGTTAATCAAGAGGCTAATTTCCCTATCAGATAGGACTAAATAGGCACCACAGGGGGTTGTATATTAGCAAACATCGGTTGTAGAAAAACAAAGTACCCTTTTTTAACAAAGAGTTGTGCCTCATGGCTTAACGTGGTGAATATTGACGGAATATAAATATCCATTTCTTTTGTAGCTGTTGTTTTATTTGTAGGCAATGAGCTTAAACTATGTTTTGCGATGAATAGACATTTTTTTTCTGGCAAAACTGTAAAATAATGAAATGTAAAATAATGATTAAGATTTCATCCTTGTTTACCATGTGAGTAAATGATTGTGTTCATAATTTGGCCATGCTCATTGCGACTATCAATGTATCAGACATGCCTGAAATGTATTGTAACGTTTGCAGAGTGCGTGGGTTGTACTGTCCGTGTTCATCATGCCCACAACTAATACACAATGCTGAATCGCCATGCACAAAAATCCATAGCTGCTCCAAATATTAGTATATACGTGGACCATTCATCGCACACCAGAAACATTTATGGACTCGTTCGTCCTGGCCCTGGATCTATTGATATAATTACAGTTTTGGTCTCCTAGTTTTTTTTTTTTTTTTTTTTTTTTTTTTTTTTGCTTCTGAGCAGCCCTGCCCCGTGTGTGATTAATGCAGATATACTGATCAGTGTGCTTTCTAGTTTTTCTCTTGCTTACAGCTTCAGATCTGCGGATTCTAGGCACCAACACAAGCAAAACAGAAATACCAATTGTGGATGCACTTTTGGAAAACGTCACTAACACAGTATTGCCAGTCTCCATGATTGATGCATTTGGCAATGAAACTGCATCGACAGAGATGAATACCAAAGGGCCAACACCGTTTGTCTTGGCTACAATCCCAAATGGTTCAATATCTTCCAGTCTCAACCAGTGGAGAGGAACAGGTATTTTGGTTAAGTTCACTGCATCATCAAAAGCCCTTTGACCGAAATCGCAGCGCCATAACATTATTTTCTTGTTTTAAATAATTTTTGCTCTGAAAATTTGAATTGCTCTAAACTCACATTATTCTAATCGGACAAAGCCAGTCAAAATACGGGACTTTCAGATTTATTTAAATCGATAGGAACAGCAGACGTCTTTAAATAAAACGTCACATGACTTCTTATATCTAATTGTAGAACCATGATTTGATTGGGATGTGCCTCCTGCGTGCAACTAGTAATTTCAGGAATGAATGAAGTTTTTTTTTTGTTTCTAAGATAATGAAAATTTGTAAAACACCTGCGAAAAGGCTAAGTCTATTTATTGCAAAAACACAAGGACACTCCTTGCTGACGCTAGCAATTATTTTGTTCAAAAAATTGCATCCCAATTTATTGGTATTTTTTACAATGGTCTGTGTATTTTTTTACCCTGTTATTAAAAAACGTACTGAACAAGAGTTGTTCACCAGGGAGCATTGGTATTACTTCATGATTTAGATAATCATTTACTTTGCGTGAGAGTCAATAGCTGTATATAGCATTGGTGAATTCATATATCAATGCGAATGGCAAAGTGAAGTCCATTTGACCTGCAGTTATTGCAAAACGTTGTATTCCAACCAAGAAGTGACCGACCTATCTTGTCTCTTTTTATCATTGGCAGAACCGACAAACTTTGGGTATTAAGTTGTTAGACTAGTATGTTTATGAAAAAGACTGTCGTTAATGAAAAATATTTTGAAGGTTGAGATGGTCGGTTTCAAACCACCAGTTGAATTTTGGGGATGACTGTCTCAAGTCAGGAGGTAAATTATTTTTTTACATTGGTATTAGAATATGCGTGCTGATGTTTTGCCATTTTTTAATTTCTGTACTTTTGCTGCAAATATGTTTGCTCTCACTGGAAGATCTGGTCACTTATGTTACCAATTTTTTTTTAAATGTATAGTCCCGTGTTCCAACATACGGTCGATTACATCCTATACTTCAGTTTGAGGTCTAATTAATTTTGATATGTGTCTTGAGCCAAAGGGATTTTATCGATGATGATTTTCCCCTTTCTTGAAATAGAAGTACAGTCGTCACATTCTGTATTTACTCTTTCTCTACCTATACAGAGCTGCATAACTCTGAGAAATGTAGCAAGAAATTAACCATAATGGTTTTGGTTTGGTGTCACCTTCAATACATGCACTAGTTACAAAATCAATGTGTTTATCCACGTCTTGAATTCTTCCCGATCTACAGTTAAAATTCATCACAAAAGATAAACCACGTCATATTCAAATACTCTTCTGAAGTAAGGTGACCAGAAGGGCACCTGGAGTCACTCATTATTATTATTATTATTATTATTATTATTATCATCATCATCATCATCATCATCATCATCATCATCATCATCATCATCATCATCATCATCATCATCATTATTATTATTATTATTATTATTATTATTATTATAATCATCATTTGGGGGAGGGGCAATAAATAGAATTACGATGAGCACATAACCTGTGTACCTCATTTTAAACTCGATGCGTGATACATTGTCGAAGACCATTTTCGATATTGTGTACATTTCATCAATCAAAAAGTACTTGCTTGAGAAGCACAGCCATCCTGCCTGATGCTTTGGGTGCATCTATGTGCATTGGTGACGAATTAACGAATATCTGACATAACCCTGAACATTGATTAAGTCACACTCTCAGGGTGTTCTTGAGTCAAAATCAAACGACCTATGCTCAGATCAAGTTTTTTATTCAGGTTTTTTGAAAAACGATTTTGTTCCACCCAACCGTTAACGTTGGTGAAATTAGGTAACTGAATCTTTAGATAAGGTCTACGATATCTGCTAACTTGGCAATCTCCTGCCTGGATTCTTGACTCCCAGGACTGTGTGTGTCCACAGGTCCCTGGTGACCCCTGTTGTCGTCCAGAGATATAATGTGGCCTGAAGACAATTCCAGGAAACTTTTGCCACACCTTTTTTAACGCCGCTGAATTGATTTTGTTGTCTGTGGGCACATCATTATTTTTCGACCTCCCTCATGGGAGTTTTGACCTGTATTACCATCCCAAGGTGTACCTTAAACTAATGCGCTACTGCCTGTGAAATTACAATTTTCCTCGTTTTGCAACAAGATTTATTTCACATTTAGCTATATCAAGTACTTTTTAAGCAATTTGAAGTCTCGAATAATGATCAACCGGACTGAGAACCTCTTAATGTAACCTTGTTTTTAGAACTTTCATTCCATCTTCAACGGATTTCATTTCCATCTGATTAACC
Organism: Hermodice carunculata; assembly: GCA_964020975.1. Lineage (NCBI taxonomy): Eukaryota > Metazoa > Annelida > Polychaeta > Eunicida > Amphinomidae > Hermodice > Hermodice carunculata. The sequence goes on from OZ026618.1 coordinate 34,206,073, forward strand.
TTTTTGACAGCTCTCAACTTTGTGCCTTTGCCTTGCGCCCACTTTATTTTCATGTCCTTCAACCACACGGTATAATTCAAAATAAAGTGGCTTTTTGACACTGGATTCCCATCGTCCTGGTACTTGACCCCCGAAATCTACATAGTCAGGTGAAAACATCTCTCCGACCTGGCTGTCCGAATTTTAATGCATCTTTACTTCATTCACTCTAAAATCTAGTGTGGTCAGTCCGTTTTGTATATTTTGCTCCTGACCAACATCCCGATTCTCGAGACTTTTTGTTTTTGACACTAGATTTCATAATACTAGGGGAAACTGTTTTATCTTTTCATTACTCTTTGGAATGACTGCTGAAAAAAAAAGAGTTTTGGATTTTTGGGTCTTTCTTTAAAACCGCTTAAGATAAAGTAGTAGATATGGACGGATATTGCTTCTCCTGATCATTGACATGTTTCGATTTTTTACAACTGATCATAGGCCTTACACACAATCTTAAAAACCGTACTTTTTTCGAATGCTATGGTCCAAAGAAAAAATATCTCAATTTGGCTATATATCTTTCCCCTTACCCGGTTTCTCTAATGATCCTTTGCATATTATATAGGTATATACATATATATATTTGCACATTTTTAAAAGGCTCTATACATGAAAATAATCAAATACCAGCCAAAACACAATAATACTGCTCAACACGTAAATGTAATTTACAGATCACCTGTTCTTCTGCAAGGCTACACAACTAGGAGCAGAATACAAGGGAAATGTCTCACAAACACGTAATGGCAGAACATGTCAAAGATGGGATATGATGTTCCCACATAAACATGACGTAACTAACGCCGCACACTTTCCGGAAGATGACTTGAAAAGTGCGGAAAATTATTGCAGAAACCCAGATGGAGAAAATGGAGGACCCTGGTGTTATACAACGGACCTTAACCACCGTTGGGAATACTGTGATGTTCCACTATGTCGTATGTTTAATCATCATTTAGGCATGTTAAGTTTCACAAGATGTTGAGTTGTGTTAAGATGTTTTATTTTCATTTTATGTCGCTCTTACACAATTGCTCGTTCTACCGTTTGGTGGGCTATACAGTTTCTGGAATGTTAATAGCCTTCTTTTGCTGTCAACTCAGGGGACTGAGAGGCCAGGTTGGCCAAAGTGTATTTGGCCTGCCGTGTTTGTTTTTACCTTTGGCGCAAAGGTTAAATTTGGGTTTAACTGCTAAGGCACTAATGACTGGGAAAAAACTTAAATTTGTAGTTAATAAAGAAAGATTGCAGTACCAGTTTAATACCACTAGTTGCTTTCTCGGGGTGATTGCCTGTCTTACGTCAGCAGCAAAATCCATTTCTTCATGATGGCATTGGATGATGCATACTGATGTTTTACTAAATCTCTGTTTTTTTTGTTTTTTTGCTTTTTTCTGTTTTGTTTTTTTTCCTTGTTCCCATTTTTGGGTTGAAAATCGTAAATTGGGGGTCATGTTTTTTGGCACTTTTTGATAAATATAGGGATGAAAATGCTTTTTTGAGGACTTAAATGCAGAGGAAACTGGCTCTGATGCGCTGTGGAGCGCGTTTTCTGACACACAGTTATAGTGCAGGTAGGACAATTTTATATTGTACCAGATGCATAGATATCGCAAAACTATATTTTTCTTTTTTTTTTTTTTTCTTTGCTTATTGACATGCCATGTTTCTCTTTTTACTGTAACATAAGTGATACATTTTCGTTGAATTGGTTAGGCCGATATGTTTTAGACAAATCTAAAGTCTGTAATTAATGAAGACACCTCTTGAAAGGTTGATAGAGCCGGTTTAATACCGCTAGTTGCCTATTTGAGTTGCTGCCTGTGTCAAGTTGTTAGCTTTTCCCCACTGTTGGGTTGAAATTTATTATTGTGCGTGAGCTATTTGGATATGACCTAAATAGGCGCTCAAAGGTAGGACAGTTACAAAATACAGGAAGCTATAATGTATACATTTCAAGAAAATCGGTATACACAAACATGCATCGGAGGTTATTGTTTATAGTCCAACATGCGATACCCCCTGGTGATAGACGATGGAAATGATATGAGAGTAAGTGAAACAAATGTATTTGAGTGAAAAAAAATGCACGGTGTGTACCTGTCTGAAAGCATATCAAAACAGGCAATGCTACTGCAGTTCGACCGTTTAAATCTGATTATCTAATTTGGATTTATACCTGATGTGATTTGGGTCAATCAAAAAAAGGGATTGCAATTTACTGTTTTGGGGAGGAATTGACTTTGGTTTTTAAATGTTGGATTTCTGCTTTGGGATTGCAATGTGTTGGATATTGATATCTCTTTGCAAAATAAAGTTTTCTAATGGACAGAAGAAATTGGGGGAAGAATGGTACGTTTTCCTTAATGCCAGATGAAATATTTTACGACTGAGTACAATTTCAGAGTTTTGATCTAGTTGGTACTGGAGGATTTATATTCCCTCCTTCACTGGTAAACTGTGAATGCATTGATAATGCAAATGCATTATGTTATGAAAATGAAGCGAATGTGGATTCGTGTGTACCTGTAAGAGAATTGTATGCAAACTCGCCTGCCACTTTAAATGTAATCGCAAATATTAGCCAAGAAAGTTTTACTTACACTTGAAGAGGGAGCACCATGTAACTTTCAAACCGAGCAAAAACCATATATTTTTCCGTGTAAAATGATTCAGTGTATATTTGTTTTTGACTGTGTTGACAGATACATTATGATTCATTATGTGATGCCAACGACCTATATACTTTAGTCAAGCGTATCTTTATAGTGTCAAATAAATATGGATATTTGGTCCAGTGATAAATCAAAGAGTGTGAACAGGTAACGTGAGGCGCATAATCATTATGCAATACTATCCACAATATGAATGAAGCTAACCGAATATATTGGTGAGAAACGGGATTCCTATCAACATTGTTTATTACATACAGATATAAAGTGAAAGAAGGAACACTTGGGTTTATTTTAGGAGCACGTTCAGGAGCAACACTGGGGATAAATGCAGTAAGATAACTTTATTCCTCTAATTGTAGGTATGTTGTCAAGATAAAAAAAACAACGTTTGCTTGTACTTACAATGACAACAGTTTCTGCAACATCCCAGGTCTTTTAATAATAGTATTTCTTTTTCCCCTCTCTCATATTGTGAATGGCTGTGATTTTTTATTTTTCTTCTATGAGGATGTAAGATGTTTTGCATGCTCTAAGATTGTCTTTTGAGTATGTTATGTGTACACATATGCAACTGACAGATTACCCTTCCAAATGGATTGCTAGTTGCTTCAACAAAAGAATATCAATGCCAATACAAATCAGTCTTGAAAAGGTCAAATCATTATGTAAATCATTGAACATGTCCCAAGATTGTTTTCATATTAAGAAAAACCACTTACTTGAATTTTTTAATCCATAGCAAAGAAGGTTTATCACTGAAGGGTGTTTGGGAATGCATATATATATATATATATATATATATATATATATATATGTATATATATATATATATATATATATATATATATATATATATATATATATATATATATATATATAATCATTATTATTATTACTTTTTTATTATTATTATTATTATTATTATCATTATTATTATTATTATTATTATTATTATTATTATTATCATCATTATTGTTATTATTATTATTAGCATTATTATCACTAATATAATTATTATCATTGTTATTATTATCATCATTTAGCCCATTGTATGTATAACACACACCCATTAAAGAGATTGCGGGTTAACATGTGCATATTTGCTATTATTTGTTAGATTATGAGCACAGGCCTGAGAAACATGTGGATTGTTACAAACCAGACAGTACTCGAGGCCCTCACGACACATCCTGCCTGAAAATGTGGTGGGCCGATGCAGGCTGTGTGGAAGCCGGGTTTAGTAATCCAACAAAAGGAATTAATAACAAATACTGGGACTCCATAACTGCTGGAGATGTGAAAGGGGATATGAAGTTATACAGAAGCTTGGCAGACCAAAACAAGGACCTTTACAAGTTGTTGTGTCTGGGGCGCAACTCATATGGTGAATAATGATCCACTCGTCCGTGCATCCTCCAAACTGCGCATTACAAAATGGAAATATACATTATAAATAAATCAATGGTATGCATAAATCAGTGGGAGATATAGTCCTCTTGCAGGGATGCTAATAATGCTGCCCTAAAGCAATTTTTGGCGTATTTCTATGGTGAATATTAGCTTGGCCCAAAAGTGTATTTGAAGCATTTTGGCAATATAGTTGGCATTAAATATGAAAGAAAAGGGAATGCATTTGCCTCAAACGTCAATTAAAACAATATTCATATAGCAGGTAAATCTCATTGTAAATGCTGTTCTGGCATTGATTGGATGACTTTGTCCAATTCAGAATTGCTAATGTAATACAATTATTAACGGAAAAGAAAATGTCAGTCGTAATTAGCAGTTATATGTATATTGCAAATGCGTGGGTTACAGTTTGTGATTGTTGTCTCATTCATTTGGATGAGAAGGCCCCTTACGCATTTCCAACGTATGGTTGTGAGACATTGAAAGAGGAGCATCTACATGGATTGATATTAACGACATGAGCCAAAAATAAAAAAATATTCTGATCCTAAACCGCTTACTGAACTAAGAGCGGAAACATGTCTCCCAGACTTAATGGAAAGATATATGCTAAATAATCACCATCCATGAGAAATATGTTGAGTATGACAGGTATTTCCAACTAACCTGCACTCAAAGGCATCATATTGAATGGAGGTATAGTTTTGCATGATTGGCTACATATACGTGCTTCGCTGCAGAGATCCTTCGTAAAGTCAAGCTTTGGTAAGAAGAGAATGAAGTTTCATGGTCCAGGTATATTGCAAATGACGGCTTTTTATGGAGAAAATTGACAAAGTTCTCACTGGTGACAGCATCCCCAAAGAAAGCAAAATTTATGGTAGTCACTCGTTTTATTTAGTATTCCAAGAAAAGACGTATTGATTACAAATACCTCCATAATATTACATCATCTTGTAAAAGGTAACAATTGAAAGCTTCCAATTAACTTGTAGGTGAATGCGATGACCGTGAGAGATCTGACATCGATGTCCCTGGTCCATACCACATAAATTGTTTGGATCGTTGGTGGAAAGACGCAGGATGTCATGAAACCGGTATAGCTGCCCCTCTTAATAACCCAAGTGGTGTAGATATATGGAATCAGTTGCCTATGGAAGATGTGAAACGAAATATGACGTTTTTAAGGAAACTGGCCGATGGGAAGAATGGAAATGTAGTTTCTACATTCAAATTATTTTGTTATGGAAAAACCGAAACCAGTAAGTTAAATGTCCTCGAAATTAAGAGTCTCTTCCCTTGATGGATCCGTAATAAGTTTGACCAATAGCTGCTGCTGTCCTCATATGCATGATTTCTGGTGACGTGGTCAATACCCGGCGCTTTTTGAAGCGCCACCTGGAACCAGTCCTACCTCGTTGAGTCATATTTTTAGACCCGTGAAAAAATGGTATATTCTTGCTCGTGTGGGGCTGTGGACTTCATATCCATACAGAAGTGAGATTTCTTTGCCAAGCAAAACGGTCCTTTGATGTGTGGTGTTATTTGTACTCTAAATTTTCTACGGAATTTCTGTTTACCATTTGCTCTTTAAGCTTGAAAATTTGCAGTATAAAATTCGCTAGCTTCATCCAGGATCGCTTTCTTCCCCACTGTTTGTCACAAATGCAACACAAACAGTCGGATTAAGTGTCACATGCCACTCTCAGGAAGGCAACCCTTTCCTCCTCTCCAGGGGTAGCAAACCACAGATATAATGAACAAACCCCAGAGCGCAGAAAAACAAAAGCTATATGTACTTTAAGCTTTGCGATACCTTTCGTGTTATGAAAATTGATATAAGTACAAAATATTATTGTCCTTGTCCTATAAACAGTTTTCTTTCGGACAAATCTGTTGCATGTAGAGTGATTATTATTTTGGATTTTTTTGGGTCATATATAATATTGAGAGCAGAGCGGGGTCAAGGTTGATATCCCTGCGAAGTGCACGAAATGCCACTTTTTAGTTATTTATGCGCCGGACAAATTCGCTTTGACTTAGGTAATCCTGAGAAATCACAAGATATTTAGGGCAGTAGGTCAAAGCTTCCAACTGAATACACAAAACAGCCATTTTGAGGATTTTTTTTTTAATCTTTACCATGTTCCAGACGAAGGGTTTCCCCAAATATACTTTCTGCTGCCTTTTTACAAGCAGAAAATTTAATTTTTTTTCTCCCGTAAGACACCTATTTACGTGTATAATTATGTGTGGGTTGATTTGTCCTTTTTTTGGGGGGGGGGGGGCCGGGGGGTTGATGGAATGGGAGGAGGATTTAAGGCCTACCGACTCTTCATCCAACTAGGCTTTTTTGAAGGATCAATCGTCCGTCAACTGCCGACTTTCGTCGGTCGGTCGCCCGTCATCCTAAACTGGTAGCCAGATCCTCTTCAAACAAGGTGGGGATCTATCTTGTGTGGGTTTATACAAAGGTTGTTCAAATGGTCAGGTAACCTTTGACTTTGGGGAAAAAAAAATTAAAGTTTTCTTCTATGAAACCACTTACCTACCTACTTTGTTATCACACAGGAACACTCATAAGGACACTTATTGTTCAATTTGTTCCACAGATGGCGCTGCAACGTTTTTATTTTTTCTATTTGTAATGGATTTTTGTGTTTTTTCCTATTTTCGACTTCTTCAAAATTTGGATATTTATCGCTAAATGTACCTCCCCCACCGATTACTTTTTAAGAGAATGGCTGTTCTAAATCTCACTATAACATAATTTTTCTCCCCCAGGTGGCAATGTATTTTTTGAAGCTCTATTTACATATTCTTCAATTTCTCATGTTCCTGTAAAATGTACATTTTGCCCTTAAAACTGACAGTACGATGATCCAAATGTCAACCCGGACACGTCTACTGACAATAATCTTCAAAAATTTGACCTGCCTCATTTTCGAGCCGGAATAGATCTGTTCAATAATTCAATAATTCATTCTTTCCATCACCCATAAGCTTTTCGAACATGCTACCTTTCAATGTGAGAAATTCAACATCATTATCAGTTTTTAAATCCAAAATACTTACAGATTCTTCTAGATCGAATCCGGTTTCGTATCTCTACAATTTGGAAAACAGATATACCTCTATTTTACACACCCGCCTACACTTGGGCAGCAGTCAGCTGAACTCGCACCTGTTCAAAATTGGTATTTAAATGAGTCCCAAGTGCAAGTGCGGAGCAGCTAGCGAAAAAGTATGGTATTTTTTTTTCTCGTACCCGTTGTATACTGTGGCACGTTCAAAACTAGACACAATTGTTTCAAAGTATGCTCCCTTGCCCATACAAACGGTTTGGTAAGGATCTCCAATTTGTATTTTGTTGGAAATTTATATTTTGTCCGCCAGTCCGTGATTACATAATTATTTCTTTTCATTTTTCTCAGCAATGTATTGGCGGACATTCTGCAATTCACATTATCGCCGTTTATTGATAGATTATGCTTAAATTATACCCTTCTATCTGTCCCTGGACTGCTGAGAACGTTTTCTCATATTTGTGTTTGTTGCATGACCGGCCAACTACCACCCATTGGCTATTCATGCATCAAATGCATGTCACATATTGTCCTGTCTTCATGTTGTCTCCGACTGTGCAAGAGGGATTAACATAGGGCACTGCCCCTTTTCCAATTGATACCACATTATTATATGGAGGTTGAAGTGATTTGTAATAACATATGTTTAAACCAATGTGATGGTTTTTACACGCCACCCTTTTTAGATTCCTTTGTCTCAAGGTGACTAAACGACAGAAAAAAAATCATATCACAAAGTTACGCCAATACATTTTGGGTATATTTCTGTACATGTGCATGATGAATTATTTGTGTCTTCGTTGACAATAGGTCGTAGTTGCTATGCAATCAGTCGTGTCTGTGGGTTTGTCAACCAATCCACTAACTCTGAGCTTGTGGAGGCGATACGTTCTACGATTTTTAAGTTAGTCCCATATATCGTTTGGGACTCATCTAATGTATGAAAATCTGGGTTTAGTTTCTTATTGGTAGCCCCACCTACACAAGTATGTAGTATATGGATTAAAATATGAAAATTCGTGACCATATAACCATGCTAAAATTTTAACAAACTTCCATGAAATATTGTGCGATTGTGCAAGAGGCTCTATATGACAAGTGACGCCACCTGTAATTTGATAGAAATCATATCCACTAACTAGGGGCTATAGGTAGCAAGCAGCTACTGACGACAGTTACAAGCTTGCCTAATTGTACTCAAAATCCTGTTAAGAAAAATTGTTTTGATAACATGTTTTTTGACATAAATGCTAATGATTTTCATTGTTTTCTGACATGCCTAAATGCACATTTACTCAAAATTGACAGTATTTTCTCAGATGTCACAAACCTGACACATTAAGTTGATACATTGACTCAGAGCTGGCAGTTACATAGAGCTTAATTGTTTGAGGGGTAGGTGTCATCACAGAGCTTGTTTTACATTTCTGGTGCAGGATGTCCATTGTTGCAGTCCTTGTTGGGATTTCCCTTGGTTTGTACAGGTGGTCTAGTTGCAACTGTTTATTTTACTATCTCTGGGACTCAATGTAAGGCCCCAGCTTGTTTCCACTTCAGTTGTACACTGGCGGGTGGTTTAACTAGGATAAGCTGTCCAGCCAGAAAGGGTACATATTGGTTCAGGGGTAAGTCAAATGGGTGGTTAGGCCTATACATTTTAGAAAAAGAACTAGTGTCTGCAGTTAATGATGAATATTTCTAAGGTTGAGAGGACCGGTGTAAAACCACCAGTTGCCTTTTATGGGTGACTGCCTGTCTCAAGTCAGGAGTGAAATTTGTTTCTTCACATTGGTATTGGAAAAGAAATGTTGATGCTTTGGCAAGTCTGTAATCTCTCTGCCGTCATTGTTGGGTTTGGAATTAATGAATATGGATCATGTGTTTCTGTACTATTATCTGAACTTGTACTATACAAATTTAGTAATTATGGTTTGTCTGACAGGTGTTCTTCTTTCATAATGAAGCTCTGCATTTATAAGCAAAACTTCACGTATTTAGCTAATTCATCATTTGCCACGTTCTTATTTATTCTTTATTATGTGGGTTGTCTTTGCTGAATATTTAGCTTAGACAAGTAGCCGCTACTCAGAGAGACATGTACGGGTAAAAGGCTCCGAAACATGTTGAGTAGTTACCCGCTGAAGACCCTTTAATTTGTTTAGGCTGATACAGCCTATATCAAATTTTACACAGGAACGTGTGCAATATAGACAATAGTAATTTCATATGTATACAGGTTAGACAGGAACAGGTTAGCTTCTGGAGAGTAAAGAGTTCGAACTGCGGAATAGGATATTGACTACTAGGAAGTGGTTCTGGGCAACAAGACACAAATGCAATAAACTCAAATGTGTCGGTATAAATAGTCCTTAACGCATAAATACTTAAATTAAATATGCCAAATTTATGAGATATACAGATAATGTCAAATCATAATGAGCTATTCAATGTCAGAGGCCATGATAAATGTTTATGTGATATTCATGTGTAGGACGTGAGTGCAACAGGGCCCTGCTCCACTTTATTTCTGAGTCCCTTTCTGACTTTAAACATGCATATTTGTATTATTTGACATCTTTATAACGTATCATCGTCTTAATTATTAAATTGTAAAAAAGTCATAAATTAGCGGTGCTGAGCTTAATTTGTATTTCAATCATACTGAGTATGAATAAACATTCATATCTTTATATAAAAAAATGTAATTACCAAATGTTATATATCAGTGACCTTGACTCAGTATTCTTTGGTGACTAGCCTTATGACGTTGAAAGACGTGATTTTTGTAATGGCATGGTGTAGCTTGGCCAACGATAATATAGTGACGTTATGTAGTTAGTTCTGTATCAGAGGCGCTGTGCATGTTTTAGTATGTTTTTTTGGACGCTGTATGATGCAGGGCCATTTAGTTGAGAACCACATGAAGGCATTTTGTTAACTATAAAATTACCCCTACAATGAATTAAGTAGAGTTGTCAGTGGATCAGTGTGGCTGCTTCACTCCAGCATTTAAGCATCATATTTTAACATCTGTCTGTGAGTAGAAATATATCAAAATCCAACAAAATCATAATTGTTTGATTATGAGTTGACCACAGTGGGTGGTAATTGGACATTTAAAAGCAGAAGGAAAGAAAGCCTCAGCAGATGACTTTCAGTAATATTATACAGTAATCGCCTTCGTGTTTATAATCTCCAAATATATATAATTTTCACTCCGACATATATGTCTTCACAGAGTAAATTACAATATTCTGAATGGTTAGTATTATACATGCCAGAAGGAATTAAAGGGAATCAGGTGCATATACTGAACTTACAATATAATGCACATACTGTTAAAAAATATATCCACTATACGTGTAATCACTATCCATTAAAGAGTCAGGCTTATTTGCACATTCTGTATAGGGTATTCAGTCTACAAAATGAAAAACTATATGCATTAAAATACATGTGGAGATGTTATTCATTAAGGCGTGCTTTGGTTTCTGTATGGCAGGACGTTAAACAGTTTCATGAATTGTTTTCAGCAGACAGTAAATCAATGAATGCACACTGCAAACACGATGGGATGAAAGTTCCAAATGATTCCATATATTCTATCTTGAGTACCGCACTGGTATTGCAAATTTATGAGATTACGCGGCTTTACAATGTGCTTGTGACATTCAGATGCTAGCAAAGGCATCGTGCAGATAGTTTATGCAAACACCACAGAGCAGAATATTATCGTATTTATCTTGAAATAGGCTGAATACCTTCTTTCCAGACAGGGAGACGTCCTTTTCATATAAAGGTAGTACATACATTGCGGTAGATGTAGGACCATCTGGCATAACATGGAACACAGCTGAGGATGATTGTCAAAAGAGAAGGGGACATCTTGTTTGCTTTGAAAGCCAAGAAGAATATAATTTTATATACAATAAAACTGGCACACTAACATTTATAGGTGAGTTGTAGTAGTTAATATTATCTTCTATTTGTCCCTATTTGGTTTGAACATAAATAACCATAAAACAGAAAATGTGTTCTCATTCCAGGTCACGATCTGGCACTTTACCCTGCTTCGTGAATGTATTTGTAGGGAAAGCACGGTCATAAAGGCTGTAGGCTTTCAAAATGTTACCAATATTATAATTCCAATGATGTACTTGACCCTTTTGTTTGACCTGTAATTTCAAAGTAATTCATATAAAAATTGCAAGGAATTTTGATATCATGGGCTGTTATATATACAGTCTGTGTTTATGTTATAACTATAAGTGTTTCTGATCTAGTTTGAATATCTACAGCAAAATTTTGATGTCAGGGACTCACAACGAAAATATTCACTGAAGGAAAAATTGGGATGTGTGAACTGAGAAGATATTTTTGACGTGCGTACAAAGCTATAGGATGCAAAACTGTCATGAATCATATTAGTTTCAACTTTAGTCATTGTTCTATCTGGTTCACTTAGTAGGGTTTCTCGAAATTAAAAATTAGAGTAATTAAGGCAGCTTCAACATTACTATTAAAAGTCATGACAAAAATGTCATACTTAAGTTGTCAAGCATTTGGGATGTTTTTACTGCAAACTGGATATTTCAATTGAATGTATTTTGTATCATGTTATCAAGAGTAAGCATCTCTGATATTTCCTACTGCATAGATATTGCTTTCTCACAAATCATAACTCTTATATCTCAATGGTTCCGAGTGTTTTACAGAGTGTCTCAAACGTTATTGATAAAGTGATTGAACTAATAAGGGTGTATTTTCTTTGAGTCAAAAATATCTCAGAAATATCCCAAAGCAGCATTTTGGAAAACTGTTATTCCACAATCCACTTTCTGAATCCGTTTAATATTTACAACAACAACATATGTGTCTTCCGTTCTTTTACCCCAAGCAAAGGTATATAAAATGGTTAAGCTCTTCTCTAAAAGGTTTTTACTCTGCAATATGAGGATCTAAACGATTAATCACAATTTGGAAAGTGAATCTGCTTTTCACAACATGTAACTGACTAGCACCCGTTTGCGCTTTTGAATGTTAAAATTAATTCCCTACTTATATAGGAAAAACAAATGAAACGTTTACTCATCCATACATAGCCATAGGAATTGGCCATAAGGTGCCATCTTATATCGTTGAAAATTGACCACCCAACATGAAATATAACAAATGGAACAGCTAGTCGATATATGCACTTTTTGTCAAATCAAAATCAGACAGCTGGAACTGAGTTCCTGGCAAACTCCTTAACAACCGGTATGTTGAACCTTTGCTACAAAAGGTAGCACCGTTGTTGATGCACCGGAGACGTACAAAAGGCAACCAATGATTTCAGCATATTCTGATACTGTGTAAATACATTAACTATCGATTTATCAGACACTACTTGAGAAATAAGGCAAAAGGGTGACAGCAGCGTTTTGGTGGCTTTCGTTCAACCCTTGAATTATAGTACTTGAGTTTACACCCAGGATAATGCGTCATATTCAAAGGACAACTTCGTCACTTCAACGCCTCGTGATGGATTTAAACTGCTTTTGTTTGAAATAGGTCCCCTCCAAAAAAAGGTGTCGCGGTGTCCCTTTTGATGCCTCTTGGTGTCACAATCCATGCCCCATACCACAGTCCTTGTGGATTGTATATCTCTGGCAACCACAAACAAACCGAGAACAGGCAGCTGTCAAATGTTCTCTGTCTCAATGATTTTTTACAGTTCTTGCTGATACTGCATTATAATTTTTCAATGAGATGTGTTGCGGAAACTGAACTTTCAGCCAGGAACATTGGAGGAAAGTTTGTTGTTATTAACAAAAGCAAGGCGAAATGTAAGTTTAACCGTTTCCCTTTGACAAGAGGGTGAGTTATCCAAAGTGCATGCATTTTAGTGGTTGCAAGATACGTCCCATCCTCTGAAAGTAATGATGAAACCGATATGTTTTTGATGGGTCAGGTCATACTTTTACTTTGCATGAAATCATAAGTATTTGTATTCGTCAACAAAAAAAGCAACTCGAGAAATTCAACAGTGTTTATGGTATGATGACTGGTAAGTTCATTGCAGGGTTGAATGACCAAGCGGTGGAAGGCAAATTTCATTGGTCATGTGGAAGGGAAATGAGCTTTTCACAATGGGCCAATAACAGACTAGTTCCACAGGACCGGACAAGGACACAACAGTGGACAGGCGAGGATTTTACTGACTGTGTTGCTATTTCAGACGAGGGCTGGCATCAGATACTTTGTTTGGCAACATATAAAGCTCTGTATGTGTGTGAGCTTACCTATAAACATGGTAGGAAATTATACATGTTCGGTACATTATAGATTCTCTTAATGCTTGTGTCACCACAGATTCTCTCTAGCATCTGCAAATGTTGCCCTTCGTAAAGCAAAGTGCAGAACAGAATGATACATTGCATTATCAAAATTTCATTGCAAGACTGAATTTAGTTTGCATTTTTGTCTTTAGGGACGTCAACATAATACTACGTCATACATAGATGTGAAAATTATATTAGTAAGTTTTCCAACATGGATAAATTATGGGACAAAAAGGTAAAGTATATATATATATATATATATATATATATATATATATATATATATATATATATATATATATTTGAGATTTTAAAACTGGATGCATCAGTCGACAGATAATGGCCTGCTATCATTATGTCAAAATCACGTTGCATAGGTGTTTGGTCTTGTTCAGAAATCCTTGATAGATTAAATTGTCTGGTTGTTACTATTATTATTTTTTCGTTAGTTGATGTTCCTTTCCTTTGTGTTTGGAAGCTGTAAATCAGGTTCACCTTTGAATCCTTTGGACATATCCTGACGATCTATACGAAGCATAAGCATTGCAATCAGCCTAAATATTCTAAGACCATACCCTATTTCAAATGCCAATCACTATGAATGATTAAGTTTAGAGTGCGATGGCTTTTGGTTTTCAGAGTTGCATTGCATGTGTGGGTAGCAAAACAAATCATTTGTATTGACCCCTTCATTAACTATGCCGATGAGGCCAGTTTGTATCCACTATTCAACATTGCCTGGCATCCATCCATGCATGATCCAATCATACATCATATATCCATGCCACCTGTCTTAAAACATTACTAGATCCATCGCCAAAGTTTGAGAATACGTCATCAGTGTGTTTGTGTGTGTGTGTGTGTGTGTGTGTGCCTGTGTCTGTGTGTGTGGCTGCGTGTCTGTGTGTGTCTGTACTTTTTAATTTGCTATAAGAACAATTTTTAATACAGTCCACTTGCCAATCATCCTTTCACATTTACATTTTAAGTTTCCTCCAAAACTTCTTTGGCAATGGCGTTCAAATTGCATGGGAGAACTTTTTTTTTTTTTTTTTTTTTTTTGTTTCAGATTTCCCACTGCAGTTTTTTTAACTCCAAAATCCATGAGTCAGTTTATGCTCACAAAGGTCAAACAAAGTCGTTTAATAACAGCTTGTGCACCCCTGGTGCTCATTTTGGCGAAGTTTGTAAACAGGGTACTAACAAGTAAATATGTACGTTTCTATTCATTATTATGTAGGTTACAGGGATAGCAAGAGTAACTTACATTTTCAACTGCTTCAATACCACCAGACAGATTCACTTCGAACTTGATGGGGATGCATTTTCTGTAGCACTAGTACAACAGATCATGATGTTGTAAATTTTGGATTTGATATGATTTGGTTTTATTTCTATCATTTATTAATTCATAGGGCTGCAGGGTGCAGAAAACCTAAAACAATTTGAACTTAAGCCGTTTGCTCAAGTTCTATTACAGCACAAGAACAATTCTTGGTGCCCAATACCTTAGGTTTACCAAAAGGGGTGCTGTAATGAATATTCACATGTCCAGAAGGCGCAGAGTTTCTTATTTTTAAAAACGGGACACAAACGTTTTGACTCATTAAGAAACAGGTTTTCATATGCATAGGCTGGGATCCTTGGAAATTGTTTCATTGCTGCTAATCAAATTTCAGGTAGGGCTGTTTTTATTCTGGTATAATGATGCATATACTTTAAACACCTAAACAGACTTTGATTAGTTCAAAAACCAAGGCACGGTTCTCAGTAAATAGGTCACAGTAATGGATAAACAAGGTAGAGTTACCCAAAGATATATACGGCATGCTTGTGATCTGAAGTAGTTGCAAACTAAATGTTACTTGCACTGCGTTGGGGATTAGCACATTTTAAAAACATTTGACATTGCATAGAATGTTGCTGAGATGTGTATCTCGCTACACATGTCAATTGAAATTCGTTCACATTACCTCAGTATAAATGGTTTTATCTTTGTATATTTATGAAATCAAGAATGACCATGGTGGTGACTCCCTTTCAAACTTTGGACAAGAGCTGCCCATTTCATATTCAATATTTAATGTCATCACTGATGTGACGCCCATATAAAGATAAGCAGGTAAACTGATGCAACTTACAAAGACTACAATTCCTTTGAATATTGCAATTGTTCGCCAGTTGTATCACAGAACCCAAGCGTCCTCAGCTGAGAAAATAAGTCCTCCCCTTTTAGTATTAAACAGCATAAGTAAAACATGGGGAATGGAAGTAGGTAGTTTTTGCAAAGAAGTCGGCATTAATGCTACTTAGGATAAGATTTTTGTATGAATCTTAAGCATGGTGGAAGCACCATAAAGATTTGAATCCGGGTACTGTGAGACAAAACACACACTTTAAAATGTCTAAAACTTGTTGTCTTTCAGTGTGGTAATGTATCGGTGGTACATGAAATTTCACATTATATATTGCGTACTGAATATTTGATTCCAGATTGCTTGTCTACCCCACGAGGGATATTGTATAGCGGAGTTGTGAATTATACTGCAAGCGGAATAGAGTGTCAAAGATGGGATAAGAACTACCCTCACGAACATATTTTAACTGGTCTTTTATTTCCTAATGACAATTTCAGTCTCCGGCAAGCTTCCAACTTCTGCCGTAATCCAAACAATGTTAAAAGGCCATGGTGTTTTACCACAGAGAGAAGACTTCGTACAGGTTTCTGTAACATACCTTTCTGCGACTCAGGTATTATTTTTACGTTATCTTTTGAAATGGCCTCAAGTATATTGGCTTGAAATAAAATGCACTTCTATACACTCCCCTGTCGCCTAGGAATTATAACCATACTTAAAGATCCAAGATGCAGTTAAGGATTTGTTTAGAAAACCATATGACGACCAAAAACTGCTACTATACATTTTTGACATATTTAATATTTTGAAGAGTTATGTCCAGCAATGGAAAATCGATGGAAAATCGAGGCTTTTCAACGAGCCTCTTTTTTTTAGTGACACGAACCTGGCATACAACCAGGTGACATGACACTGACTGTGAGTATGTCTACATGTTAATTTAGAAAACTTATAGGAATCGGAGTTGGAATAAACTTGGAGCTGTCACAACCTCCATTATTTGCAGGTACAATAAAATATCCAGATTGAAAACTCCCTTAAGGAGCACTCATTTTTCAAACGAAGTTAATTCGCTGGCTCAAGCTGTTCAAATAACATAATATTAATATTCTGCTTTATTCCACAGGGAACCAAGCCTCACGGTCTTTCCTATTCAATTCCACCAAATCTATTGTTTCCCGTAGATTTATAAAATGAAAGGACAAAACTGTCAATCAGAAAACTGGACAATGCTACCTTTATTAATTTAATGGTGATTGGACAAAATCGAAAGACTCCTGTTATTAGTACACGTAAAAATAGAAACGTGCTGAAGGAATATTGGCGAAAAGTACCCACATTTGTGGGTGATTATATGTCGTAAAGACATCTGCATCCTAGTGCTGTTCGCTTTCATCTCTTTCTTTGTGGTGATGATATTTCCATTCCTTTGTCATAAGTGAAATAAACGATGTTCATTTGGCTATTTGAAAGCAGGGATAAATAAACATAATGGTAAAAATATGCATGTTGCATTTAGTTTTATGCCCTCGATATTATATGTCACCATTCCAAGCCCATATCGTCAAGGACAATACACCGAAAAACACCAGGGTATTCCTCTTTCAATATCAAAAACCCAAATTTTGGAATTAGAGGTAATATATCAGCCACATTAGAACATGTTACAGATAACAGGCCATCATCTGTTATATCTATGTAGGTGAATTACATAACGTTCCTCATTCTATACACCTCACATTTGCACACATGTCATTTTTTTTCCTGAAGAATGTTTAAAAACACCAAAAGGCAACGAATACATGGGCAAATTGAACACGACGAGATATGGAAGAACTTGTCAAAGATGGGACTTGCAGTATCCACACCTTCATAGCTTTACAAGTAATGTTTCTTTCCCGGATATATCCCTTAGCGAAACATCCAATTTCTGCAGAAATCCTAGCAACAAGGAAAATGGACCTTGGTGTTACACAACAGACAGCAGATTCCGATGGGAGTACTGTGATCTACAAATGTGTCGTAAGTTAATTTTCGACTGTATGATGCAATATCTTGCGGAAGAGGTAGAGCGACAAACATAGATGTAATTATAAAGAGAGATGGATATATCGACAGACGGACGTGTTTGAAAGATAGGCATAGTGCGTCTCTCCTTTTGCAGACATGCTCTTAGCAGGGCATGCTTGAAGGGCTCTTATCATATATGATCAAGTTTCGCTACCATATATGTAATTAAGGTTTCTAATTAAGGGCCCTTTTATTGCATTTTTGGCCTAATCTTCTACATAACTTGGATTTTCTTTTCTATTCCGCATGTTTCACTTTATACATATTTCTATTGTATCTTAATTGCATGAAAAAATATGTTGAAATATCATATATTTTTAATTTGACTTGAAAGAAAGCCAGGTCAAAAGATATTCATCAGCCTCTTTCAACATGGCAACACGAGGACGTTTGATACAAACATGCACTAATTTTGTTTTCAGGGTACGAAGCACGGTGGTTTTCTTTTAGAAACAGTTGGTACTATATGCGCTATCCAGCCGAACGGAAGCTACGCTGGACAGAAGCTGACTCAGACTGCTTGAGCATGGGTGGCTATCTCGCTTCTATCTCAGATACTCAAGAATATAATTTCTTGAGTATTCTTGCAGGAAACAAACATCTTTTTATTGGTATGATGGAATTATATTACCAGAGATATTAAGTAAGATTAAATATACACAGCGAATTGTGCGTCTCAAAACGTATATATATATATATATATATATATATATATGTGTGTGTGTGTGTGTGTGTGTGTGTGTGTGTGTGTGTAAATCAATACAGTTTATAATATGTGTATGTATGTATGTATGTTTGTATGCATGCATGTATGTGTGCGTGGGGATGTGTTTGTTTGATTTTTTGTTTTGTTTTTTTGTTTTTTGGTTTTTTGTTTTTTGTTTTTTTTTTTTTATTATTTTTTTTTTGAAAAACTTCTGACAGATTATGCGGTATCTGGCTACTTCCATAGTTAATTCATACCACTGGTCGAAATCCAGTTTTCTAGCATGGATATTTTTTTGCAAACACTTTTTTTCATTATTATTGGAGGCGAATGGCTAGGCTCCTCCGCAAATTATACGTTTAGCATGGATACATGGGTAGGTGTACATGTACATGGAGAAAGGAGTCCTGAATCTTTGGTCCCGATTGCGAAATTTACAAAATAAACACAAAACTGATATTTTTTATGGTATCAAAATTTACGTTAGCGCGTTATTATGCGGCATGCTAGACAATAATAATAATAATAATAATAATAATAATGATGATGATGATGATGATGATGACGACGACAACGATGATGATGATGATGATGATGATGATGATGATGATGATGATGATGATGATGATGATGATGATGATGATGATGATGATGACGACGATAATAATAATGATGATAAAAAACAGTGAACAAAACAAGAATGGTACTGATGTTAATTATGTTTGGTAGTGATGATGATTTACAACAATGATTATGCTTATTATTTCACCAAAGGTTTGTCCACGTTTCAAAAACATACCATGCTCAGATGGTCAAACGGTAAGCCTTATATTTTCTCTGACTGGGCCAACTCTGAAAAGAGGTTGAAGAAGGTAAACTGGGAACCAAATGCCCTGCCTGGTAGTAAATGTACACTTATGTATACAGACGGCTGGCGCCTTGTATCATGTAAAAGACCATTCCAGGCCACCTACGTTTGTCAATTCGATAAGGATTTAGGTAAATCAACCAACTTTGATTCGTAGCAAGTGTAATTAACTTTACAGCGGTTTTACATTCGCATGTTGAATTACAATATGCATCGAAACACACTGTAACTGTCCCGTGCTATTTCCGAATGACAGAGAGCTTATCGGAGTTTCCTTGGCTCTTTTGCTGTATGGAAGTAGAAAATGTAAACTTAAGTTGTCTGATTAAGTATTAGTTTAAATTTCGTCATTAAATAATGTGTCATATTGATGGTAATTGACATACCTTCAATCTTTCAGATATCATATAGTGGCCCTCGGCAAATTGTACCGTTATACATTTTGTTCTGATTTATTCTATTGGTTCTGCCTACCCCCCCCCCCCAGCTACCTATGTTCCTATTTTAAGCGAATGAACAACAGTATATAAAAAAGATGTACTTGCACATCTGTGTATATATTTACTCATCTTTTTTATATGTATTTTTATTATCGTTTTTCTACGTCAGTGTCTGCATGTCGACTTTTCTTCTTCATCTTTCTCCATTACCCTTTTTGTTTAAGCCATTATCGTCGTATATGTTGACATATCTATGTATCCGTGTCTCTCACTCTATCTTTCATTCTCTGCAGTTGTTTCATAAATATGTACCTACATTAAAGTAACCGAAGTGCTTTACACATTGTTCTACCCTGTAGTTTAGTGTTTACAATACACAGACCAACTTGTGCAAGTAAAGCTGATGTCATACATAACCTTCAAAATTTTGACGTCAGTGTTGTCTATTATACCCAGGTACTACTTATATCACTTACACTAGCATACGCACACGCACAAACACACAACCACATATATATATATATATATATATATATGTGTGTGTGTGTGTTTGTGTGTGTACAGGGAGAAATAAACCAGACGGACAGGCAGACAGATAGATAGATAGATGGATTGATAGATACATACATAGATAGATACACCTTAATTTATACTAATGTTTGAAATCTATGATTATCATCATTGCCTTATCCATTTCGAATAGCATTGCTGAAACTGATTTCTGCGTATCTATCTATCTATCTATCTATCTATCTATCTATCTATCTATCTATCTATCTATCTATCTATCTATCTTTCTATCTATCTATCTATCTGTCTGTCTATCTGTATGGAATTTGTTATCTTCATTGCTAATCATTTCAAATTGGGAAGTTAGCAAGTTGCAGAATAGTTGCGCCGGACCAATGGTCAGTTGGTTCATTCTTGATAGATATCCACACAATTTTGTAATTTCATATTTGCCACTGTTCGAACAATATCACTTTCAAGAGGAGGCCCTTTGGTGTAAACCCTACTTCATTTTTATCTGGTCATAACGATAATTTATCTCGTTTGGACAACTTGCTATATGCTCGAAACGACATTTTGTATGGTTAGGCCGACATTCTATGAGGTCCAACGATATTCTATATGGTGCAAACGACGTTTTATGTTGTCATAATGACATTGTATCTGGTTAGGGTGACATTCTTTGAGGTCATAATGACATTTTATCCGGTAAGGGGGACATTCTAGTTGGTCATAACGATATTCTATACAGTTAAGACGACTTTTTATGTTGTCCTAACGATATTTTATCTGCTTAGGACGACATTTTGTCTGGTTTGGAGGACTTTCTATGTGGACATAGCGATATTTCATCTGGGTCGGAGCACACTTTATGTGATCTTAACGACATTTTATCTGGTTAGGGCGTCATACTATGTGGTCCTACCGACATTTTATATGGTTATGGTGACATTTTATGTAGTCATAACTAGTACATGTCAGCTGGCTTGATTATGTGCGATTTGTAGTAATAAAACACAAATGACAGATATTTTTGGTAAAACACCTGTGGACGTTGATGCAAATATTTTATTTCAAATCAAGGAAATACTTTCACGTACAAGATACACCATTTTAACATTTTACACGCAGGTGGCGGTGACATGGGCGATGCGTTTTCGGGATTGGGCTGGGTAGATCACGCAGTACTGGTAGGCATATATGAGTATACTGTCTGCAGGTTTATAGATACTGTATATAAATTGCTCTGTGATATTTGAGCACAGGTGTACAGGTAGCCTAGCCTATCTGTGGCAACATATGCGATTTGTTAGTCTTTCTTTCTGTGCCATATTGGAACATAGCTGCAACGAGTTGTTTCACCATTAAATAATAATAAAAAAAAAAAACAAACAAACAAACAAACAAACAGAAACAAAACAAAACAAAAATTAAAAAAAAAAGAGGCCCATGGGCCTAATGCTCTTCTGGCATCGTGGCACATGCTCATTTAAAAGTTGTAAGACCTCAAGTGGCTTCTGAACATATAAAGCTTATATACATTTAAAGTAAAATTGTCCACCAGGTGGCACTTTGCTTCGCATGTAAGCATTGCTTATTTGTGCTACCCCGGTGATGAATATTGCTGCGTGTGCCTATATAACAATGAGTTAGTCTTTTACCTTATGTAATCAATGACCTTGGGACAGAAGTTCTGGGACACCAAGATTATGTAATACAAGAGGCCCATAGGCCTGCCTGATGCTGTGCTGACATTGCCATTGATGTCCAAGCGACATGCTGCCATTACAAAATCACTTCTTTCAATTTTACAGGCATGGTGTCCTCACAAAAATAAGTCACAGTCACTGATACCATATACAATTCTAGCCTTGGACATTGTCTATAAATCCGTTGCATTTGGCTAAGTCTAATCCAAGTACTTTTCAAGATATTGAACTTTATATCTCAAAACACAATTTGGCTCAAAATTCGCACCTAATTACAGGTGATGCCATTAGTATCATTAAGAACTTAGAATTTGACTTCCCCCACAATTCCACCAAATTTGGTGAAGATCCACCAAAAATAAACACGCTAGTGTTCACAAGATTTTCACATTACGACCCCTATATTACATAACGATTGAGATGCAAGCACCATTTTCTAAAGGGGCCTTTATCATTAGATCACTTCATTGTAGGCTTTTGACCAATCAGCTGTGATCTTGACCAGACGCAATTCCATATCTACTAGAGACAAACATCATATGAATAACATAGAGATTACTTGTCTGCGAAGTGGCCTTGTGCAGCATCAAAAATTTAGAAACATTAAAATATAGTATGCTTTGCAGGCAAACAGACTACTTAAAGTTTAACTTTCTGATATATTCTACGTCTTTAGAATAGCCATTCCATTGGTATCATTAAGGGAAGGACGACTATTATATTGCGTATGCATCAATTTCATAAGTTGAATTATGGTTTCACCTTAACATGGATTTAGCCGAGCTGGCTCAAGTTTTGGTGAATGATTTTAACTCGGCACCAAGTTGGAGTTCAAATTTTTGTGGTACCTTGTCCTTAGAATTCTTCAAAGGTTGTCTGTCTTTCATATTTTAGCTCTTCTGACGTAAACGCAAACATCAGTGGCGAACAAAAGATTAAAATTTGAAGAACTGATTCTTTATAATCATTTGTTTTTCTTTTTTACTCTCTTTTGTTTTGTTTTGTTGGTTGCTATTTTTTCATGTTTTTTTGTTTGGTTTTTTGTTTGTTTTTGTTTTTGTTTTTTTGTTTTTTGTTTTTTGTTTTTTTCGTTTTGTCTTTTTTGTTTGTTTATTTTTCTTTTACTTTCAGTTACTGAATCAACGAATATCTAGTTAGCATTTTGACGGTAAATTACAGACACTTCTTTCAAAAACAGGTATTTTCAATGGCCTTGCACAATAGGGGAGGTCAGAAGGTGCAACACTATGTAATTATTCCATGTATCGGAAAGTTTTATAAAGTGTGTCGTATTTACAAACAGAAAATTATGTAGAACTATTTTACATGACGTACGCAAAGAGTTTATGAGCGCAAGTTTATCTCACTGCTAAAACTTCTAACTTCAATTAAAATTCACAAACAAGGTTAAAACTGTTCCTTCGTGTATTATATTTATGGTCAATATTATCATTTTAAGAACACAGACGTATGTATGTGCATGCATATACTTATTCACATATTATGTAGGACCCTACATTTTTTACAATTCAAATGTAGGGCGTGGCATACCTACGAAGATAGGCACGCAACTGTATACGATAATGAAATGATGGCTGGTGTCTAATTAAATGCTACATGGCTGCCCTTTTTTATCGGAACAGTTATTAACTTATTTATGGGTCATGCGCGGAAAGTGCGTCAAAGACTAACATCAAAATTTTATTGAAACTATAATCTTAGGTCCAATTTGTTAATTTTTGAATGAAAAGGCCCTTTGCATACGGAATATTGAATGCCATAATTATTATTATGGTGATTTATACTACAAGTGCGAAAGTAAGAGTCACTTTCGGCAATGAAAGTGTTCAATTGGTGACTGTACCAACAAGAGGCCATTCTTTCTTTGACCTTGGAACTTGAATGTTTTAGAACATTCAAAATGTTATTTGCGACAACCATAATACCTTAATATAGAAATTTTCCAAACTCGCTTATTTCGACTCCTTTGTATGCCCTTTGTTGAGAAAAATGTTACTGATATTCGTTTGGCCTTTGCACAAGCGTTGAAAGAAGCAAAATCCGAACGTGTTCCCTTTATGAATGAAATAATGAGCTACCGCGGACAAATTATAATTACTATTGTGACGTAGTTTCAGTGCAAATAGACATAATACATGTATTGGGTGCAATGACGCTCATCATGACATGGTACATTTTTAGTGGAGATAAAGAAATCGGACATAAAGAAAGCAAAACATCTAATAATGAAAACAATTGGTCATTCTTTGGTCAGCTACGTGAAGTTGTTTTTAGTTACTCAGAAAGACTAAGGGTGATTGTTATGTTCAGAATACGTAAAGTGGTAGTCGACCCTAAAGAGTGCCTGAGGGTGGTCTTCATTTAAGATATATAACTCATTTGTATAGTTGTTGAGAGTTTCTATTTGAACTCATAGAAAAGTCAAATGCTTTAAATGTACACTTTTTCCCTTCATCAGTTACTTGAGCTTGCAATGGAACTTGGACGATGGCACATAAGCGGTCTCCCTCTTGGAATGGAAAAAGAAAATAAAACTCGAAAGGAATCAATGGATAAATGAGTGATTGCACAGTTAAATTTTTGGTTGACCGCATAAAAAGTAGTCCGAACCAGATAAAGTGTTATGAACGGATAAAAAGTGAAGTAAGGTCGACACCAACGGGCTTCCCTACTTTCATGATGTTGCAAAGTGGTTTCCCAATCCAACTATTTTACCCTTTCTTACAAGACTAAGACGACTTCGTGTGAATCATTCTAAGAAAAAAAAAAACATGCAGAGGTTTTGAATTAAATTGTTTTAAAGTGCTGATATTATGAGTGTAGTTGGTGTATGAATAATTGTAAATTCATTTGAAGATATTTCAATCAAAAGTGTAAACAGAGAAAATTGTTGAAAAGATTCCAATATTGGGACTCGGTTGTCTGTATGCAGAATTCAGGCATAGTTCTAATGTCTGTTATCTACAGCAGTACACGTCAACACCAGCATACTGTCTACAGAATGGAGAGACTGCTTGGATTTCATGCACAAATGTTGGTCAGGGGAGTGTATCTGGGATTCATACATCTGTAATAATCATGTGGAATGTTTTCGATGGATCAGATGAATGGAATTGCCAAGGAATGGGTATGTATGTATGTATGTATATATATATATATATATATATATATATATATATATATATATATATATATATATATATATGTATATATATATATATATATATATATATATATATATATATATATATAT
Source organism: Hermodice carunculata (assembly GCA_964020975.1). Classification (NCBI taxonomy): domain Eukaryota; kingdom Metazoa; phylum Annelida; class Polychaeta; order Eunicida; family Amphinomidae; genus Hermodice; species Hermodice carunculata. Next base: position 34,231,321 of record OZ026618.1, read on the forward strand.
ATATATATATATACATATATAAATAGTATATATATTATATTTATTTTTTTCAAATCTCTTGCATCCCTGTTACAGAAGATGGTGCAAAGCGAATACTGGATTTTGTCCTACATAAAAAATACAAAAATAACATATAAATTGATACTGTCTTGGTATTATTGAACTTTATTTTACGGGCAACATCTATTTCAGTTACACAATATTGATGCTTTTGAAAGGAAATACAGGTGGTTAAATAGATCATCTACATTTTTCCGTAACGGATTAGTTAGCTAAAGCTTGGCCTTTGATGCAACATATATTTAATAAGAAAAGGACTGTTCACATCAAACGTGAAAATGTTAATAACAACTGACTTCACAGGTCCATCTGACTTTTCTTGCGGAGACGGAAATCACATTCATATATCGTTATACTGTGATCTCAACCTGGACTGTGAAAACAATGCTGATGAAAGTGCTTGCGGTAAGTTGCGCGCTATACATAGGAAAAATTCTCTGCTCTGTCACAAATGTATGCTGTAGAAATATTTTCACTTAGACACATTGTCACAATGAAGCTTGAGTGCACATGTATATTGTACATATTGTAGATACTATAATTTTCTCTTTCAACCGCATGCTCCAGGTATAAATTTATTGTGGGCATTTTTGGCTACCCCATTTACTGCATTTTAGTGTGAATTAAAAAAATGCAGTTTCTCACGTTATCTGGATGTGCGCGCATGGGTGAATGACCTTTGCTTGTTGTCAAACACAAAATGTTACCAATCATGCCTGATTGAAATGCTTTGCATAACTGTCAAAACGTACCCCCCCTCTCATTAGTTCAGGGCTGATTGTATGATAAGCGCAATTAGGTTTCTGTCTCTTAAAAACTAGTACTATGATATCAGAGGTACCATGAATTTCTTACCCAGCACCGTTCTAATAAAATTATCTTCACATTTTATCAAAACCTTAAAGAGGTTCACATTTCCAGCATGTTTCCTTCTCTACCATATATGTACGTATGTATGTATAAGAGACACACACACACACACACCACACACACACACACACACACACACATATATATATATATATATATATATATATATATATATATATATATATATATATATATATATATATATATATATAAATATATGTATAGTTCATTCTAAATATGCCTTGGTTTTGAAAATATGGGTGTTTCAAATAATATAATGCAACATCAACAGAAGATATAAGGGTATGCTTGAGCCGCCAGAAACATGGTGCCGCCAGTTAGCAGAATGACTTGTCCGGGATTAATGGCACCGAAACAATTCTTGCCCTGGTTCCCCGTTGACGACCCGATTTTATAAAGGCTACTAATGCCTAAAACTTTCTTCTAAATTTCAATTTTTATGAATATGATTTGTTCCTTTAATAGATTAATTTGCTATTATGATTTAGAACTATACAGTTTTCCAGTGACTGGTACGGAATAGGACTTTGCTCTTAGAATATCGGACTTGATAGTGTTCAAACGGCACATGGGTTTACAGAATTCGGCTTGTTAGGTTTGTCTTCGTATTAAATATTAAATAAAAATAATCCAGAAATCTAAACAACAGCCAGAGGGGTGTGAACTGTGAGTCTGGTATAGGGGTGCCTATGCGCTTTATAAGGGGACCACGGCAACACTGGGACAAATGTGGATCCACAATGCCACGGTGTACAGGACATCTACAACTGTCTGGACTTGACAGGGACCGAATCATTTGGATGTGGGAGGCTTGCCTTTTATCAACGGGAGGCTTGCTAGGATGATGGGGTATTCAAGGACATTGGTACAAAGGTGGTGGGACCATTTGTAGGAAACCAGATGATGCAAGAAGAAGGCTGATCTTGGCAGCCAAGACTGTCAGATGGGACAGAAAGCCCCTTCATTGATCCACAGTGTCAAGCCACACATATTTATCTCCACCAAAATGTATCATCAGCATTGGTGCCAGGCCTGTAACATCAGATGGATTATCATGATGTAAGAATATGGGTTCAAGGAATGCCGACCGATATGTTTATAGAAAAATGTATGGTTGAGCATAACAGCTACGGAGGTTGCAGTGCCATGATGTGTGTGTGTGGGGGGGGGGGGGGGGGGCGGGGGGGGCGCAATTACAGAAACAGGCAAAGCAGCTCTCATTGGGGTGAAAAGGACACTAACAGGCCAGTGCCACGCGGATGAGATCCTACTTAGAGTTGATGAATGATTTCAACAATACCCAGGGCTACTGTTTCCAGAGGATAAGGCACGACCATATTGTTCCCCTGTCAACATACAGTATCTATGCAACACATATCCCATCCTTGCCATGGGCAGCCCATTCTCTTTACCTGTACCCCATTGAGTATCTGTGGGATGTGCTCAGCAGACGAATCAGGGAGGAGTATGAAAACGGGCAGCCAACCCAACAACCACTACCAAGCAGTCGTTTTAAGGACCACCATTTCTTTAATAAAAGAGATGTGAAAACCAACTTCCCACACACATCCTCATAACACCTACAGAATGTTGAAAACAGTAGCTGGGATATTATTCTCCAGCAGTATACTGTGCCAATTGGTCCAGGTTAGTTGCCTGTTCTTCATACTCATCCCTATGATTCAACGGCCAAGTACATCCCACAAATGCTCTATGTGGGAACAGTCAGGAAAATGGGCTGCCCATGGCAAGGAGGGGATATTGTGTTGTTGTAGCTACTGCATGCTGACCTTGGTAGTGTCTGTTAGCACCTTAGCCTATTGAAACAGCAGCCCTGAATATATTTGGATCAATATGTCAACTGTGGGGTAAATAGCACCCATGTAGCACTGACCTGTTAGTGTCCTGTCCATTCTAATTAGAGCCTGTAAATGTTCCCCACATCATGATACTGCCTCCTCCGTAGTGGTCATGATCAACCATACATCTTTCTACACACCTGTGGGAAGGTATTCCTAAAATCTTTTCTCTTCTGTTGTGGAAATTCAAGCAGAATGAAGATTCAGCTGACCTCATCTTGCTGATCTTTTGATTTTCCGTGTAGGTGGCATTTTCTTTACACCACTGTAACTGCCCTGTCTTATGTACAGGACTGAGAGGGATGCAAATAGCAGAGCCCTGCGACCTCAGTTTGGCTGATGTTAGTCTCTTGTTAATGGTACCCTGTGGTGCTCTGATGTTGCAGGCCTGGCACCCCTGCTGGCAACACCATTTGGTGGAAAGAAACCTGTTCTGCTTTACATACTCGATCAAGCTATGGTAATCTCTCCCATCTGGCTGTCTTGGTACGCCCAAGCCAGCCTTGCTCTTGGATCCTCTGGCTTCCTGCAAAGGGCCCGGCCACATTTTAACTGATGTCCTGGCGCACCCCATTATCCTTGCAACCTCCCACTGAGAGAGGCTAACCTCCAACATGCCATTGATTCTGTCCGTCTGATTCAGACAGTTGTAAGTGAACAGCATGCTGTGCCATTGTAAATTTACATTGATCCAAGTAGGGCCAGGGTTCCCTGATTAAGACCATTGGAACTGGGATACCAAGCACACTTCTCACAGGTTTCTGGCTGTTGTCTTTTTGTCAGGACATGTGTTTTGCATGTGGGACTGGTTAGGCATACAAGCTATCCTGTTGATGTTACAAAATCTAATATGCAACATCGTATTTTTCATATGAAGGCATTTTAGAGCAGTCTATCTTAAACCAATGGGGGTGACATGTTTTATTTTCTCCTGCAGTATATGTGGTGGGGTAGTTAATGTGTCCATATAAATATGTGTGTGTATGTGCATGCGTCTGTGAATGGAACTTTTTCACTTGAGGCACATAAAACACATATATGTGTGCAATTTTAGCGAGAGATAAGATGGGAGTAGCGCAATGATGTACTGGTTGCTGTATTTGTGCATTTGTTTCCTGTTCCAGTTTATAGACCATGCAATGCCTCTGAGTATAGCTGCGGCAATGGAAGATGTATTTCAATGGCTAAGAACTGTGATTTCGAAAAAGATTGTGAAGATAATTCGGATGAGATGATGTGCGGTACGTGCATGTTGAAAAGCTGCTCTTCTCAAACTAAACGAAAACTGCCATAAGAACCAATTTCGTTTGATGTTATTATTTTTTTCACATTTTTGTTTTAAAAATCTGCACGAAACACACTGATGGCATTTAGGAATCTAATTTACCGTTTGGTGTAAATCTTTCCTTTGTGGAATCTTGTAACGGCAGCCCGTGCTATAGAATTATGTTCCCACAAATACACAGAACGACAGTATGGTGTTTTAGTAAGCAACCGAAGCTAACTGATTAAATATATTCTTTTTTCAATTTGGACTGACAGTCATATGATATACGCAATAGTATTTTTCGTTTTGAAGTCGACAAATTAATACTTGGAAGACAAAAGGACTCCTGCATTTTTTCTACCAAAATGCATTATGAAAGACATATATTGGTAATTTACAGATACATATGACGCAAGTGTTGCATTCAGCTGTTGGGATGGGTCATCTATTCCACGGAGGTATATGTGTGATGGTGTGGCCAATTGCCCCAGTGATCCACCAGAGGACGAAGACTCTGAAATATGTGGGTACTTCTTGAGAAAATGTCAATCTATCTGGATAAGTATGGGAAGGTACAATGGTAAAATATAAAAGTGTTAGTGTGTACACATATGCCTATATGTCCACGCGCATCACACACACACACACACACACACACACACACACACACACACACACACATACACACACACACATATATATAAATATATATATATATATATATATATATATATATATATATATATATATATATATACATATATATACATATATATATATATATATATAGTATCAGTCATGTTAAAGCTATGTTGTTGGCTAAGTCACCAGAGATTATTTGAACTGAAGCAGTCAAGGTAATAATACATTGTAATGGGTGAACTTAATGCAGTGTCACATATTTCGTGCAAAACAGTTTCTAAATACAAGCACACACCACTTTTACGGAAAAGCAAATTATACCATTTTCGTACTGTGTGAATCATGAACTATGACTACTACGCACTATGCAATTCACAATCAGCGGCGTCAATCCCGGTTAAACTTAAAGTGGATATCAAAAATTGTATATCAGGTTGTACATATTTTTGGACGATTATCTAAGGTAAATTAACTTCTTTGGCTTCCAAAACTGAACTTATATGCGATAGCGTCAACAATTGTATGGCGTTACCTGATGCACAGCAGCTTGTGAGAGGAGAAGGCATATTACTTTGTTTTTGCGAAGCATGCATATTATTATTGTAGTATTCATGATTATAGTTTGGCAGGGATTTCTGTTTAGGCACAGATTTCCCTAGGTGTTTTCCCAACCCTTCTGCATTGCAAACAAAAAATAAAATGAAGCATATTTATTATTTATTTACCTTTTTTTTACTTTTTTATTATTTTGTCTGCAGAGATCTGCGATTTAGGTAACTGAGCATCACAAGATATGAATTTTGTACCAACCAGCTAAATTGAAGATTGTACAAACTTATACATATATATGCAACATGTATGATAAGGCATCTTTCAGACTTTCTCACTTGAAAATCGGTTTGGTCATCTCAATGTATTTTTCACAAAAGAACATTTAGTTTAACGTATGGCTGCTTTTTTTGGTTCTAGTAATTTTTAGTGTGTTTGTCATCTTGGTTGTATTGATAGAATGGTATGGGTTACCTAAAGGAACATGGTAGCTCTTGTGCGGGCAAAAGTGCAGTTACAGAGTGGTAGCTGATAAAATGAATGCTGGTTTTGATGAAGATGATAGCATGTATGACGTCCAATTTCACATAACGTTTCATTTATCAAATATATCCAATACAGGCGCAATGATAGCGTTTTTTTTGTTTTGTTTAAACGATAGGCCAAGGTAGGATTTCGTCTGGCTACCAGTGCAAATCAGCAACATATAGGATCAATTCTTCCATGGTGTGTATATATGACATTGATCACCTTGGGAACTACAGGGGTTGCCGAGATGGATCACATTTGGAAAATTGTGGTGAGTAATATCTTTCAATTACGTGGTTTCACTTTAGTAGACGCACATTTCCTTAAGCGAGACATGTTTGCACGCATACAATTTTGTTTTGGGATGCATTTGTTTGCTTTTGCCTATATGACAAAAACTGATGTGCTTTTAATTAACACAAACACGTCTGGTTCGGTTTCTTTACAGCCTAGCAAGTCACTTACATACCAGTGTGTCTATAGTTGAAGCTAATATATGACTGCTTCGGGTCACCAGCCCAGTGGTTCGAGGTATTGCACCCGACGCACGCTGAAGAAAGCTGTTGACTCAGTCAATAGGTGGTACTGATAACATTCACACAGCAATTTAATCCTAAGCTGTGTACATGTTTTAAGAGAGAATATGTGTGTCCTTGGTGTTTATTTAGGCACTGTTTGACTGAAAGTCGTGTCATCTGATAGACATACACACAGTTTGGACTATGTCTTGATATTACCAAAACCAAAACTAGAAAACCAAGAGAGTTTATACGGAACGAGTTTATATCCAATATGAAATGCCAAACCGTGTGCAGAAATATTGTGCTTAAGGCAAATTTACGTCAGAGATATATTTTGTCATCATGACCAATCCCTCCCGGTTCCTGTCCCAAGCCATTACAATATGCAGACTGTTGCATCAATTCTGTAAAGAAAAGAAAGGGTCAGAAAAAGAAGGGTGGGCCACTTTCACATTACGAATAAACCACACTCACGAACCCACATATATATGCACAAATCAAAAACCAATCAATCCACTCTCTATGTTTAAATGGAGTACGGTAGGCACAAGTGGTGATTTATAACACACATCTGCCTAAATGCACCCCCCCCCCCCGAATTTCCACGGTCCCATTTTTTAAATTATCATCCGGTCAAATTGCACTGATCTGCAAATGAGCTACAGCATGCAACGTCACCTGATTTTTATATCCTCCAGTTGAACCAAGTCCACCACATTGGGTAGACCGATTTGCGTTTGTGCTTTTTGTGGGTTTATTCCCTCTTTCTCTATCTCTTGCACACTGTCCCCGAACCTGCCTTTCTGTGGCATAATTCTCGCTTGCTACTTACGTTATACAACAATGGCTTATCTACATTTATAATCACATTTGCATGCTAAAAGCACACTGTTGTTTTGTATATTTATGCTAAAATAGATTACAGGGTCGCACCATGGATCTAGCCTTGGTCCCAACGAGATGAAAACTTACACTGGGCTGGCCATCTGGATTTATAAAGATAGGATCCATGAAACTGTTTGTCAGCAAAGTTAAGAAAGACAGCTTTTTAAGGCCAAGATACACGATGTGATCCTTTGCACGCAAATGGTTGCGTGAAACTCTGCATGTTGGAGTAAAGTGGCTACATGATGTTATTTGCTGGATGCAACGCTTTGCATGCGACCTGGCAAGTGATGCAACTCAGTGACCACACGATGCAAAAGATTGAAGGCAAATCATTACACCACAGTGTTAGTCGAAGTTGTGGCAGAATTTACTTCTTCCTCTTACAATACTATGGCTGGAGCACCAACCCGTTAGCAAAAATGAAGTTGGTTTAAACATATTTATTTCAAAGAAACATGAATTTGGAAACAAGCTGTAAAGCTTTTATAAATCCTTCTCCATAACTACACAGCGTCACTTGATGAAACCGAAACGTAATTAAGCAGGAAGTACAAATGTACTAAACAAGGAAAGAAAGAAAAAAAGAAAAAGAAAAAAAACAAAGAAAAAGAAAAAAAAATGGCGAGGACAATCACTTAATCTCTACTAAATCTCTTTGTTTTTATAATGTACCTTTCTACACTGTCAAATAACTTAGTGTTCCAATCAATGGACTTGTTTGTATCACCATACAGCAAAATGTCCCTTTTAGCAGTAATTTCTGGCTGAAAAGGTCCTAGTAATTCCGTGCGGGGTTCATTGAAAAGAGAACATTCTGTCAAAAAATGGAAAATGCTTTCCACTGGGGCTCCACAAGCACATCTTTGGGTGTCGATGTAACCGTATTGGAACAGCAATTCATTAAAAGGGCTGCAGTTCAAGCGCATTCTCGTATGGTGGACTTGGCCGAATCTATTTTTTACCATAAAAGTACGGGGGGGGGCACGTATTATGTTACCATTCAGTTTATTTTTGAATGCTTGAATTGTTTCAGAAGTTTTAATCTCTTGATCCAGATTATGCCAGTTGCGTATGGTAGCGGGGAAAAAGGATTTGTTGCGCTGTTCGGACCTACAAAATATTAGAGGTGTTTCGTTACTGTGTCTTGTGTTGTGACCGGTGGCAATAGATTCTGGAATCCTATCCTGTAGGTAATGTGGGGCAAAACCATTTACGATCTTGTAAAAGTGTATCAATTTGTGTTTGTCTCTTCTGTCTTTCAACGGTTCCCATTGTGTTTCCTTATAAAGTAATCTGTCACTTGTGGTTTGAGTGCCACCGGTCACGACACGTGCGGCCGCTAACTGCACCTGTTCAAGCTTATTGGAGCATGCAAGGGAACAATTGTCCCCAAAAATGTCGCCGTACTCAAGGAGGGGCCTGATAAACACTATGTACATTTTTTCCAGTGACTTTCTATTTAAGGTGTATTTCATGGCACGAAGGCAGTCTACACGTTTCATAGCTTTTACATATACACTGTCAAGGTGATTTGTCCAGGTGCAATCAGATGACAACATTACGCCAAGGTGCTTATGCGAGTTTGTGTCCGTCACGCGGCAATTTTTCAAAAATAGTGGATAATTTTCATAATTTTGAGACCTTGAGCAGGTCATGGAAAATGTTTTACTTTCATTTAGGCTGATAAACCATTGATCAGCCCAAATGGATATTGCTGAAAGATCTCCGTTTAAGGTAAGGCTCGCTATATCGTCGTCACCTTGGTCAGCAATGACAAAAAGTGACGTGTCGTCTGCAAACAACCAAATGTTTGATTCAACTATACTTGTAATGCCATTAATATAAATTAAAAACATCAAAGGTCCTAATAAGGACCCTTGAGGTACACGAGCTCTTACGATTTGCCAAGATGAGGACTCGCCATTTATTACAACATGTTGACGTCTTTGCTCTAAATAGATTTGGACCTGGCCAGCAAGTTTTGTCTGATGCCGATGGATTCAAGCGTGTGGAGAAGACCTTTATGCCACACGCAATCAAAAGCCCGTGAAAAATCCAAAAAGCAAATTTGACGGCTTTCCCTTCATCCATGGCTTCGAGCACAATATCATAAATCTCTAATAATTGTGAAACAGGAGAATCTCCATTTTGGTAAGCAGACTGAAACCGTGTAAGAATATTATTTTCGATACAATGATTGAAAATAAACTTGAAAACACACCTTTCAAATATCTTGCTAACATGACTAAGCAGAGATATTGGACGGTAATTCGTTGTAAATTGCTTACTTTCTTTTTTGTGTAATGGATTAACATTTGCGCTTTTCCAATATTGTGGAAAAATGGCGCTTTCTAAAGACCTGTTAAATATCATACACAACGGTTTGCTAATAGAGTCAGTGCTAGCCTTTAATAATTTAGAGCTGATGTTGTCAGGGCCACTCGCCTTGGGCACTTTAAGTAGAGATATATAATCTTTCACCAAAAATGAAGTTAGTATTTGCCAGTTATACAGATGGTGATATACAAAATAAATGATGCAAATGCATGTATCCATGTACTGCAGCAGTGTAGGACGTAAGTGGAAGAATAATATGTATTTGTGTTTGTATGTGTGTATGATGATATGTATGTCTGTATCATTTTAGCATGCAGGTCTTTGTCCATGTACCGTATCATATTTGTAACACACAGACATTGACATTGACTGCAGACAATTATAAGGTCATCAGTCTGCTTGGTGGACCAATTGTTTTCATCAATTGCCTCTTTGATTTGATTCCCTCTCATGGCTGGGAGTCTTTGAACCACGAGAAAAGGATAGTTCTTTGCTTCAACGCACGGTCTTATGGAACACGCAGCAAGGTGGTCAGACGGGTCGCAGCCACTTTTGCGAGGCAACCAGTCACACAAAAATTCCAGCAGGTTGGATTTCCATGAAACGTGTTGCAGGGACAGATTTGCATGCAACACAGTAGTCACACGGTACAATGCATCCCATGCAACGCATGGCATGCAACGCATCATATCATGTACTTTGGCCTTAACCACACATTTCACAAAGAAGCAATGATTTAAGATAATGATCAAACTCAGGACAACCTCATAGCTTTCAATTTGTTTTTTTTCTGACAACCACTTAGATGACTTTTGGAGTAATTTCTAGAGAGAAAATGAACATTGTGACCAACTTAAATTTTTTTAAAACTTTTTTTGATACTATTTTAGGACTTACCACTGGATCCGATCCTGGGCATTTTTTTTTTCATTTCTTTACTGAAACAACACTCTCTTCTGATCAATTTGAAACTTGGATGAGGAGCATGTGCATTACAGTATTTGTTCCTGTCTTTCAAGGTTGAGGGAGTGTTTGTACATCTGCATATATCATGGTAGTGTTGGCCCACACCATCTTTATATTATAGTATACATCAATTTAAGTTATTACTCCATGTGTGTGCATGTGTGTGTGTGTCCATTTTATTCAAAACGTGAGCACACCATCACCCATATTGGTAAATTTTGAATTCAATTAGTGCACGTTTCCTGTGACAAGCTTTCCTAAACTCAACCTATTGAATATTTGAAAGCATAGTGATGTTTGATCCACCAGTACCAGAGGGCATGCCTGCACTGGACCAGCTTATCAGACACACAGGTTGACATTGCTCCAAGGCCATGACAGAGCCACCGCCAAAACTAATCATGGTAGTTAATATGCCTGGGATGAAACTCAGTCTTCTTGGCTTGCCACACCCGTGATCGCCCATCTTTGAATATTAGGCAAGAGCATGACTCATCAGTAAAACAGACATTCTGCCATTGGACAGTGTTCACGACCTGTTTTGTTGACACCAGTCCACTTGAGCCTGCCTCTTGCGGTCTGCGATCATTTGAAATACGACTGGGCCACCTGAAACCTTGTCTGCAGAAAGCTACTACTGCCGCTTCACTTCGTCACAACTGACATTGCGTCCTGTAGCTTGCCGAAGGTGGAGAGGACCCTCCCTAGATATGGAAGACGGCTGAGTCCTCAAGCACTGTGTCATCCTCCCCTTTGGTTACCATAGGTCTGCCAGATCTCTTTCTGTCCTTTATGTCTCCACTTTTTCCTTGCTTCTTCAGCAGTCTGCAAACCCTGGACCTGTGGACAGCAAATTCGTGAGTGGCACTTGTCTCTGTACAACCTGCCTAGGTGCATAGGGCCACAATCTCATATTTTCGTCTCCCAGACAAATGCTTTGAAAGAGCCACGCAGTGCCCTGGCGTGTGTGCCTTCTCACAAATTTTCTACCAAAGCCCATGCCTAATAAGGCCCACTGCGAGAGAGTTCAATGGCAGTCCTTTGTCAGGAAATGTGTTCAATACATTTTAGTGATACGGAAGCAGAATTGAAACTGTTTATTATGTCAAGCAGTGGAATTATTTTAAGTTCTATACCCTTGAGTGCCATGTTGCTTGACTTTTGTTTTGTTCTTGAGTATAGTTTAGAAAACCATTATAGTTGTGCCCCGGGCAAGAGAGCCACACAGAGTACTCTCACCTTCATCATCAACATTGGATCGCTCTTCTCCACACAGATACATACTAGAAGCCCATTTTGCTCCCCCCATAGCAAAGCCCCCAGTAGAGGCTTACCTAAATGGTAGCAGTAATTTTTATGCATGTAGATTTTTTCTTTATGTGACAAGACTTTGGTTAATTGTATACCTTAGAAGACAATAGTGCTAGTGATCACAGTTAACTTTACAAAATTCAGGAAATGAATCAACTGAGAAGTCCAAGTGCAAGTTGTTGGTATGTGAGTCTTGTTTAGATGATTTTTTTTCTTATATGCCAGAACTATAGACAGCCAATTTCGGAGACTGAAAAGACTATATGGGGTAGCAATGTGAAAGATGCAGTGATATTTATCAAGAACTGCACATACAAATGGGGATGATTATACACATAGTGTTTTATTACCTATTCCAGACACAATCCTGACTGCACCACATTTTATATTTTGCCATATTTTGCTAACTTTACAAATCGATCCAAGCTGAGAATATGCAGATATGCTACCATCTTTCTACTTCCAAGTCGCGAGGAAAGCCCTGTGTGCTGAATATCAGTTTGGCATTATTTCAGGACTGCACAAGTACCGATTGCCCATGTTTAAGCCTTTGTCAACAGTTAACTACAAGCATTGTTGGCCTTCGTGTGGCCTGTTATCAATCTTGTATGATAAAACAATAAACTACATTCACTCCAACAGTAGCATGCCGTGCCAATGCAAAAATGTCTGGAATATACCCCAGAAATATGCTACAATTTACATCAGATTCTTCGCAATTTCAAATTAGAATAGGCGTTTCAACAGAAAACAAAATTAGTGAAAAAAGAAGGAAAGCAAGCGATTGCTTCTTTCAGGGCCCAAGCAACAATTGGGATGAGCACATACATATGCTTACTGTAGAGTTGCCTTCTGCTCCTGAGAAATAGATTTTTTCCTATTGATGGGCTCTGTGAAGAAAAAACAAACAGTAATCAACTATGCTGAAATAATACATACACCTCCTGGAACAGAGTGACAAACTACAACATAAACTAAAGCTTCTCTATAAGGTGGTCATTGCATCAAATATCAATGACTACCCTTGCCTGTACAATAGACCTCACATGGATCTGATCTTAAAGTATGCCTATGCAGAAAGGCCCAGGATAAAAGAAAGTATACTGGTACTACTGTGTATTGTCACAGAATCCAAGTTATTTTATACATAAGAGTTTTTGTCTGACAGTTTTCAACGCGCATATATTCCAGTACTAGTGATATGTTTTCCCTGGTAATTAACAAAGCAAAATCATGTTCTGGAATCAGTTTAATAAACATGTATTGAATATTTCATAACTGATTTGGCCTGTGCGAATAGGGCACTTAGTATCTGTGCGCCCTCAATGGATCATTTGCTGGAAAACTGCAAGGAAAGCAAAAGTAATCACATGTCAATTCTTGGCAGAATTCTCCACCATTTTAAGAAACATACAATGCTATAATGAAAATACATTCAGTCAATTCACCTTGTACAGACTTGCTTAAAACAACAATATCAGCTGCCACTTCTACAGCCAGTCGAGCACATAGAGTCAACTGCCATGACTACCACACGTACATTGCAGCCACTTCAAATGTACCATATGAACTTCTACATACGACATACATCGACATTCAAAACGCTCACCAGCCCCCCCCCCCCCACACACACACAATCTATCTATCTATCTATCTATCTATCTATCTATCTATCTATCTATCTATCTATATATATATATATATATATATATATATGGAAAAGACACTACTACGGGTACATACACAAAGATTCACACCATATAATTGCACCTGAAAACATCCTCTACAATTATTACGGCCAGTGAGCACATTCAAATTCATTCACTTAGTGCAAACAGGTACAATCTATAGCATATGTAAAGCAAAAAAAATACCAAATATTTCCTACCCACAACCACGCCAGCTCAAAGAAACAGACCCAAAATACCTTCAGATATATACTGTCATATGATATTCAAGATCCCATTTGTCCAACAAACTGCATGTGTGAATAAGTTCCTGACTTTAACTTGTGAGCAAAATGAGCGAAAACCAAACATATGTAGACTACATTTAAAACAATCACATGTTGGATATACACTAAAATGAATTTAAACAAATGTACCTCTGAACATCATTTACGAAACATGTAAGCCACAGCCACACAGCACACTCCAAATTACACTTATTATTCTAGTCATATTTACTTATACACTTTCTATTTCAAAACATTACTATATATAGAGTACATTGTTTTGACACAAAGACCTACAATAGCCTGGTGTTACACTTAGCAACCTAAGAACTCTAGGCATTGGTATAGGACTTTGGTCAGTCGTTATTGTCATTTAGGGTGCCTGCTGTCATAAATATCTATCTATCTATCTATCTATCTATCTATCTATCTATCTATCTATCTATCTATCTATCTATCTATCTATCTATCTATCTATCTATCTATCTATCTATCTATATATCTATATATATATATATATACAATATGTAGGGAAATGCCCAATTCGCAGTTCACTGCAACAACTAAAAGAAACAAACATAAATAAACAGAAAAAATGAATCTCTGCAGTTCATTGTTTTCATTTAATATCAAGGATTTAGGTGGTCTGTGGCAGCTTATCATCGTCATCATTGCCCTAGTTTCCCGTGTATATTCCGAGGGGGTCAAGAAACCTCTCTCTAATTTGAAGAACAGCACGCAATTCCACAGATTGCCTCTCAAACCTCCAAGGCCTCTCACAGTGAGGCCCAATGGCCAAGAATGAGTTGGCGTGCATGTTTAACTTGTTCCACTGACCGTACTTCAATGATACTTAGCATAATTACAATATGTTGGGATACATGAAAATGAGACATATTTATTACTTATAAGGTGACGTTTATCAGACCTTGACTGACAAAGGGTAAGTCAGACAAGCCCCTTTTCTGCTGCCTTCACTTTTTCGACAAGTATGTTGATCGAAATTGAAAAAAATGCATACTGTAAAGTTGTCAAAGATTTTGTGTAAAATGTTAAAAAAGGAAAGAATTTTTAATCTGAACCAGAAACGAGGAAACAAGTACAAAGGATATACTGATGTAATAGGCATTATATTGTCAGGAACTGCTGTGAGGAAGGTTAAGAGTACAATGAGCAGCTGGAGTTCTAACAGTAAATACATATAAAAAACTATCATAATGTCTCACATGTAAGGGGAATTATGTCCATTTAAATTAACTTGAGAGGCGGCAATCTTAGATTTGAAAAATCCCAAACGAGGCACTGTTTTTTAACCAATCTAAATTAATTGACTTCATTTGTTTTTGACAAAACTGTTTTCAATGGATCCACTACTGTATAAGCTGCATCCCTATGGATGCATCTGTGATTACCTTTTTCTGAACTTTATATTTTGGAAAATGACTGTTCTGGTAGAATTTGTGCAAATGGAGTAATTTGGCGTTTTAGAGCTACAATTGTTTGCAGAAATTTCCTGAGATTTCGAACTTGTCAATTATTGTCATCATTTTGGCAGTAGATTTGTTTATAATGGAGTAGATTTGGTCAGATATTAAAATATGGAGTCGTTTTATACATCAAGATCAGTTCAAAGTCAAATTAATGCATTTTTTTATTCTCAGTGCATATTTGGTCAAAAAGCGATGTGCAAGACAGTTTTGAGGGGCCTGGAGGTCTCACTTTTGGTAATTTGGCCCCAGTGTGCTGGTGGACCTATCCCCAGGTCTCACCACTTATTGGTATAAGTATTAATGAATCAAACATTTTTGTAAAAGTTGTGTTGTCAGTAACTGGTTAGCCATCAGTGAAAATGTGTTCTGCATATATTGTTTCCGAAATCCATTTTCTTATTGGAAGAGAATGCAAAATGTGATAGGTGCACAGATGTGCGCCTTCACCCAAATTCAGGAAAAACTGACGTTTGCACACCCAGATTCTCAGCTCCTGCCCAAGTCTATAGCGAAATGTATTATAGGAGATAACTGATGTAGCATAGCAAAGTTCAGACACAGTATTGGTGCCTCTCCTGCACACTTTTGGTTTAAAGAAAACCGGATTTCTTCTTATACTGCGCAGCAGAATGTTGAATAAAGGTTCAACCTGCCAACACCCATCAAATATCCCACAATGTCTGCTGCACTTTATATGTGTTTTATTCTGCATGCTGTTACTAGTCTGGTAGTCATAAGACATAACGGAAACTTCCGATGCAACGGTACAGAAACATGACTTTTGCGTTTCATTTTATTTTATTGCATTTCATTTGATTCCATTGCATTGCATTCAATGTGACACCCAAAGTATGTCCTGATCTCAGATTGTTCACACTTCTGTACAGTTTTACCCCTTTTGTAAAATGGGGACAATTCTACTTCTTGCCGATATTAGAACACTTCAAAGCCGTCAAAACCTGTATCATAACCTCTCCTTAACTTTGAACCTGCTGCACAATTTTAGCGCCCTTGGCTGTACAAAGAACCACACACCCAGTTCAACAGCCCCAGTTTTTTTAGAGACCACCGTTATGCCCAGAAAGTGTAAAGTAGCTACTGGTAGCTGAAGGCATCAGACTGGCATGGAAGGATGTTCATGTGCTTTGAATATGCAAACAATTACTTTTGCAATGCTGTGTGTTTCTCGCTCACCAATGTTACATAAAGAATACCCTTGAGTTTTCTTGCCTGCAGAGCTGCTGCGCTGCCGTTCAATTACTTGCACACTGATGTGTGCTACTGGCTCATCCAAGTTACACAAAAATATCATTGGGTATCCTTGGCTGCAGAGCTGCTGAGCTGCCTTTATATTCTCAATCCTTCTTATCAATGTTGACGGATGTTCATAAATTATTAGTTATACTGTTAGTACCTTGCATCCAAAATGCTGTTTGCTCAGTTTTTGACGGAGCACGGATCTTGAAAACAATATGTTTCATTTGTATTCTAACACTTTTGCCAACCTACAAAGTGTTTCAAAGATTTTATCTCTGTAACACGTGTCCTTTGCTTTTTGACTGCCATGGGAAAAGTACCATATGTAATTGTGATTGTCTTTCTGTTCCCACTTTAGGTGAACAAACATCTTTATCAGAATTTTTTAAAATTTTGCTAATATAGGGATAACAGAGCTTCAGAGAGGCAGCAACTTTACCCAAAACCTTGCTGGTGGCGATTCTAAATTTTCGTCTTTCAATTGGAAGACAATACAAATAAACCGCCTTAATACATCCTTTGAACTGTGCCGCAAGGCAAGGTGAAGAATATCCAGATGACAACACGTTTTGACTGGGAACTTTCGTGTATTCCTTTAAAAATTTACGGAATAATATTTCTTTGATTAAGAAAGTCGCCTTTAGTCAGAGCCACAGCTTATCACCTTTGCGGAATCACTGAACGAAAAATCCCCCAAGACAATGTAGTAGTTCCTTGGCAATCATAGCCATGTATTTATATTCATTATTATTAATCCTTAGAGCAGCTGGGTTACCTCCAAACCAGACATATTCTTGAGGAAGCTGACACTCCTATTCAACATTTAAAAAAATATCAATTGAAGAGATAAGAAATAAACTTTTCGGGGCGACGCTAACAATCGTAGTTTTTACAAGGAACCTCAAAATTGTTTCAGGCAAGAAAGAACCTTTTATGAACCATGAATTAAAAGTAGCTTTTCATTGCATCAACTTTATGGCACCCGTATTTAATCTTCTATACAAGCTGTGTCAGTTGATTACAGCCAGTAGAAGTAATGGAAATGTTGATGGGCAAAACCCCCTTTATTTTAAAATATATAAGCGCTAGTGGTCCCATTTCATTCTGTAATCTTTGTTTCAGTCATAAACACACCTTGTTTACCCAATTCTAGACAAATACATTTCAAGCTATTACATTTTGTGAAATGATTTCTTGATCTTTCCTTTGACCTACCGAAACGAATGAAAGAAAAGAAGACATGCCGGCATAACGAAAAAAGCGCGAGAGATTAATCCAAATGCTGATGATCCAACATATCGCACAGGTGCATTAACCACACTTGTTAATGAATTACACATTACAGTTATCAAACATCAGTATTTAGATGGACTAATGCACCCTTCTCCCATTAAATCTTGATCACCTATCTGCTGTTCAAACACAAATGATCAGTAAACACTTGCGACATATACTGGCTCAACAGGAAGGGAACCTGAAAGTCATCCACACTTTTGCGGCAGAATGCCTGAACATGCCTACATACATATGTGCTTGCGTTTAAACAATATCAAATGAAAGGTTCTGCATTTAAAGACTAAACTTTTATCTAAATGCTGAAGGATATGGCAAAACCGATTTTTAAACCCCTGACTACAAAATCGAGACATCATTTGCTCCTAAATAATTATCAAACAGCGCAACTCTCAAAAATTGGCGGGGTTTTTTTTCGGGTTTGTGTGTGTGTGTGTCTGTGTATGTGTTTGTGTGTGTGTGTGTCTGTGTATGTGTATGTGTGTGTGTGTGTGTGTTTTTGTGGGTTTGGGGGGGATGGCGTGTTTTGGGGTTTTTTTGGGTTTTTTGTTTGTTTGTTTGTTTGTTTGTGTTTTTTTTTTGTTTGTTTGTTTTTTGGGTTGATTTTTTGGTGTATTTTTTGGGGGGGGTTGTTTTTTTTTTTTGTTTTTTGTTTAAGCTTTCAAGAGACATAATTTCAAGCATTGAAATGTGTTTTGCTTTTGAGTGACTTTAACCTTGAATCGCCGGCACCATGCTAAAAGTTATCAACGTGCGATAAAGGTGACTGGTTATATGTTTGTGTCCAGTTCCTTGGAGTCTACTTGTTTTTTAACCATATACATTAAATAATTTCAGTTTTCTTTTTTATCCAATGTTCAGGAACCGTTTGCAAATATGGTTCCTATTATGGCGTCTTTGTGTGGGTAGAATGATATGTGCTTATCTGGAAAAAATTTATATATAGACAAGGAACTGTCTAACATCAACACCTATGCTACCTTTGGCTCTAGGACCTTTACTAACGGCATATTCATGAACGTATGCTTGCAAGGCCGTTAAATTGTGGTCTTTTGAGAATTCCCAAGGAATAGAAAAAATTAATTAGTGACCTACTATTGAGCATAGTGTGCTTATTTATATTTTGTCGCACTAATGAACATTATGTTTGACTTAAACATTCATAGGTGCTTGCTGGTCATTTTCCGAACTTTGGAGAAAGCACTATATAATATTTTTGCTTGTCTTGCTTAATTTAACAGGCATCATTTACCATGGATCATACATTTTAACATTTACCATTTTTAATAAGCATTCTCATTTTGATACGCCTTATTATTCCAGTATCTTTGATTTGAGTCATTTCGTCAATGACCTTGTAAAATATATTTTGAAAGCTAGCCACCCTGAGTCCATATCGCTGCATATTGTTACCGCAGGCTAGTTATATAATCAAACATTATCTACCTAACGGGTGAGCGTGTCAGGGCTTTGTATGTTCAAAATTCGACTTATGTATGTTCTAGAGCACAAACAATGTGTCTATTTGGCAGCAGAACCAAGAGGATCATGCCATATTGACCCCCTTTCTTTCTTGCCTACAAGAATGTGATCAATAAAGAGCTCTAGGCGTTTCTCATGCTTTTCTGCTACACAACAACTCTTCAAAATAAAGTTATTTAAATTGTGTGTTTATTTTGTTCCTATATTTGATATACCAAAATGGAAACATGTCTTAATACAGCATACAAAAGTAAGACAATTGTTTTCTATAACAGTCTCCACTTTGATTGGGCTTGGACAAGTATAGTTTAAGTTCAAAAGTTTTTTTTTTTTAAATGGATGGCCCCAATGAAAATCAAGTTGCTTATCAGTGAAAAGGGTGTCTATTCTGCTATCAACATCTATGGCAATGTTCCGTTTTGAGACCACATTATGCATAGAATAATGATGATGATGATGATGATGATGAATAATTAAGCTAGAATAAATGGAGTTGAAATGGATTGAAAACCATTAATCAAGTAGGGCCTGTATCATTGCCAAGAATGTTCTCTCTCTCTCTCTCTCTCTCTCTCTCTCTCTCTCTCTCTCTCTCTCTCTCTCTCTCTCTCTCTATCTATCTCTCTCTCTCTCTCTCTCTCTTTATCTATCTATCTCCCTCTCTCTCTCTCTCTCTCATTGCGTACCATGTACGGTGCAAACGCTATGTATTTTAATAGAGGATTCCTTAAGTCGGTTGCTGCCTGTATCCTGACCACCGTTTGCTATTTTTGATTTGGTGATCACTTACGAATTTCCAAATTCTGCATTTGTGTTTTGCTGATAAAGTATATTGTTTTGCAGCTAATGCTGTTTGTCCAAAGTCGTACATCAAGTGCCCAGAAAGCTACTGTATACCTGTCAGTAAAGTCTGTGATGGTACATGGGATTGCCCAGTGGGGCAAGAGGAACTTGGATGTGGTGAGTCCATACATGTACACTGTACAAGTCACAACATTACGCTTCACACATTTTCTCGGAAACGCAAAACATAAAGGCGGAAGATGTGTGTCACTGTAACATAAACTGATAGTACCAGTTTCAAAACATATGTAGCTCGTTAATTGTCCATGTTTTGAAGCTTTATTTTAAGCAGTTATGTTGTTATAAAGTGGCAGGCTGGGGTATTGCCTTTAGAACTATGACAGGCTTTTATGTATGTGGCAATCTTGATTTTGTAGGGGTTCCTTCATTTATTGTAGGTTGTGAGGTTTCCTTATTTTGATATATATTATGTCAAACAGATAAGTACAAATGTGAGGGCATGTACAGATGTAAAAGAAGCAAGAACTGCATTGTCTTGGAGCAGGTGTGTGATGGAGTTATACACTGCACACATGGAGATGATGAACAGCTCTGTAGTATCACATGTCCCGAAGAATGTTCCTGTCAGAGAACTGATTTCAACTGCAGCCATATCGCCTCACATAATGTAACGTCAATGCTCGTGAGATTGGGTACAGATGCCAGGAGAATTGTGTCAACGTACAGTAATGTTACGGAGCTGGAACATATGTGGGAATATTCTTACCTATTTCACTTGAACTTGTCACATAACAGAATAAGAAAAGTGAAACCTGGGATATTTTTATACGCACCAAATCTGCGGAAACTTGACCTTAGTTTTAATTATCTTTTGAAATTACAGAGGGGAACATTTCTAGGTCTAGGTCGGCTGGATACCCTTTCAATTGACGGCAACCCATTACTAGCAGTGCTTGAAGGTGGAGCTTTCAACGGACTTGCATCATTACACAACTTACAGCTTAATCATCACACCTTAGAGACATTATTAACTAACCAGTTTATTGGTTTAGTATCCTTAAAGAAACTATATTTAAAATGGAACAAAATACATACCATAGAGGCTGGGGCATTCAATGGCGTATTACTGTTGGAAGAATTAGATATATCTGGCAATGACATTATTCATTTCGACAAATGTGTGTTTGCTGAACTCATGAATATAAAGACATTGATCAGTTCTGATTATACATTTTGCTGTGTAGCACCACATGTGCTGAGGAAATGCCTACCAAAGGCTGATGTATTCTCAAGTTGTTCTGACCTTATGGCGAGTGAAACATTGCGTGTTTTACTGTGGATCATGGGCATTCTGTCTCTCATTGGAAATGGTCTCGTTATCCTTTTTCGAGCCAGATCTACCGAACAGAATCAAGTACATTCATTCTTGATTTCTAACTTAGGTGGAGCAGATATGCTAATGAGTGTATATATCTTGGCAATAGCCATCGCTGATCTTACTTATCGAGGGCGTTACATTGAACAAGACAAGAAATGGCGCTCATCTTTAACGTGCAGTCTAGTCGGAATAGCAGCATCAACCTCAGCTATTGGATCTCTGCTTATGCTTCTGACCATTACCTCGAATATATTTAATGTCATAGTATTTCCATTTAGTAGATTCAAATTACGAAAGAAAGGAGCTGCAGCTATGGTGGCTGTGGCATGGCTTCTAGCCATCGTAGTAGCTATGTTCCCTGTTATATGTTATCCTTACTTTATGGGGAAATATTATGGGCGTTCCACCGTCTGCCTACCTCTTCACATTACTTCAGAGAGGTACATAGGTTGGATGTATTCCTTTTTGTCTTTGTCCGTTATTCCTATGTTTGCCACCCTGATTTTGCTAATATCTTATGTATGGATGTATATATCTATTCAAAACACTAGTGCCTCTGCAGGCAAGAAGACGTCACAAAATGTACGCATATTTCGCCAAATGGTTTTAATTATTCTAACAGATCTCTGTTGTTGGATGCCAATAAGTATACTCGGTAAGTACAAGGTAAAATAATGATTTAGGGGATCCAGAGACGAATTCTGCAAAAAAATTATCGGAAGGAAGAGTCTTTTATAAAGCAACAAATGTGCATAAAAATTACGAACGTCAACTCTTTTGTTCACAAAAGAGTCCATGATTTTTGAAGTGGCAACTTATGTTTAAACTTATCATTTTATCAGCATAGCACACTGTTCGTGTTACAGGCAGCACGGCGATCCAGCGAATAACTAAAATCAATTGTTTTTTTCGATTTACTGGGAGGTGCATGCAAAGTGAAACGTCATTTCAGTCTCTTGTTATAAACACAGATAACACAGAGTGCCATCTGCCTCAAGTTTTAAAAAAGTGAAACAAGTGTGGCGTATAAACATTCACTACTAAATGAGTTTACTTTCGAAGACTGGGGGGTGGGGGGCTATATAGCTATGGCCTTAATTTCATATTATAATGGGTTTTGAAATACTGCATCCTGTGACAAAATGTCGCTGGTGGTTACTGTGTTTTAAAGCGAAAATGGATTTTTAGGGACACTACGATGCCGGAGATGTTCCTGAAATCTATGAACAATGATATTGTATTGGACAGCCCTTATCCATTTCCTTGTAGGACCCTCATTTGACTGACATGATGCATATTTAGATTGTGTCAGTCGTCGATGTAAACAACGTGCTGAAATTGTATTCCAGATTAACTACAAACCACATGAAGCCCCTAACAAGTTATATGACCATGCTTATCTTATAAATCGCCATTTATAAACAAAGTTAAGTGATGTCATCTACTATTAGAATTATTGAAGGCATGTCGCCAGCATAAAGACTGCAAAAACAGGATTCCTTCGCCAAACAAATTGGTGATCATGCAAGCTGAACTTTGATACTGACATTAGAAACACTGAGACACAGCAACAGCATCCAGTTTAGAATTTTAACATTAGATATTAAAAACCCCGACCTCAGTAAGGAACACAACTATATATCATTGATACATTCAGTGCCTAAAACCCCACAAACCAAATATATTTTGTTGACGAGTCATTTCGACTATGCATACATCTTACAATACTTGAATGTTGTCTTGCGTTATTGGCGATTATGTGTATTTGAAAAAATTCTAACCTTTGTCCACACGGGTATTAATTCTGTGACAATGCAAAAACATTGAATACAATAGATTTCCCCCCGTATGTTTTCCATTTGTAGTCATTATAACGGATTTTTGGCGTCACTTTTCGAGAAGCACGTGGTCAGAGAGCTATTTGTGGAAAATGCACACTCAAACATTTTTGCATTGATCAAGATGTGAGCTTGATATCGGAAATACTGTACTCTTAAAAAGTGAAATATATATTTTTAAAGTGTTTATGCATTTGGCTAACTGGTGAGCATAAAAATACTACAAGCCTTAGAATTCAAAACCACATTTTACCAAATTAAAAAAAAAAATGGCAATGCCCAGTTTACTCCTTTTTTCAGAAACAACAGCTACTGCACCATTGTATTAGGTCAAATACTAAAAAATTAATAGCACCTTGCAGTAAATGACAATTTTGTTTACAGTAAAATATGTTAGCATGCCAATAGCATATATCCAAGTTTGGTAACCTTCAGATGAACAACCTCCGCCTTTGCAGCTGTACTTGTCCCTCATCATACAGTGTACAGGACATTAAACCAATTCTGATCTTTGAATGGTGCACCCAGTACAACAGCAGGGTCAGTGTGGGCATATACGTGTAAATGCGACCACGTACAGAATTGTTAGATCACGTGGAATGAAACGTTTCCAAAATCACTGACACATGATCACTTTTAGAAACTTTATAATAATCCAAATGGGGCACAAAACCATCAAGACAGGCAGGACCAGGCTACTTTCTTGAAAATGTAAAATTGGATGGTAGGGACCCTATAACGCATTAAGTTAAAGTGGTGGCAGATAAAGGATATCAAGATACAATGCAGTTTCATTCTCTACCTGGCAGGTGTTGATTCTTTGATATCCCCTAATATTGCGAAGATATTCAAAATAATGTGTTATGCCTTCTGGAATCAATATTCAGGATTTGCATCCCTCAGAGGAAATGTTTATCTTCCTGGAGAAGTCTATGCCTGGTTTGTGGTATTTGTCGTACCCATCAACTCCGTGCTGAACCCCTTCATCTATACAATCTCACCGATTCTTCAAAAGAAAAGGTACATTTGTCAATGTTTGAATGTGTTATAATTCTGTTCAATCAGTCATTTTCACATGCTGATATATTTTGGATATTTGTTAAAACGACGTTGCACAAAGTAACGACTGATCGTCATAGCATAAAGGTACAGTGAAACTTCATCATAATGACAGTCAGATATCTTACACTTTCATAAAATTGCGCAAATTTTGAATGACAGAAGTTCAGTTTCGTTTTTATTTGATTCATTTGTCTAACATATTCAGTTACAGGACACATTTCTTGGGGAACAGTTGGAGTCACTATAACGAGTATTTTACTGTACTGTTGAGGCAATAATTTGATGACAATAACAAAGATCAATAGTTCATTCCTGTATTGACTAGATAACAGCATGCTTTCATGAAATTTCATTCAGTATGCTCTGTATCACCATGGCTATCATATTGCATAAAAAAGTTACATTTAAAAAAAAATACATGCTTATGTTTTTAAAATACAATATATTTGGGTGGCGACACATGTCATATATATTCTTTCTTGTCCACTTTTAAACTCTTGATCAAAAGTGATACATTTTTTATTAAATTGTTATGTCATTCCTGTACATAACTGAAAAATGCACAAATTGTGGGCTTGGGGCTAAACAGCCAAGAAGCGTTAAATGTTCAAGCATAAATTGAAGGCTATGGAACACTTGGGTAGAATATGATTTTGTGATGTGTATCCATTGGATGATTATCTATCTATCTATCTATCTATCTATCTATATATATATATATATATATATATATATATATATATATATATATATATATATATATATATATATATATACATATATATATATATATATATGAGGGTAATCAACAAAGGACACGTTTGTTTGTTTTTTTTCCAATAACTACCTGTACAAGGAAGTTCATTTTGGAAAACGTGTCTGTGATTTGCTTCATTTTACATTTGCTGTGTTCAATATCATATTTTAGACAAACGAAGTCATTAAGTTTTTGCATACAATATCTCATCAAACTCATTAGGCACTATGAAAGTTTGTTCGTATTATAACTGTTTGAAAAATATCAGGATAATAGAGATACATTGACGTAATGTTGTTCAATAGCTTCATTGCACAATCAAAGGAGCTTTTATCTGTTTTAAATTAGAAACATTGATGTACGATTGTGAGCGTTGTCGACTTCATAAAAATGACATGGATAATGCGGGTTGGTTTTTTTTTTTTTTTTTTTTTTTTTTTTTTTTTAGGTTATTTCAAAGAACGCGTCCATACACCGGAAAAAGTATTTCCTATACCCAATCCACAAATACGAGGATGACGAGACCCTATAAAAGCAAACAAGGTATGCAACAGCTTAGTTCTGGCAGGCACGTTTTGCAGGTGTAGTGTAATTTTGCATTGCTGTGCTGTGGAAGTTATAGCGATGGTCAGTGAATAAAAACCACTATGTTTCAAACACATTTCATAACTCTCTTCCTAATGATCACTTCCCTTGGTATTCCCAAATTAAATAAATGCAACCAGAGTTGTGGTGTCATTTGTCCGATCAGTTATAAATGTGCATCATTTGCGTATTGCAGGGGAATATGCTCTTTGTATGTTTGAATTCGAAGATTTGTAACTTTTATACTACTACGAACACAGAATGACTGCATTAATAAATTTCAAATACAGAAATAACTTTAAGTGTTTCATACAATGAATGGTGTGCAGCCCATAGGTACTTGTTATCTCTTCAGCCCAATGATTAGAAAGGAAAATGTAACTGAATAGAACCTGCAATATGACAATAATTGTTTATCTGTGTGTATCAGGAGTGAAATGTATTTCTTCACATTGTTGTTCGCAGTTGCAGTTTGATGTTTAGGTAATTATTTAATTTTTGCCTTTTGCTATATTTAAACTTGCTGTCAATGTGGAATTTAAATATGTGTATGGAATAAGCTCTATTTCTGAAAGAAAGAAAGAAAGAAAGAAAGAGAGAGAAAGAAAGAAAGAAAGAAAGAAAGAGAGAGAGAGAGAGAGAAAGAAAGAAAGAAAGAAAGAAAGAAAGAAAGAAAGAAAGAAAGAAAGAAAGAAAGAAAGAAAGACAGACAGACAGACAGAAAGAAAGACAGAAAGAAAGAAAGAAAGAAAGAAAGAAAGAAAGAAAGAAAGAAAGAAAGAAAGAAAGAAAGAAAGAAAGAAAGAAAGAAAGAAAGAAAGAAATCTTTGGTGCAAGTGATGAATTTGGAGCTGAAGTGTTAAGGCCCATATGTTTTGTAAAAATCTAAAGTTACTTTATGATATTTCAAAGGTTCCCAGGAACAGATAAAAACCACTAGTTCCTTTTTGTGGGTGACTGGTTTTCTCAAATTAGGAGTGAAATTTACTTCTTCACATTGGTAATGGAAGATGGATGTTGCACGCGGTGGCGTGGCTTTGATGATTAGAAATAACCTTGTACAATTTCTGTCGCATGTGAAATTTGACTGTGAGGATCTAATAATGTTTAAACTTTCTTGTTACCCGGAGATCACATTCTGCGAATGCTACATTGCCCCTTCAGACTCAAGTTATTACTCAGATAACATTTTAGCATGTATTCAGGGGAGATGCCTAGAAGAAAATGACAGATATATTGTGTTAGGGGATTTAAATGCAAGATGTGGTGAAAGCATCAAAGACCTCGTTCTAAATGATTCCAGGTACCGTTATGAAGACTTACCGGACCCAGTTGTTAGACCAAATGGTAATGGTGAAAAATTATTGCAACTGTGCTCCGATTGTGATCTTGTTGCGAACAATTTACATACAGATTTCACTCATTGCAAAAGCACACTTACTTTCAGAAAAAGGTCAGTGTGGATATCAGAATTAGACTTATGTTTGGTATCACGTACTTTGGCAGACGCAATTAACGGGTTTGGGGTTGATCAAAGTTTGCTTATGCCATCTGATCATGCCCCAGTATCTATTTCATTTGACATTTCGAAGATAAGATTTTGTGATCCGACTGATTTACTGCATCGTGCCAATATGCTCGGTGATCACGCCATGTTGTACAGATCCCCGATACAAGAAAGGTAATCGGGATAACTGTGACAATTATCGCGGCATAAATATCATAAACAGTATTGCCAAGATATATGACTATGTATTATGCAACAGACTGACAAGATGGTTTACTCCTGACAGAGAACAAGCAGGAGCTCTACCCAAACGAGGTTGCATTGAACACATTGTAACCCTTCGTCTTATCATAGATTGGTGTAGCAAACGAAGGAAGAAACTTTTTGTGGTATTTGTAGATTTCTCAAAGGCCTATGATCGTGTGCCAAGACATGCAATGTTGTATACTCTTAAGCAATTAGGCTGTGGCATGGTGATGCTTTGTGCTCTAGTGTCACTTTTTAAAGTTTCGAAAAGTATTTTAGGTGTAGCTACTATCACAGCTATAATTGGGGTACGGCAAGGCTCGCCCATGTCTTGTTTCCTTTTCACTGTGTTTGTTAACGACCTAATTCGAGCTTTGAAAGAAAAATGCGGATTGGATAATTTTTTGAACTGGTTAAACGTCTTAATGCTAATGGACGACACGGTCATAATGGCAAGCTCAAGAGCAAAATGCATTGATAAGCTTATTATCTTGAATGATTTTTGCATATCATCAGGTATGGTTATAAATGAAAAGAAAGCAAAGTTTATGGCTATAATTGAAAATCAACATGATAGACAGCCCATTGGTGTAGGAGCAGATGGAAATTTAATAGTGCACCATTGTGACAATTATACATATTTAGGCAGTATATTTACCGCTGAAGGCAGCACTATCTCTGCAGTTAAGCAACATGTCCAGGCAATGAGAAAGCATTTATTGAAACTTGTCGGGTTTTTCAACAAAAATGTAGATATGCCCTTTGTAGTGAAGAAAAAAGTTTTAGATGCAGCATTTTTGTCCGCAATACTTTATGGGTGTGAGAGTTGGTTTAATGTGAGTGTAAAGAAAGTAGAGAGTTTATACTTGGGTGCACTGGAGTCTATATTGGGAGTAAGAGTGACGAATGCCAATGACCTATGTCTTATAGAACTTGGGTACCCTCCTTTGAAGGACTTAGTTATGTTCCGACAGCAGTAATTTTTACATAAGTGTATTGTTAGCCGACAAGGTATTCAAGATGACCCATTATTGTTTGCTCTTGCTTTAACGAGAGAAAGTGTCACCAGCACAGGTGCCTATTTAAACCGTTTATTGGCGCTAGATGACATCGAAGGCACAGGGATGTCAAACCTGATAGACAAAATTCGTGAATCTGAAAAATCAAAATATATGACACATAAACAGATGAACCCAGATTTGTCCACACATAGTGTATATTCGAAAGGTTTAAGTAATCACGTCCCAGAGTATCTAAGAATGTCTTTCACAAGACTGCGAATGTCATTGCACAGGCTAAGAATAGAGACAGGTCGCTGGGCGTGCATTCCAAGAGATCAGAGACTATGTGGATGCGGCTTCACTCAAGATGAAGCCCACGTCATACAAAGGTGCCCCCTGGTGAACTACATCAGACAGAAATACAATGGTCAATCTTCTGTGTATCCAGACTGCGTAACTCATGCTAAAAATATTGAAACGTTTCAGATGATTTATGATATTTTAGTGTTTTATAAATGATGTAATTTTGTTATGTACTATTCTTATTTAATATTCAACTTCGCATGTGTGCACTGTAATTACTTCCGCACTTTTCTGGACCATGGTCAATAAAATACTACTACTACTTGCTGTTTTGCTAATTGTTCCGTCTCTGCCATTTTCTTTGTTTAGCTTTGCTGCCATCGTTGAGTTGAAATTTATCAATATGAGTAGTTTTTTTCTACATTATTGTATCGTGTACAATAGTGTACAAATAATTCAAAAATGACAAATTTTATTTTTGTCATACATATTTTCTATTACCAGAGGCCAAGACACAACATAGCTTTTTCTTTCTAAACTGCACGCACGACACACTGACGCTTCGTGAATACATGATTTTGAAAGAGCTATCTAGGAGAGAGGTAGCCTCCATTATGCAGAGCATATGTGTATCTTTGTGTCAACTGGAGCAACTACAGTTCTTCCCATTGCTTTGTGATGACAATATTTTGCTGCTATATGATACCAAAGTAAGTGATGTTGCTAAAATGTGATTTCAAGCCTGTCCACAACACCACTTTTAGTGTAAGGAGGACATGTAACGCTTTATTACAATGGGATAAATCCCAACTTGAAAAAAATTGCGACAATAGCTAGGTCGAATATAACTCTTGCCTAGAAATGAATTTTTGGTCATTCGGCCATTGGGCGTTTCCACCTGTGAAATATGGGTCCTAACTGGAAGGGCATTTTCGTTTCATTCTTTTAAACTTTAAAGCAGATAAAAAGAAAGGTTACCTGAATACGATTAAAATCAGTTAAACATGGCACGCAAAGTGGATATTGCATATGAATTTCAGCATAATTCAGACAGCTGTGCTCAAAGATCATACTTCCTCCCTAAGCCACTGACCATTTTTTCCCTAATTGGTAGGAGTGGTGCATTTTATACAAATGTATGGTCGCTTACACTAAGCGGTACACAAAATAAACAGACAAGGCGCTGTCTTAGATATTAAAGTGTTAGTGAATCTCGGTTTTTGTAAGTAGATTTTGGCCACCAATGAAGCACGGAATCGTGCATTATTTGGCTTAGCATCAATTCTTGTGTCTTATGTTAGGAACTTTTACTTGACAGGGTCCAGTGCCAGTACTGTGCTATGCTTCAGCAACGACTCCCAGCAGTGACTTCAGGGAGAGCATATTTTCCTTTGGGACACTCATGTCCAAGACTATTCATGGTGCAATTGCTAAAGATACCTAAGTTATCCAGACAAAACATGTGTGCTGCTTCGGGAATCAGCTTGAATTGGACCCTGAAGAGACGTTGCCACCGGAATGGATACAACTTTCCACGGATTATATTTTTGTTTCTTGTGTACACATTACCAGTTTAATTCTTCTCTTGAGAAGAAATGTTCCATAACAGTGTGTTATAAAAACATGTCCCAGTTTACGCAAGCACTCTCACAAAACTTGGATCTCTTACTGATTATGCACATGAGGCAAACAAATCGCGTTCATGTTTCATTATTATTTACCTAAACTGGCAAGTTGATTCACTGGGCTCTGTAGTGGCCCACAAAACCAAATAGTAGAACTACAGAATGCCACCGGAGGGTGTTGAATTCTTTTCCCAAGTTATTTCGCACCATGAATTCTCAAGAGACAACAAAATTATATTGGATACTTCTGTTCCATCCTGCAAAACAGAGAAGTGGTCAGCCATTGCTAGAAAACTGGGAACATGAACCATCTCTATAATTAATGTAAACGTCTTGCATATACTTTTGTGTACCATATATAAGTATTTTTACAGGCCAAATATTACCAGAAAACCCCACATGATATCTAACAGTTATACAGCAGTGCAAAACTCATTGGAAGGAAAATAAAATACATTAAGGTAGATGTGCATTAAAAAGATAATACTAGGACAAGCAGATTTATGCCTCAAGCATGGATAATTTGAAAGGTAGCGTAAAAAGCACACAAAATTGGAAACCTTGTCTTTTTGGTAGCTACAAATATGGAGAATGCGAATGATACGGAAGAATTGTAAATGTTCCTGGTATGCTCCTAGTAGTCTTATTCACAGTAGGATGCGCTTTGAGCTCGGTTTCCTTTGCAACATGTGTAGCTGTCTTAAACAAAATAGGCATTGAACGAATGTTTCTGCATGTTGAGATTAATAAACGCTGTGAAAGGTGACAACAGTGTGTTGAAACAAACGATTAAATAACGCTCAAAGAATTGGTATCGGTTTTGATTTGTGTTTTATTTTTCCCATAAGCAAAAGATGTACACGTACATACATGTAGGGCCATATCACCGCTGTGCACTCTAAGGGACTATAAATTATGTCAAAAATTCTTCCACTATCTTCAGAACTTTGCCCTGGCTTTGTGTCTCTGTACCGAAGTTCTTCTTCGGTGCAAGAAATTGGAACCCACGTCTGGGATTACGGCTGTGATTTGTAATTATGATTTTAATGTAAGTACTGCCCATTCTGGTCAGTGATAACCATATATGATTACTTCTCTGAAAAACCAAACTTTAAGGTGACTTACTCTAAATTCTAAGTTTGTGTTGGTGTTTTTTTTTTCTGATATTTCCCTAATTCCCGCCAATTAAGTATAGCGACATAAAGAAATTCTCCGACCGTGACCTATCCCTTTTCTCAGGGGTCACCCTCGTGTTTTCCAGTGACTTTATACCGCAAGCTGTTCGGAGGTGTAGCCTGGGGAAATACGGACACGTAAGTGTTCCGCCTTTATTTCAAAAGGGGGGAAAAAGGTAAAATTATGTGAAAGTTGCTGTTCAACTCTCACTGAAGAACTGTCCATACTTCACAAAGTTGCTGTTCAACTGTCACTGAAGAACTGTTCATACTTCACAAATATGACTGAATGTATTCACCGGAAGTAAAATAACATGCACTCTGTACTACCAGAGGAAAGCAAAAGTAAAATGTACGTCTCCTGGAAATGCTTTGCACTGGTCACAATCAGTGACGCTTAACGAGGAAAATGAGTTTAAGATCCCAGAACAGGACACCAGTAAAGGTTATTACATGTCCCATGAGCCATATGCCATATAACCAATGGGGTTGAAGACCGAGTCGATTGTGGTGACATAATGGTCATTGTGGCATAGTATAGATGACTTGTAACAAGTGTGGTAGGAACTGACCAGGATATTCCTATGTGTACGACATTTTTCCCTTGCCTTTTGAGCATGGTGTACTTTGCCGCTTGCCTTTTGAGAATGGTGTACTTTGCCGCTTACGTAAGTTGTCACATGCACACTCAAGTTTGACTGCTTATTCTTGTATTTTTCGACTTACCAATATGACAGTAGGATGAAGAGCAGGAGATGGAAGCCAAAATAATAGATTTAAGTGAGTTGGGCAGTATTTCCACTCAACGGTTAATTTTTCAGTGGAGTACATGTCATAATGATGAGAGTGCACGCTACAAGAAACTTATTGAAGGTAAAAAGGCAATACAGTTTTGGAATTTAATTCACTTATTTTTTTCAGGGTGCATGCCTGGCAAGGACACTGATTAAGTGTTGTAAATTGAGTCATGTACATCAACTTACATTATGCCGAGAGTGATACCATTCTAGATATGACAGCCGACTTGGAAAGTTCAAGGCATATACGTCTGTACTCTTCCAAGTCCTGTGGTCATATGCACAGATCCTGCTGGACCAATACCTTAGTTTCAGCTGTTCAGGGAAGGTATCTACAACAACTGTTTCTACAACAGACTGCCTGTAAGTCATGCTGCACTGCACAACACTAGCAATGGTATTGTGTGAAAAGTGTTCATTATGTGATATAAGTGAGTAATAGATTTACCTTACGCGCAGGTCCCACTTACGAGTAGCAAGTTAATGTGTCACGTAATTATTACATGCTGTCTGTGGTCACATTGAGTTTAAGATCCAGTGGTACGCGAGCAACGCGGCCTCTCTTCAGCAATATATTCTACCTTCTTGTACCTCTTTTTGCCCCCATTTGAAATAAAGTTGGGACAATTACGTGTCGCTCTTGCTTCAGGGTACACCTCCAAAGTGCTTGCGGTATAATACACGAATAACACATTAAAGTAACCAAGGTATAAACTAAAAATAAAAGCACGTAAAACTCAATTAACTCATAGGTACAAATACAGAATTACACATTAAAGATACGACTGTCGGAAACCGGTAATTTATATGGTACGGCCCGACCTCAAATAAGGATTTAAAAAGACTTTGTCAGCAGATATGAGTATATGCTCAGCTGACCAGAGTTTAAAATAATTGTCAGAAAAAAAACGAGTTGCTGTAATGAGTCGACTATACCGTAAGTGTCTGGAATATTCAAGTGTTTTCCCATTAAGTGAGGTTTAAAGTAAGAATATTTGGCCGGGAGACCCAGCAGCAGCTGCGAGACAAGGGTCCCTCTGAAATGGATGCCGGTGACAGTATATTTAGCCAAGGAAGACATAATTCTTCCCAGTAGAGACTCTACTTGAAAAGCCCTAAAATATAATGAAATGGTTTTCTGTTTCACCACATCAGCCACTGAAGGCACCATCTAAGCACTAAGCAAATTTGGGTTTTGTGATCTTTTCCCTAAGCCCAAGTATTGTTTAACCAGTATCCCCTGAACACTTTCCATTGTTTTTATATCGGTCTTACTTAAGTTTAAACAATCTGACCCATAGGTTGAAATAGGCAAACACATTGAAGACCACAAGTATAGCTTAGATGGGATAGGATAGACCCATGCTGTTATACCCATAATATACTCTACGGCAATTCTGAATTATTTTGGCAACGTGATCTAACGCCGTACCAGAATGATTGAAATTGGACCTAGAATCTGAGCACGTGAGTCGGTTTTTAAAGTGTTACCATTCAATATCAATTCAGGTGTACAATTAAATGGTATATTAGCACCTACAAAGCACTTGGTATTTTTAATGCCGAAATTTAAATCTCCTCTTGGAGGCATACCCCGTGCAAATGTTAATCATGGCCTGTATATCAGGGGCAGTGGCGGTCATTAGAGTGATGTCATCTGCATTGGCAAATGAGTTCCACTTTCTCCTGTTCTACATATAAACCAAAAGGTGAGTCTGTTAGTATTTTCAACTGCTCATCAAAAAAAAAAATAATAATAATAATAAAATGAAAATAAAAAATAAAATTAAAGAAAATGGGGGAGAGAGAGAGAGAAAGCTACCGTGACCTGTGCCCCTGGTAACAGAGAAGGCACAAGTGTAAACATTGTTCCACCTAACAACCCGGAACAGCTGAATATACCAGGTATATGAGAAGAACCAGTGCTCATTGGGTAATACATCGTAAAGCTTACGGAAAAGGGCAGCATGCCACACTGAGTCAAAACGAAACTCAGCATGTAGAGAACACATAAACACTGGAGAACTATTTGCAGTAAAATATGACATAATTTTATTCATTAAAGCACAGCCAAATGAGGTGCTAGGCTTCTCTCTAAAACCGAAATGAGAGTCTCTAATCTCAACTTTGGGCGTCATAAAATGTTCGGTAATTTTTCCATGTGTAGATCTAATGGTAATGGGCCGATAATGGTCAGCAATATTGGGATCAAGACCTGGCTTCTTAAGAATCGGAACAATTACGCCCAGCATGAATATTTGTGGTATTATACTGTACCGAAAAATTGAGGTATGAACAGTGGCGAGGTGTTGGCGCATAATCGAAGAAACACGGTACAGTAAATGCTCTGCTGAGATGCCATCATAACCAGGGGAGGTATTTCGTTTCAATGATTTAATAAGATGCTCAACGCACTGCGTGGATATATGTAATACATGACTGTGGATCGGATAAAGTCACGGGAAAGCACGAGGGTAACCCCTGAGAAGTAAGATAGGTCACGGTCAGATAATTTCTTCATCTCTCTATAATCAACACCTTTTCCGGCTCCCTATTGGTCTGTTCCTACCACCCATGTTACATATAAATCAAAGCCATTATTACACGGGCTGGACCCTTGTGGCCAGTCCTGACATGTATTGTAATTCCCTTATAGGAGGTAAACCATTCGGGCTTTACATCCGCTATGACTAGCAGTAAACATAAAGTTAACACAACTGAAAAATTATGGCACTTGAGCCGTCCGGAGGCAAAGGTTGAAACTGCTAGTTTTTATGTAAAATTGAATTGTATAATGCATTTAATCCCAACTGAACATCACTCATACTTACCTTTTTTTTTGTATTGTCTTTTTGAAAAGCAACGTGCAGATTTCTTTCTTTCTGTCCCCCCTTTCCTCTTTCTTTCCTTCTTTCCTTCTTTATCTATTTATTCATTTGTTTCTTTTTCCCGTACGTCACTTTTTCTTTTCTTTGTTTCTCGAATGCTCTTGTAATGTTATAATACACCGTGCTTTTTTTCATTTACGCTAGGTTTTATATGACTGCGTGTTACACCTTAGCACAAAACCTTTATTTTTGGTATTTCTGTGGCCAGTATTTTGCTTTTACACTGGAGACAGTATGGATGCGAGCAAAATTCTTTTATACCCACAAATTATTTAGTTAACTTGTTCCTGCCAACTGAAACTAAACTACAAAAGACCAACTACTCCGAATGATAAACAAATAACTGGACTCAATTTCCTCGTGGGAAGACCTTTTATTAAATTTTAGAAAGCAATATACCTTTTCCAGCAAAACAAATATCTAGATCAACAGCTTTACTCCAGATGCTTTGGACACGGCACGTCAAAGAATGTCTGTTACCTCAATCCAGAATTAATAAATTCGAAAAAGAAAACGGCACTAACTGAAAGTTGAGAAGAAATTGTGAAATCCTTGTACGTATGTAAAGTATATGCACGAGAAAGAGTCGCTCAAATTCATTGATCGAAAACTGTGCGCGTGACGACAGGTTTTATTTATTTCCAATAGCGTTATGGTCATTATCGGCCAGAAGCGCGATGAATGCGAAGGCCCGCATAATTCACTCATTCAGGCTGTATTTGAGATCGGTCCTGCACGTGGTAAAGGGGAGCTGCTGTACCATTGCCACTTTCATAAACTTCTATGTTCAATTCGTATATGCTCAAAATTTATGACATGATAAGTGCAATCATTCAATTTGTGTAGCAAGTCGCTTTGTTTCTCTCGTTAATTGATGATTGAAATCTTTCTTGAAAAGCTTCATTTATCTGCCAAATATATTGCTGAAAAGAGGCAGAGTTGATCGCGTGCCACTGGATCTTAATTTGAATGTGACCACAGTCAGGAAAAGATAATTATGTGACACATTGCATGCATGCTAATCGTAAGCAGGACGTTCCAGTAGAGTAAATCTATAACTTTCTAATATCTCAGACGTCACCATTCCATGTGGGATATACATGTAACGTGTCACAAATTCCAATACTATTTTATGTTTGCTGGAAGCACTATTCAGTTAAGCGAAGATTTTGTGAAATATAAGTAGACGTGTAATATGGGATCAGACCATCATATCCAATACATCCCAGTTTCCATTTCGGACAATTTTGTTGTTCCATAACATTTGCAATTTTTAAGCGATCAACTCAGACTTTTTAGCAATGCCGACTCAGTATATAAATATCAGTTTTGTTTGTTGTCTCTACCCAAAATGGTAGCATTGGTTGAACTGTTGGGCATGCAACTCAGACATAAAATACTGTTTTGAGCTATTTGGACTACAGCACCACACAGAGTAGAAAACTGCGTGTAAGAGCACTGGACAATGAGTTACGTGACTGGACATCAGAATCAGTAGAAGGTTTCAGAGAATGGTCACTTCAGGCTCTCCCATTGTGACATGACAGTGGCAGCTGATTTTCAAATTACGTGAAGTTACGTGTAGTAATAATATGAATCGTCTTTGTATTAAGCCTTTCTCAATTATTAGGGTCTACATTAGGGATTCTATTTCAGTTTCTGGCGCAACAGGTTTTTTTTTATCTGTATATTGGCTCCCGTATGGCAACAAACACTATGTAAAAATGTACTCGTATGGCTCGAAATTTCAATGGGCCTTTACCAGAAGCTTTACCGTGACGTGCATCATTCAAGTCATATAATGATGGTTGCAGTCCAAGCAATTAATAATTTACGCACGTGAGACCATCCTGAGGCGAGAATAACTGCGATAGCTGCACCAGAAACGAATATGGAAAAAAAGAATTGGTCATGTTTGGTACTCTTGCCGTTGGCCACATATCTATCACTTTACTCTTTTTTATTTGGCAATCTAGCTTTGGTTGTCTACTGTACACACCTTTTAACAAGGTCTTTAATGATTAAAAACACCCTTTCCGTCGGTCCAGCGTCTTTCAAATTAAGTGTCTTAGAAAAACTCACCTGTCTTGGTATGTGACAAATTGTGCTGCGATTGGCTGTGCCACTCCGTTTGGTAAGTTGATTCTGTGACCTCTGTCGCTCGCCGTATTATCGGCATTCAGTTTTATTACGTCATTCAACAGCAATATTAATAAAATGTGAGCGTCCTCCTTTTTTGTATGTTTCCTGGGGTTTCCGGTCCTAAGATTATTGCGCCTGAGTTAAAGCGGTTTATGTACATCCAACACGTTATCACGTTTTGCGTTCTGTTTTTGACCTCGTTCTCCGGCTTGCCAGGCATTTGTCTCGAGTTGCGTTACCTTTTGTTCAATGAGCTGTACCTTGACACTGAAGACTGTGTCCAATATGCTAGCCATTGACTCTCTAATTCCATTGGGTTTCAGTGCTATTTGCAGATAATTTTGTAACTGCGCCAGACAGGCAATTTCAATTCCTATTGTCACATGCTCTGCTCCAGTACTTTTATTTTATTATTACTATTATTTATATTATTATTATTATTATTTTTATTATTATTATTATTATTATTATTATTATTATTATTATTATTATTATTATTATTATTATATTTATCATTATCATCATCATCATCATCATTGTTGTTATTATTATTATTATTATTATTATTATTATTATTATTATTATTATTATTGTTATTATTTTTATTATTATCATCATTATTATTAATATTATGATTTTCATCTTCATTATTATTATTATTATCATTATTATTATTATTATTATTATTATTATTATTATTATTATTATTATTTTTGGGGGGATAGTTTTGTTTTTTGTCTTTTTTGTTTTTTGGGGGTCCCCTTTGTCTGTATTTGTTTTTTTTTTTTCTTTGTTCTGTCTTCGTTTTCTTTCTTTTTACTTTCTATTTTGTTTACATTTTTTTTTTTTTTGCTTTTTTTTTGGGGGGGGGACTCGTTTGTTTGTTTCCTGGGCTCATCATTTTGTATTTACTCTAAAAACTAAGGCAAAAGAGGAGTCTTTTTAGTAAAAAAAACCCCACTGACTAGTCAGGCTGAGCTTTTAGGAGGCCGATTTCCCCATCGGCCATTCGTTCGCAATTACATTTGCGGCCAGATTCAATTCAAACATGGTGGCAATGTTCCTTTGGTGTGTCTTTACCACCTTTGTTCAAATGGTCACGTTCTTATGTATATAAGATTTCTTATGAATGTTTTGTTCTATGGGGGGCAAATCTTAAAACATCTTCTCCAAAACTGCTGAACTAATAGCTTTGATATCACACTGGATCCTCCTGAGGACTCCTAGTTCTTAATTAGTTTACCAATTGGCGCTGCATTAAAAAAAAATATATTTTTGTGTGTTTTTGCTTTTTTGGCCTTCTTCTCCAGAACCGTCATTCAAATTAAGCTCACACTTGATGGATATATTCCTTTTGGAAGAGTAAACAAGGATGTTTACTAGGTGGCACTGCTTTCGATTTCTGATTTTTAACATTTTTTTTTGTTTGTTTTTTTGTTTGTTTCTTTGTTTTTTTTGTTTTTTGTTTTTTTTTTATTTATTTTTTTTTTGTTTTTTTTGTTTTTTTTGTTTTTGTTTTTGTTTTTGTTTTTGTTTTTTTATTTCGGGTACTTACAGGTAAATGCACCATTCCCATTGATTACTATGTAAGTCAGTGATCATTTTAATGCTGATTCAGATTTTGAACTTCTTCTCCGAAACCTTCATCCACATTAACTTCGAACGTCTTGGGAATGTACCTTGGCTAGGCTTCTAGCAGTTTTGTTCAATTGGTTATACCCCAGTGATTTTGGGATTTTTCCCCCTTTTAGGGCAAATTAAAAAAAAAAATCTTCTGCTAAACGTTTCACACAATTGCATTTATATTACACAGAAACACACTATGGGACTCCTTCGTTTTATTTTTTATTTTTTTACCAGGTGGCACAGCATTTTTTTATATTTTCTATGATTTTTGTGTATTTTTGCTAGTTTTTACTTCTCCAGAACCATCACTCACATTAAACTAAAACTTGGTGGATTTGTTGCATTTGGAAGTGTCAAATATGTTGCTTACCAAATGGCACTGCTGTAGATTGCTGATTTTAAACATTTTTGTTTTTTCAATTTGGATACTTTTTGGTAAATGCACCTTTCCTATAGATTACAATGTAAGTCAATGGACATTCTAATTCACATTTAAAGCCCACAACCGTCAGCCATATTGAGTTTAAACTTGGTAGCAATTTATCTTGGTGGGCCTCTGTCAAGTCTTTTCAAATGGTCACGCTCAAGCGATTTATTGACTCTAGGATTTTCGACTTATTTTCTAGCAAGAAAGATTAACATCGGTATTTCTTGCAATGTTTAAGAATTAAACAATTTAGCCTTAATGTTCTTAAACGTGGTAGGGGTGTCCCGTTGATAGATTTCTGTTCATACAGCCTTCTTACTTGGTTTTGCCACCTTCAGATTCCACAAAATATCTACACGTGTTGCGTATCACGGCAAAAAAAAATAAACAACTAGCAACCCATTAAACATATATTTTGACACGCCTTTCAAATATCGGTTGTGGCAGCTTCTATTTCGACACAATTTAGACTTTGCTGCACAAACAGTTTTCAAATAGTTTCTCAACCTCCTGCACAAAAATTCTGTCCGGCAATCTTATGAGGTGAAAAAAAACTGCTTCCATATTTTGTGCATTAATACACACATGTCTATATGGATCTGTGTATGTATACATGCAGAAAGACGGACTAAAGGCGAGAGAAACATGTCTGGTTATTATTGAATGCCACATAAGATTATCTGCCAGCAAAGGGTGTCCTAAGATCAGGTATTTATCCTGACCCCTTCGCCAGAAATCAAGCGTCCTTTGCCCTGCTCTATTCCTGCTTTCTGCTTCCCTGACGGCATCCCTCATGCAATTGCCACGCCGGCTTTGCCTCATGAGGTAGGCAGTATGGGCATTTGAACCACATTTTCAGTTTTACTGCATTTCGAAGAACAAAACTATGGGATTTCTGTACAAACAGGAATGAGAGAGGCATTGTAAATCATTTATATATTTTCATCTCTATTATTCCATGTTACTACTGCTTCCGTATTAACTCCATCAAAACTTTTACATTTTATTAACATGCGTTATCTATTCATTTGGGCCTCTATTCCAGTATTTCGACATGACTGTGTCACAGTAG
>OZ026618.1:34276848-34311848 GCA_964020975.1 Hermodice carunculata
TCCTTACACGGTTCGAAAACTATCTTTATAATCACAAACAGAATGTTGTTCCCAATGGACAATTATCTAGGTGGGGTGCCATTTCTGCCGGTGGCCCCCAAGGATCCGTCCTGACCCCCTTGCTGGTTCTAAGTTACATCAACGATATTGTGAATGTTGTATATTCCAATATCAAATTCTTCGCTGATGACACTTCTCTCTTTGTTACTAATGAAGATCCAGCCCATGGGGCAACTATCGTCAATAGTGATCTAGCTTCTTTAGATGACTGGTATTAAGAATGGCTTGTGTCCTTCAACGCACAGAAAACTGATGCTGTGCTTATTTCCTTCAAGAGAATCACTCGCAATCATCCATCTCTTATTTTCCAAGGTCACAAACACCAGAATCTACCGGAACATAAATACTCTGGGCTTACTTATAAAATCTTACTTAAAAAGGAATTTTTAGGATAAAAAATCGTGACAAATGCCTCTAAACAGTTAAATATAATGAAAACCTTGATGTATCGTCTTGATCGAGGAACACTCAAAGTGATTTGCATGTCATTCATCAGACCAATCATGGAATACGCTAGTCTGGTTTGGGATGGTTATGCACGGACCTATCAAAAACTCTAAAAGGATTTACACTTGTCTGCAGCCCATACTATAATGGTAGTTATGCAAACTAGGCCCCGCGCGTAGTTGTGCAAAGAAACCAGATGTGTCACTTTGGTAGATCAAAGGGAAAGGTCAAAGCGTATATTGATGTATACGATAGTCCATAGATTAACCCCAAGCTACCTATTTACTGCTTTTACAAACGTGCTTACTCCGGGCAACACCTGCCTTACCAGGGCAAGTTGTAATTTAAACTTACATGCTGATTTAACCGTCGTAAAATTCCAGAACTACATCTTTCCAATATCTTTTTCCCTTCTGGTATCACTATATGGAACTTACTATCGTTAGGAACTCGAGATTTGCCTACTCCATCCCAGCTTTTAAGCAAAAAATCTTATCCTAGATCACATACAGTCGTATATCTTGTACTTTAAATGTAAGTTAGATATATTTTTCAATTCTACACTCCCCTTTGCGTTTGGGACTCAGCCAATTAAAGGAACATCTCTTTAAAATAGGTATAGAGGAGTCTGCAGCTTGCTCATGTAGAACAGCTTCTAAAATTGTATGGCATTATTTTCTTAGCTGTCCTCGATATGTTGTTGCTCGAGATATCTCCCAGACGACTATATATTCTTTGGACCATTCATTTTTTAAACATTCCTCTTTACCAGTAACCAACGCAACCTTGAAGTTAACATCAAGCTTTTTTGGCAGTGTAAGTAAATTTAACGCATTGTGAGTAAACTTTTATTTTTCCCGCCATAAAGGAATCTAAACAGTGTTACAAGTTTTGCGCAAGTGCACTAAAGATCCTGTTAAGAAAACTTATGTTTTGATAATATGTTTTTGACATAAATTCTATTGACATTCATTCTTCTCTGACATGCCTAAATGCACATTTACTGAATATTAAAATGTTAATCATATTGACACTATTTTCTCAAATGCCACAAACCTGACACATTACGTTGAAACATTGACTCAGGGTTGGCAGTGAAATATAGCTTAATTGTTTGGAGACTTTCAAGGTGAGGGGTAGGTGTCATCATGGGGTTTGTTTCACATTTCTGGTTCAGGATGTCAATTATTGCAGTACTTGTTAGGATTTCCCTTGGTTTGTACAGGTGGTCAAGCTGCAACTGTTTATTTAACAATCCATGGGACTGAATTTAATACCCCCGTTTTTTTTTCTACTTCAGTTATACACTAGCAGGTGGTTTATACTTTTTATAATACAGCATACGTCCAACAAACCAAAATTACCACAAAATTACCCAAATATAGTTGTAGAAGTCCAGTATGAACAACGGCAAAGCCATATACATTCCGTCCTTTGCAAAAGTATACGTTAACTTTTGCAAGAGTGTCTTGTGCTCCCATTGCAGGATATGTAGTTTAATTTTAGTTGACACAGCTGCCACGCATCATTTTACCAAATTATTTATGGGAATCCCCAATATTCCCAAAAGAAAAAATACTTTATCGCACACTTTAGGTCTGGGCCAATACAAACATAAGGTTATATCAAGCAAGGTCCTCCACCTTTCGGGATTAAACTACTATTACATTTACTGTATATTGTGCAGTTGGTGTTGTGAAGACAACTTTCGTTGAAAATATTCAAGTTAAAAAAGGCGAGTATTTAGATAGAATCAAAAGTTATGCCAGTGTTTACCTGTCATTACCAGGAAACACGTGCTCGGAGCACGGCTTGTCAGCATTGCGTCACTGTGTATGAATTTATGATTCGCTCTCTGTTTATAAAATTCATTATGAAAGAAATATCTGTCAAGCCAAACAACGCAAACACGCTGATAAGTTCATATAATAGACTAGCTGTAACAGTGGACTAATTATAGGTAAATGGCTCCCTAAGTGTCAGCATTTAATGCACCTGATTTGCCGCAATGGTGTATTCATACCTTTCGTCTATACATGGAACTTTGCAACTAAACAAATGATGCATGGCCGAAAGAATATTTTCGATCTAAAAACGACCTGACCTCCTGATATGATGCAACTCCTGGATAATCATTACCACTGATATCAAATATTTAGAGGTAAAAATTCTCAGTCATAGAGCAAAAAATAATAGCGAGTATATGTATACATTATTATCGACAGCTGTTATGTAGCTAGAATATGCACCAGTGCATCAATGAATGAATGCATCAATAAAATAAACAATCAAACAAGCGATCAGACAACCAACCAATCCATTAATAAATCACGCAGGTTATATGATTGCGTCGCCCGTTCTGTACCACCATGGGAAAACTTTTTTCGGTGATTGTTTTTCCTGTGACTTCCATACTTTGTCATCAGAAATAAAACTGTGCCAGAACAAACTTCATGCAACATTGTAAAATTATGAAATTTTGAATATGCTCCATGAACTTCTATAGGAAAACCTCCGGGTATATCTAAATAATATTTGGACAGTCAAGACCCATAGCATGTATAGCTAGCAGAGGTGCCAATAATATGGCTTGCCATTAACAGAGAGCTCAATGCTTGTATCAATGACCACTGATACAAAGACTTGGGGTACAAGTCACCCTATTAAGCTTATTGTGACATTAGAAGTGAACACAAATAATTGGAAAACAGCCCACAAAAAGTTTATATTGGACGCTCCAAAATTAAAAACAGTCACAAAAACAAAAAATTACACTCACAGAGCCAAAAATAATAATGAGTATATGTATACATTATTATCGACAGCAGCTATGTAGCAAGAATATGCACCAGTGCATCAATTAATGAATGCATCAATAAAATAAACAATCAAACAAGCGATCAAACAACC
The DNA here is from genome assembly GCA_964020975.1 of Hermodice carunculata. Lineage (NCBI taxonomy): Eukaryota > Metazoa > Annelida > Polychaeta > Eunicida > Amphinomidae > Hermodice > Hermodice carunculata. The sequence goes on from OZ026618.1 coordinate 34,280,266, forward strand.
AACCAATCCATTAATCAATCACGCAGGTTACATGATTGCGTCGCCCGTTCTATACCACCATGGGAAAGCTTTATTCGGTGATTTTTTTTTCTGTGACTTCCACACTTTGTCATCAGAAACGAAACTGCACCAGAACAAACATCATGAAACATTGTAAAATGATGAACATTTTGAATGTGCTCCGTGAACCTGTATAGGGAAAACTCCCGACAAATCTAAATAATATTTGGACGGTCAAGACCCATAGCATATATAGCTAGCAGAGGTGCCGCTAATGTAGCTTGCCCTTAACAGAGAGCTCAATGCTTGTATCAATACCACTGATACAAAGACTTGGGTACAAGTCACCCTATTAAGCTTATTGTGACACTAGAAGTGAACACAATTAGTTAGGAAACAACCCACTAAAGTTTATATTTGACGCGCAAAATTCAAAACAGTCACAAAAATAACGATTTTCATTTCAAAATGACATAAATTTAGCAAGCAAAGCTGCTAGAAAAGCCATATTTTGTCGCCAAACTCGTAGCAACAGTATTTTGAGCCACGTTCAACCAAAGATCCTCACGAGCCTGGAGGCTACTTGGTGCAACAAACGCTCTATCAACTTTGTCAGATTTGCTGCGGCTTCAGCGTTTAATATCATTTTGTGAAATTTGTGAAGCAGCTGTGTAAAATAACAGATTTGAACAAATTAATGTTTGTGATGTGTAAAGTAGACTGTAATATTCTGAGCTGCGCTTGGTCAAAATACGTTTACTCCCGCTTTCTGTTGTAACTGACATGTTGACATACTTCGCTTTCGTCAGTGAAGTTCCCTTTAATTCAAGGCGAATTTATTGCATTGTTAGCGAATCGGTTAAGTTGGTTTTGACGTAAACTTCTTACAAGTACTTTGTAGATGACACTATAATTATATTGTGCGAAGATACTCTCCATTTAGTAAATTCAACTGGGCTGACCAAGTATCCATTCATTCATTCATTCATTCATTCATTCATTCATTCATTCATTCATTGTTGCTTCGCGGTACCCGTATCTACGTGCTTGTACCTAATGTATTAAGGTAGAACAAAATGTTTGCAATCGGTAGAGGACGGGAAGGATCTATAGTGGAAATAAGCAGATAACACGTGACCATTACCAATATGCCGTGATTACGAGATGCTAATAGACTACAAAATAGAAAGGCAGGTCACGAAATAGTAAGTCGTTGCCGTGAGTTAACAAGATTATGTGATGTTGCTATTTATTGTCCATCATTTGGCACCCTTGATCACGGATTATCATGCCCTGGCCATGACGTACTACCTCACAGCTGCAACTTAGTATTTCATAGCCATGGATAACTTGTCATTGGGGGGGGGGGGGGCGAGGGCTACTACATGTTCGTCCCATGTTCTGTTCACATTCCAGTCCCAGTGTACACATAATCACGAAATATTTACGAATACTACGCTCTTCATTTGAAATATTATGTGAACTTATTATTGATGGTTTTGATTATACATTGTAGCCTTCCAGGAGTATTGAGGGACAGTAAGGGCCAGCTTGTCAGTATCCATACATTCAACATAAAAGACTCTAACCTAAGGAGTGAAGTTTTTGCGGAATAATTGATATCACTTCAATATATCCAAATGTTCCGAACAAAAGCAAGAAATTTGCAACCGTGAACAAACACTGTATGTATACAAGTGTGTAGGAAATAGTCTCAACTGGCATAATTTTTTAATTGTCATTTAACACAGTGTAAAGCTGCAGCAAGAAATGCAGTTTGCATTAATATTACCAAACATTTACCTTTGAACTGTTTCTAAATCTGATGTGACGATACCAGACTTCCAACGTTTCTTACTCTCGATGTATGGTCTAAACTGAGGCAATTTTAAGAAGTGATGGCATTTGGGTGGAAATAACCCAAAACAGTAGTCTTATCCATTTAAACTTACAATCACCATAAATAGTTAACTTCTGGGTTCCTGCAGGTGGACCTTTACGCCTATCAGGCAATCTGTGTCCAACGGATTAATTCACCAGGTACGGTTACAAAAGCGATTGTCATGAGTATGCCTTGAATTACGTTTCATATGTTTCCTAGATCCGGCAGTTCCGTGGTCACAGGAGCAAAATATATATTTTCGGTGCACAATTGATGTTGGTAGACTCGCATATGCACAGTCCCCGATCTTAGAAAACTCCGTACACAACACTCCAATAGATGTTATGCTCGCGGCACAGCCCATGCGCCAAACTTTTTGACGCGCAGTGCATTGTGGGCTGATTTGTAGTATACGAGTGGTTATGGCGATATCTGTGCTAACCTGTGTCGACTATGAAATTACACGGGCAGCCATGAGAAGTTCAATGTGTCATTTGGCTGTGTGCTTTACAAATTATTCCTGAGGCAAACAACGTAAATTTTATCCCTTGCCAACAAATAAAAACTGGGAAAACAATGGATAAGAAGATTCCCTCTTCTGGAAATGACTGAAAATTGTGTAAATTCGTGCTCATGATCGCCTGACATTCCAGGACTAAAAATTGTGTAAATTCGTGCCCATGACCTCCTCATACTACGTTTCGTTTGCCGTGTAACTTTGAATGATAACATTTGCGCATTGCGATCAGTCTACATAGTTTACTTTAAATATATCCATTCCAACTGGGTAACCCTGTCATCTGAATCATTTTTTCTTTTGGAACCAAATTGTATTGTGTGTTTTGCAACCAACGTGCAAACACTGGCCAATGATCAAAGAACATGAAAGATAGATGGATAGATAGATAGATAGATAGATAGATAGATAGATAGATAGATAGATAGATAGATAGATAGATAGATAGATAGATAGATAGATAGATAGATAGATAGATAGACGGACATGCAGTTTAGTAGATGAAGGAGCGAAAGAAAGAAAGAAAGAAAGAAAGAAAGAAAGAAAGAAAGAAAGAAAGAAAGAAAGAAAGAAAGAAAGAAAGAAAGAAAGAAAGAAAATAAGAAAAAAGAAAGAAAGAAAAAAGGAAGAAATCTTACGCTCTCTAAAATAACAAATTTTCCTTCCTTTACCACTGATTTACAAAGATAAATCCATGTAGTTTTGAGCAAAGTTGTTCTAAAACTAAGGTATTTTTACACAAACTTTGATTTGGGAATAATCCGAGTCAGACATGAAAAAAGGAAATGTTCAACTCAAATTACGCAATGTCATACATGAAAACAGGGACGTGTTCATCTGCAGCAGAAATTAATCATATTGATAAGCTGATATTTTGCTCTTTTACCTTAGTCATATTCAGCTCGACAACCCATGTTATTAGTCATGTAGAAGTACTGTTGGACAATCCTGTATAAATACATATGTTTAAACCCATGCGGTGAGTTTTCTTAATCATAGCCGAAAAAACGGGCAAAAGATTCCGTTTTTGACATGTCACTAAAATATTCATTTAAACATTTAAAACTACAGATATGTTCACAAGGTGCTCCTCAACTAACAACCCGTGTGTTGTTTCTTGGCATGTTGTTTTCACCAGTAGTTTTTTTAAAGCAACCAGTACTTGTGCTAATCTCATAAACTCTTTCATAGCAAGCAGCTACTGACGACAGTTACAAGCTTGCCTAGTTGTACTCAAAATCCTGTTAAGAAAAATTGTTTTGATAACATGTTTTTGACATAAATGCTAATGACTTCCATTGTTTTCTGACATGCCTAAATGCACATTTACTCAAAATTGACAGTATTTTCTCAAATGTCACAAACCTGACACATTAAGTTGATACATTGACTCAGAGTTGGCAGTTAAATAGAGCTTAATTGTTTGAGGGGTAGGTGTCATCACAGAGTTTGTTTTACATTTCTGGTGCAGGATGTCCATTGTTGCAGTCCTTGTTTGGATTTCCCTTTGTATGTACAGGTGGTCTAGTTGCAACTGTTTATTTTACTATCACTAGGACTGAATGTAAGGCCCCAGCTTGTTTCCACTTCAGTTATACACTGGCGGATAGTTTAACATAGGATAAGCTGTCCAGCTAGAAAGGGTACATATTGGTTCAGGGGTAAGTCAAATTGTTCTTATCTGAACCTGTACTATACAAATTCAGTAATTATGGTTTGTCTGACAGGTAATCTTCTTTCATAATGAAGCTTTGCATCTATAAGCAAAACTTCACGTATTTAGCTAATTCATCATTTGCCACGTTCATATTTATTCTTTATTATGTGGGTTGTCTTTGCTGAATATTTAGCTTAGACAAGGAGCCGCTGCTCAGAGAGACATGTACGGGTAAAAGGCTCCGTAACATGTTGAGTCGCTACCCGCTGAAGACCCTTTCAATTTATTTGGTCTGATACAGCCTATGTCAAAATTTTACAGAGGAACATGTGCAATATGGACAATAGTAATCCCATATGTATATAGGTCAGACAGGGACAGGTTAGCTTATGGAGAGTAAAGAGTTCAGACTGCGGAATAGGATATTGACTACTAGGAAGTGGTTCTGGGCAAAAAGACACAAATACAATAGCTTAAACACCGGATGATTACTTTTATGCAAACATCGTTAACACAAAGAAAGGCAAAGTACTTAATGCGTACTAGTGGTTTCAGAAAGCACACTTTGAAGACTCAGGAACTATATCGCTAATACGTTGTTTTTCCATTTTAATTCGGTCTTTTTAGGGTGATTGTGTGAAATAAAAAGAATTACTGAAACAATATACATGTACATTGCAAAGATGTGTAACACGCTTATACGTACAAAGTTGCATCGATATCCGCCCAAGAGATGGGCTCGTATAGGCGTTGCCAGCTCCCCAATGGTACATGTATTTCGAGAAATAAAATACGTTTAAACCAAGAGAAACACGCACACACACACACACACACAAATCTAGAGTGTTTGCAGGAGCAAATTGTGTCTTGCACGTGCACTTGTTTGTTTGTATATATCTGTCGAAGCTCTTGATTACCACAGGGATGTCTAAAGGCAAGTGTACGTTCCTCATTCGAAGAGAAACTGTTGAAGTTTGTGCAAGTAGTCGTTATTATTATTATTATTATTATTATTATTATTATTATTATTATTATTATTATTATTATTATTATTATTATTATTATTATTATTATCATAATTATTATTGTTATCATTATTCTAATTATCATCATTATTATTATTATCATTATTATTATTATAATAATTATTATTATTATCATTATTATTATTATTGTTGTTATTATTATGATGATGATGCCCTTTGACAATAAACGCACTAAAAATGTCATTTTCGCTATGTTCGATATGCCCACGAGTTTGCCGTTTCCCCTCATTGAAATATCATTGAAACCTGCGCCAAACCAGATGAATGTGGTCTCTCTGTTGCATTCTTATGTTCATTTTGTCCATGGATTATTACGCACTGAAAGGTAGACCTCCGCGTCAGAGAAAATCACACTTCTTAAAGGACGATCGAAACGCACCAGTTAACTCGGAAAAAAAGGAGAATAGTGAATTGATGACATTTGTCCTCAAGGACATCCTTAACTATAACTTATTTTTCTCCCATAAAGACTTAAATGTTCCACATTGTCTTTGGAGGCCAGATAGTTTCTATACTACACCTTCAGAAACCAAATATGTGTTATATTTGTCCGACCATATTAGTGAAAAAACTCGCTAAGCAACGAGTGAAACTTATCACGGCGAGCTATCTAATATCAATGCAGCCCCCAGACTGATCTCAGCAGCGTACTACAATTAATCCCAGAATGCAATTTCCCAACATGGCGCTAATTTATTCAAAATGGTGACCGTGCATAAGATCTATTGCACTGGAACAAATACAATGAATTAGGCCGTGTTGATTATGGAATTCACACATACTTGCCTCCATTAAAACATTTTTTAGCAATGGGGATTTCATGCAGTTGGTATGTGGGTTTCCCATTTTCGGCCAGTGACTGGTGTCCAGGTTGGTTCGAGACTCGGCCGTTCCGTTTTATACATTTTTCCACTATGGCGTTCACAGTAGATTTTGCTAAAGATGGTGCTAATTGTTATTTTCCCAATTATCGTGGTTGCGAGTATATTTCGGTTGGAAATGTTCCCTGGATGTAATTTCTGGTACATTTTGCGTGCCATCGTTGCTTTTTGGCTGTTTAACACTGTCATTTCGGCAATTAAGTCGAAACATGTGTGCTGCAATTAAATTTTGCTTGAATCTGTGAAATGATGTTACAATTTATAGATAATCTATCCTTGCCTTAAATATAATGAAACTTTCATTTCCCTAGCTGCGTGAGCGGATTTAACACTGTGAGTGCGATGTTAATGTCTTGCACTGTCTTTATATTTTGGACTTGTTGTTCCTCCGCATTTATTAAGAAGGCATTCAAGTGAGTAATCGCAGCGAAAGGCTGTTGCTTCTACAGCGCAATAAATTCGGATTGTAAGCGTTTAAAGGCAAAGAAAAATCAAAGGAAACGAAGTATTAAAACACAATGAAAAGTTACTTTTTGTTATAGAACGTAATTTTACTTTCTGCTCTGCATTGAATTTAATGATTTTACACTTTGTTTGCTTGGTGGTAAACTAACAATGTTTTAATGAAATCTTAAAAAGTTGAGATCCATGGAAGGCTATGTTATTACCATCGTGTACTGACCAATCATATTCTTTCTGGCATGAATTGGCACGTTTTCAAAAGTGATATATTATTCTCTAGGGGGGAAGGTAGGCGGCATTGATAACTGCGGGGTCTTTCTTGTAATTTTTTTGTTGGAAAAGTTGCAAACAAATGCATTAACTTTGGATCCAGAAATTTGAAGAACGCGATGCAACTCTCGCAGTTGTGGTAATTAGATCAACATCTACGATGACATCAAATGTTGTGTCCCTATGGAAAACACTGCCTTCAAATTTATCTTTATTATTACAGTGACTGCAGAACGCAACGCACCATTGATTCACCGGATAAAACTGCAGAGTCCTGCATCTTCAGCTGCTTCTCTGTTAATGGAATTCCCGCGTGCAGCATCTGTATGTTTGGAAATGTACGCCAAGTATTACCAGCATATTTATTGTCGTTAATACATCAGTGGTCTTTCCCTCACTCTTGCTGCGTATATTCCTGTCGCAGAACGTTGATAACGCATTCCAGTGTTGCGTTACCCCCAAAGTCTTTCAATATCGACAATATTCTGCGTAAAAATCAAGGGGAATAGTTAACCATACGTTCTATCATTCGCTAACAGTAATGTTATGCTATGCAGTGGAAAAAGCATGCTACAGATAATATCAATTACACATGGTAATGTTAACTTAGTGTAAAGTGTGGTTCATTAAGTTGGTGGAAATAATTGCCAGGTTTATTGGAAAGGTTCAACGTCTATCGAACAGAATGCATATGATACGGTTGTTAGTTTTAGTCTAGTTCGCTATTAGACAAAAGTGATTCACAATAGGTGGACCATACTTTGGCAAATTTTACTTCTAAAGTAGGTCTAAACTCTTTCGGAACAAAATTTATGTTCTGAAAGGTACGTCACGGGTCGATCAGGACGATAGGAAGTTAAAAGATACATTTGTCAAATTAAAGCACCCATATGTACTGTGCTTATCTCTACCTGTATTGCAGGGCGTTGTTGCAAGCCACAGGTGATAACTGTGATAAAAAAGATAGAGTGATGTTTGGCGTAGCTAGACGCCAGTGTTGGTGCCTTTATCTTGTGCGTGCTGTTTACCAGGTACGATTTGTGTTGGAATTGATAAGATAAGACAAAAGCAGGAGCATATGAATATCTGCATAATTGGCATAAATTTACAGTGAAGTTTGGTGTAGCTAGACGCTAATGGTGGTGCCTGTGCAATATGTCGTGCGTGCTGTGTTGCAATTTATAAGATAAGACAAATGCAGAAGCATATATGCATAATTGTGTATCAAGCAGATTTCGCCAGTTGTGACTATTTATATTTCCTTCAAATCTGCGATGCGACACAGTGCTGCCTATTCGCTGTCCAAAGTCAACCAAAGACAAGGTGAATCATGCTGTGTTCATGTATTTGTGGATACCAACGGGATTCGTCCAGCAATGTCGTATATTAAGCCTCAACTATTAAGTAATCTTCTATAAGCACGCCATGCATAATGCACTAGAAAGTGACCACATTAGAGAAGTAGGCTTTCTTGAAGGGCTGATTAACACAGAAAATAAAAAGGCTACATGCCTTTCTTTAACCGGACAATCTAACGATCCTAATTTCCGAAGTTGCTCTATGTATCATTCTCATCATCATCATCATCATGACTGTCAATAGTACAATTATTTTTAGGATCACAATTACCACAGTCATACACCTCAGTGCTTTTACTTTACAGGATTATAAGTGCTTGTACATACCTTTCTTCCAACTGGATAAGAACCATTTGCGTGTATTTTAATGACCCACATTCTCTGAGTTGTTCAATACAGTATTTTTTTATGTTGACATCTTTTGTTTGTCTTTTGATAATATCTACACATATAATTAATGTTAAGGAAAAATACAGTTTCTACATTAAGAAGTATTGCACGTATAGTTCATTGTTTTTCGGGCCTTATTGCGAAACGTCATTTATCATATATTTTATCCTAATATGAACTGGTTGCGTATCCTCATAGTTGAATTTGCCGACTTACGTGGGCATTCAAAGCAAACGAATGTAACCAACTGAGCTGGACACTTCGTAATATAGCAGACATGAAATGATATATAGAAAACATAAATACAAATGCCTTGATGCTGGTCGGCAAAATGGTCGGCTCCAAAGGTAAATCAGTAAAGCCTCTGGTTATACTACGGCTATATTTCGCTTCAATGAAGACGCGGAGGCAATACTCATTAATAGGACGAAGACGTATTAACGCTTCATATTCCACTATAAGGTTGGTTTTCAAGGTTGCCGATTGCACTTATAAACTACAAACTTAGTATAAAATTTAGTCCGATTGAAAAGTGTAAATGTATAATGTTGTTTCAGCTAAAGAACTATATATTGCTTAAGATGGGAAAACACGAGCAATACAATGGAAAGATAGACTAAGAAAAACTATTCACTGAGGTATGCAAAATTATATCTGAAACGTGTCTGGCTATTCTTAACGATATGTTTGACAAAAAGCAATTTTCATGTTTACTTTGGGATGAACACAAGCTCTTTCTGCCTAAATATGGTTCTGTCACCTACGGTTATAATTCTCTTAGGGACCAAGAAACCAAGACACGGAACTATCTACCACCAGCTCTCAAGCAAGTTACCACTCTCAATAAATTTAAGACCATCCTTGACAAATGCTCTTTATGCGTCCTATGTGAAAGCAGAATTACGGTTTGACTAAATTGCCCGAATTTATAATTTTGAAAGCTATGGATATATAAATGGACCGGCTGTGTATATAATCATCGGTTTCAATGTATAGTCATCCTTTTTCAAACCTCAAATTCATATCAATATCGAAGAAAAACTGCTTCGGTAGTAATATACAATGGGTTTTTTTTCTTGGGTTTTTTTTTTTTTTTTTTGGTTTTGTTTTTTTTTTTTTTTTTTTTTTCGTTTTTTTGTTTTTTTGTTTTTGTTTTGTTTTTGTTTTCTTAATTGTACTCGACTTTAAATAAAGGTTATCATTATAAAACTAACGACATAACGTTCTACGTGTATGGCTAAATATGGGAATATCCCCAGGCAAGGATACACAAAATTTCGTTTTTCCCGGGGTTTGACCTTATTGCATGGATGACTGGAAAAGAAAATTTTCCCTCCGTTAAGTCATCAGCGAAAGCCTTGTTGAATTCGTACTGAAACAAAGAAGTCTGAGTTTGAGCCCTAATCAGGCTACATATCATTCCAGACAAAATCTAATGTTTCATCATTTATAATAACACTAGCCAAACTAAACACCATCAAAAACTGTGTTCTGTGAAAGATTTCACTGTCGAATTAATTTCATGAAAAAAAAACCCCACAAATTTACTTACAGGGAAAGTGCAGTACTGGTTTCCGAGAAAAAAAGTAATAAATAATTGAGGGCATGCCATTTCCTGTTTTCAATGGCCTGGGACTGACATTCAGTTTTTTTCCTAGCCGGTTTGCGATAATGACTTGACTTGTTCACATAGTTTTTGACCATTCCCGCTGGGTAGCTGTGCAGTCAAGAGACGATTTTAAAGCAGTAAAATACACGCACAACCGCACGGCATCATCAGAAAAACCATTCAAAGGTGTACTTTTGATCAAATATTTCTACAAATTTTGCTGTAAATATCCCAAGATGGTTAGAAAGTTTGGCTTCAATAATTTCAGAGATTTTAGACTTGCCTGTTTTGCTACTTAATTTTATCTTTTGACACCATTATGTTTAAATGTGTCAACTTAATGTGTCAGGTTTATGACACTTCAGAAAATACTGTCAATTTTGAGTAATTTTTTAATAGTGAGTAAATGTGCATTTAGGCATGTCAGAAAAGAATGGAAGTCATTAGCATTTATGCCAAAAACATGCTATCAAAACAATTTTTCTTAACAGAATTTTAAGTACAATTAGGCAAACATGCAACTGTCGTAGGCCGCTTCTTGCTACCTGTAGCCCCTGGGGGTTTACCTAACAGAAAACATGTAAGCCTAAATGTCTGATAGTGAATATTAAAACAGAAAGATGCCAAAAGATAAAGTTAAGTAGCAAAACAGACAAGTCTAAAAACTGTAGATTATTGCAGCCAGACTTTCTAATAATCTTTGGATGTTAACAGTAGAATTATAGGGCAAGTCAGAAAAGAATGGAAGTCTTTTGTATTTATGTCAAAAGAATGCAATGAAAATATTAACCAGATATCAAGTACAATTAGGCAAGCTTGTAACTGTCGTAGGCCGCTTCTTGCTACCTGTAGCCCCTGGGGGTTTACCTACCAGAAAACAAGCTAGCCTAAAATGTCCGAAAGGTGAAAGTTTAAACATAATGGTGTCAAAAGATGAAATTAAGTAGCAAAACAGGCAAGTCTAAAATCTCTAAAATTATTGAAGCCAAACTTTCTAACCATCTCGGGATATTTACAGCACAATTTGTAGAAATATTTGATCAAAAGTACACCTTTGAATCCTCTTGACTCAAGTTTATTGTAAATAAATTTGGTTCTTGATGCAAAGTCCTGAAATTTAGAACAAATACGACCAAATCTCAAAATTTGTGACAAAAATGTATTATATCCAATAGTATCGGAAATATTACTGTCCGGGAAAGGATAATTAACTACTTCAAAGTTAAACTCATCTATTTTGTGATAGACTTTAATACAAAACCTGTCATTAGTGACCTGAATATCCAAGTCCAAAAATACATCTCTGAAACCATCTGAATTGTTACCCTCCAAAGGGATATCTTTTGGGTAAATTTCTTTAGCAATTTCATTGAAATTTTGTACATTTACACAAGCAATGTCATCAATATATCTTGCGTTGTTTGATAATTTTGTAGCCATTTGAAAGTCCTTTTTCATCAATTTATTCATATACTTAAATTCAAGCCAGGTTAAATATAAATCTGCCAGTAAAGGGGAGCAGTTGCTACCCATTGGAATGCCTTTTATTTGTTGAAAAACCAGTGGTCCGCATTGAACAAAAGTATTATCCAACTTATAATTATCCATTATAAAACTGTATATGGCTATAGCAAGCGATCACTGAGAGGAAGCCTCTCCCACTCTGGATTCGAGTTCTGTCATATCACAATATACTAGACTGACCTTTTACCTTTAGATTTCACACGAAAATTACAAAATTGTGCAGTATAACAATAGTTACAATTGGACCCCAACGTGATCCAAGCCAGATGAAAATTCATGGAGCTTTGCCCCAATGAATTTTTCAAAGGGCCAAGTGACTTTGGTTTGTGTAAGAAGTATGTGACCTTTAGAGGTCACATGTAAATTACAAAATTGTGCACTGTGTCAATAGCTTCAAACATGATCTAAATGGAATTTAAATTGACCGCTTCATGGTGTATTGAATATTTGAAAGGACTAAATGATCTTGACCGTTGACTTTAAGAACTAACAAGTACAATACAAAATTGGCAGTGTTACAATAAGTACAATTTTAGCCCAACATGACCCAAATGGGATTAAAATTCATCAATTTTTTGCTTAATGAAAATTTCAAAGGGTCAAATCACCTGGAACGTTAACATTTCGGAGGTCATATGTTAACTACTAATTTGTGTGCTGTTACAATAGCTACAAATTGACCCCAACATGGTCCAAAGTGGATGAAAGTTGATCGAGTAAAGGCTGAATGTATATTTCAAAGGGTTGGAAGACCTTGACCTTTGACCTTTAGAGGTCCCGTGTAAATTGAGAAATTGTCAGAGTGACAATAGCGTCCTTTTGACCCTTCATGGTCCTATTTGGATGTAAATTGATAGAGTTATGGCTCAATGAGAATTTCAAAGGACCTGATGACCTCGACCTTTGACCTTTGAAGCTCACAGGTAAATTGCAAAATTGTGCAGTGATATATTTACAACAATTGGATCCCAATGTGGTCCAAATCGGATGACAATTGATTAAGTTATGGCTTGGTGGATACTCCATAGGGCCGAATGACATTAACATGTGACCATTGGATATCACATGTACCTTACAAAATTGTGGGGCTCTACATTAAGCATATTGTTAGCCCAACTTGAACAAATTGAATAAACATTGATCAAGTTTTGTCAATATGGAGGTTTTTGAGGATAAATGACCTTCACCTTGAAAGGTCATATGTTAATTAGAGATGTGTGCGTCATTGCATCCCCTATGCATTGAGCCCAACCAGTTAAAAATAAGATGAAAATTTACTGCATTATGGCCAGTTGAATATTTCAAGAGGGCCAAACACCTTGACCTTAAAGTCATAAAGATAAAGTTTTGTGCAAAATGGTGCACTGTTAATATTTTTATATTTTGAAGTGTTACACGTGAAAATCAGACAAGAAATGACGTAAGTTGCGCAAGCTATGTCAGGTTGAATATTTTTAGATCGGTAATGACCTTCACGTTTGACCTTTCAAGGTAAAATGTAATTGTGCAATGTTAGACCTACAGTTGAGCCATGTATCAAACTTAACATTGCGTTAACCCGTTTAAACTTTGCGACATATAGGCGAAAACAATTTTTTCATAAGTAGTTGATTTTGTGCTTAAAATTTGGTAAAGGTCATATAGAATGCAAAATCTGGAAAGGGACTATCAGGGGTTTTACATTTCAATGGTAAGGTCGAATAGTGAGCTAATCCACCAACTTGACATTGCTCAAATCCGTTGATAATATTTCGAGATATAGGCCACGCCGTGTTTTCCATTAGTAGGTCATGGTACACTTAAAATTACGTCAAGGTCAAAATTGCAAACACCGTCTTAAAGGGTATTTAAAGGGATTTTAATGTTGGCCAATACTGTTCAAAAGGTCATTGGTTACTCAGAGTTAAGCCCCTCCAAATATTATCAAAAAAATAATATTAGAAAAAGTTGTTACCTTGAAAATATATATCGAGGTGACAAATCACATATCAGGTGCAAAATTTAAGTACGTAATCCAGCTAGAAGGATGATTTTTTTTTTTTTTTTTTTTTTTTTTTGTGCGTGAATGCTTTTTATTTGGGGGGGGGAGCCATTTGATGTTGACAGGCAAACTTGACGATGGTAGGTTTAAACTGGATTTTCATGTGCTTCAACGCCAACTTTCCATGCAGCTCAACATCATTCAAATCAGTTGACTTTCAAGTTATGCAAAAAAGCAGCTTTTTCACCTTGGCCACCTGATCGGAGAAAAGTATGTCAAGCTCACAGGTACATAACTTCATTACCAATCAAACTCCATAGTTCAAGAACACCCCTAGGGGTTAAACGGTTTCTGGGATGCTATATGTTCAAAATTTCGAAAACCACCAACATTTTCCAAATCTGGCCACAGGATCTTTACCTTCTACTCGGCACCACTATGTTTCAATTGACATTATGTGGAGAGGGCGCCAAAGTTTCCATATAGTTTGCTTGACCGGATTAGATCGTAATTTTTCGAGTGACGGTAAAAAATACAGGACTGACAGTATGATCTGATATCCAGGAAATCTAAATCAAGATGACCCGAAAACTAGGTCACTATGACGAGTGATTGTACACAGTGTTTTGAGTGAAATTTGATTTTTGAAATGAAAATAATAACCGAGATATGGCAAAATCAAAATTGCGATTTATTTATGTATTTGTTTATTTATTTTTTTTTTATATCCTTATTATAAGATTGAATGTGGTTTTGGACTACTCGGGAGTAGGGGACTTTAAAAGTATAGGTCATTCGTGGGGCTGTTAATTGTACGAACTATTAATCAAGGCTCATTAACAATATTTACCGTGTTTTCGGAATACGAGATATGCCTGGAATATTTGGTTAGATAGCATATCTCATAAGGATTAATTAAACAAATTTAATTTGACAAATTATTTTTTGAAATTAATTCTTCTTTTTATTCATTGAAGAGCCGTTATGACAGGGAAGGTGATTTGCGAAGCAGTTCAAGGCCAAAAGACCTCTGTATAGACGTATAGTATGACGGTCTGCTTTCATTGAACAAAAAAGGTGTAGTTTATTGCAATATTGTTACGGGAACATAGAAGGTAGAAAGTGATTGAATGGCTTCCTTCGTGTAAAAGAAATATACAGCTAATATAGTTTTCCAAAAACAAAAAGTTGACCAATATAATACAAAATTTCGGGCCACTGCATTCATTAACACAAGTCAGTAGTTCAAGATAAAATTTTTTGTTGAAATCCAGAGTTGCAGTTTAAGAACAAGTTTAAGAATACGGCCTTGTGCCTGATTATGAGGTTTTATAACAGTAAGTGCCTCCCATGCATACCTGGAACACAGCAACAATTTTTTTTCGGCCTACATGCCATAACTAATGCATTTATGTTGATTCAATCTGCTGAGTGTAATAAATATGAACACATAATGCAAAAACATATTGGCTCGGAAAAGTCAGCGGAAAATATACCTTCTTTCCTGTCCGCCAAACAATGTTAAGTTAGGTCTGAGATCCCAATTGATATATGCACTAAGCATTGTCAAAGAAGTTTTTACCTAATGCCTTGACACCAGATGCATTAAACTGTGAAAATGGTAATACAGGCTCTACAATGCACGAAATGTTGCTTCAATCAACTAAATTCATCTTACCTCTTTTGAAACTAAGTTTGCATAGTCATCCCTGACCTGATAGTAAACAGCTAGTGCGTCTGCCAATGGTTTCAGGTTCCTAAAATTAAACATAGTATCCGGTGAGCAGGTGGGTCTTTTCTTGTGAAATAATTAGTCCTAGGAGGGCACCAACTGTGGCGAGTCATGTTGCTGAGGTTGCCACGTAATTCAGCACTCAGCCTTTAATGGTTGTACAGATGTATGGCCTGATACACACTTGAACAACCAGACCACTGCAGTGTCGGGGGGAGTAATATTGCACTTAACTAACCCGCAACACCCCAGTGCATCGTGACGATTGTAATAGGGATTCAAATGCCTTCAGTTTGTGGCAATGCCATGAAACCATGCGCCATTTGCATTTGGTTTCAGACGAAATTAACAAAACGGTATTTCGGGCGAAAACCCTGCATGGCAGACAAGAATCTTAAGAATCTTATATGGTTGACCCCCCAAAATAAAACACAGAAATGCAGATGCGTCTGCATTGTATCGAGGTGCATGGCGTATATGTATGAAACAGCATGTGATATAATTTTGTAAAACATTTTACGTCCATATATCCGTCCTCAAGGCAATGCTGATTTGAAACTTGATAAGATGCTCAAGAGGAGAACCATAATTGATAAGCGGTCATATGTATAAATGTGACATTGATATTCTGAAACATTTGAAATCCCCCCCCCCTTTTCAAGATCAGCTTCAAGTGGCATATAAAACGATAGTTCCAACTATGTGGAAGAAGAAAGGTTCCTTGAGACAACTTAGAGTATGAAATTATTGCACATCACAAATTCCTATTGGCATGTAAGTACAGATTTGCAATGCTCTATTCACCTTTTACTAAGCTGGCACAACAGTGACAACAATGAGCATAATATATTGGCTGATCACACTTGGCTAATGTGCTGAATGCACACAATGTACTTGCCACTTGCATGCATACATAACTGCACGAACTCGTAATGATGACGTCTTACTCTGGAAATTACCCAGTAATGCACCTTGTGTAGTTGTCATAAAAATGGTCAAGTTTGCATGTGGTGCCTTCATACAAGGGATGCTGACAGGTACTTGAATAATGCCTGTTGATTGTTTATCTATTCTTGTAATTTCGCCTTTCATATGTCCTTTATAAGGCAAAAGAATGATGTACAGCCCATGTTTTGCAAATGCAACTTTTTCCTTATTGGACATTTACTCTAAAATCCGTAGTAAAATTTCTTACTTAACCGGTAGGTACATTTACCTCGTTTGAAATACATTAAAAGCTTGGTGCAAATGTAATTGTGAAATTTCGGTTAATGTGTATATCCCGGAGAAAGGCTTTTATTGTCTCAATTCATACATGTAGATATAGAAATAAAAATGTGCATTTCCCTGTATCGTGGCTGTTTTAGTATTGGTTTAAACATAATTTATTCAAAAGCAATTGGCCGACAAGCTCACCAGCCTACGAAAGGGCCTCTTGTACATTCACAAAAGGCAACATTGATGTTTCAAAACACGTATACACACATAGGCGACACACGGGACCACAATTTCAGGAAAGGATTGTTTCAATATTACCATGCTCATAACAGCTCATTTTACATGAAACTATTTTGCTTAATTCATTCAGTGCGGAATTGTGTTCACAATATATATATACTCACTTACTTTTCAGTTTTACTATAAAGGAGCATAAGCCGCAGTGGCATGGTAAATAATGAACCAGTTTCTGTGAGAAAAAGAAAACATTTGTGACTTTATGTATTTATGTTGGAGGTAAATAGCATATTAAATTTAAACGAATGCTGGGCACATTCACAAAAGGTTTCAATTGACGTGTTTGGGACAAAAAGAGACCAGGGAGTTTAACATGTGAACCATGGCAAACTTAGAAAGACCTGCTATAAGTTGTCAATGAATCCCTGTGGGAGTGCTGTTTCAGGACACATGTTGAAACTTTTGCATTATGTATGTTCGATGGAACCTTTTTTTTCAATCCACGGGCTTCCTGGCATGTCATATTACAAACTTGCAAAGGGTGTCCCATAACTTGAGCAACTGACTCGTCACACGCACACATTTACTCAAATGCTACTAAGTTGTGCAATAAATTATAAGCAAGGACCACCCAATGTGTATGTGCTAATACTAATCCTATAGCTTATTTGCAAGGACCTAACGGTGCTAAGCTTCAAAGATTACATTCAACACCTGCTGCCGGAAGTACAAATATGTTTGTTTTGATGTTTTCATGAGAGTAACATTTCATTGGTATGAAATGTTAGTCCATAGGATTTTTATCTATACTGAAAGGCAGCCTTGTCATTTGCAGGTCATGCAGGTTTAGCCCTTACGGAGTCTAGGCTGAGAAAACTTTTTTTCACACTGCGTGCTGACCCAAATCACAGAAAATCATGAATCAAGATGTAACTGATTTTATCACATAATGCGACCCTTAGGAGGGAATTAAAGGTATGTGATACGGCTATGACGTCTGCTTTTACGTAACACATACTAGAGTACCATATTTGGTAAAGAGCGCCGGAATATTTTGATTAGTATGGGTCATCTTCTATAAATAGTAACCTTTTATCGTCTGCACATATCAGCCGCCAAAACATAGACACTGCTGTGCAAGTAGTTGTATTTAGTCACATGCAAATTGAGTGTTAAATCATTATATTTGAGCAATGTTTCCTGATGGAGAATTTCAAAAGCGACAATGGTATCCCAGGTGGATATCTGGCAGATTTAATCCATGATATTGAGTCCAGAAATGAAAAAAAATGAGACTGCAAGCAAGACGGCTCTCGACTCGAACTCCACTGACACTGCTAATATCCAGCAAGAACTATAACAGCATGTCAAAGTTATAAGGAGAGGGATACTGTGAGAAAAACACAAAGTAACTTCAGGAAATGTGAGTGTTTGCTGGAACAACCCCTTGAGAGTGCAAGATTCATAACATTCCTCCAATTGAACATTACTACTACATTAGAGGGTTCCCATTACATATAAAGAAGCCTGGCGGAAGTGACTTTGAGCCCGACACATCAATAGGTTTCCATGGCAGCATCAAAAAACATCTGCAAAATGATAAATGTTTTTTCCCATCCTCACATACCAGAGTTTATTACTAGTAAGGCTGTTCTTAGATCCCGCCGTAAAGAGTTAAAATCCCAAGGTCTCGGTAACAGGCCATATACATTGGTTAAATCTGGATTCTCTCTGCTGCCTTTGTTGGGTTTGGAATTTATGAATATGGGTCACGTTTTTCTGTACTATTTGGCAAAAATTGCCGCAGGTTAGTGCCAAGACTTCCTTGTCTCGTTTTTGTAAGTCGTTCTTTGAACTGCAGGAGTACGCCCTTTTCGTCAGTTTCAAGTTTAAGGTCACGCCAGTGTAGCTAACGGTTCTTATGGCAGCCATGGTAGCCCAAGTAATTTAGTACTGAAAAACCAGATCGTATTTATTAGTGAACGAGGATTATTTGTGCCAAGTTTGCCAAACTGCCACAGCATTTCCTTGTTACTTGCAGAACGAGGTTCTGCTTTACATGTATGTGGCCTGTTACGGAGCCCTTAGTCCCCATGTTCTTGGCGTCGCCGGTGCAAGCCATTGTTTGGCTTGCAAATAAAGTCATCGTTCCATATATTTTCAATTGCCACTGTTTTTTTATTCCTCGCACTGCATTGCCGTGCCTGTTTGGCCGGTTGTCAACCTGCTGTGCCATTCAAATTGGACCGTATTACATTTGACAAAAACAGACCTATTCATGCGCGCATGACTGTGTTAGGTGGTTATGTTTTTCTGCATAATTTTGTCCTCCTTTCCCTTAAAAACTATTGTTTCTTGTCTACTCAAACGGAATGGTCCATGGGAACATTACGGGATAAATACATACTAACTTTCAGCTTGTGTTTTAGGCTGGGACGCAATGATTCTGGGCAAGGAAACTACTCGGTCGTCGCTTCGCGGATTGTGGTTTAAATGAATTACATAAAGGTGGCATCACTAAATTGTTTTTCCCATTTACTTACATTGTAGCATATTGTTTTATATCTGCCACACAAATGACCAAGCCATATGTAGTACACCATTCCTTATTTGAGCAATGTCTATTCTGATGAATAAATACCTTTCAGTTTGGGGTCTTCCACCGACTTCTTGAGTTGATTGCTCAAACAGGCATTCCTCTTTGATTTCTGCATGTATGCACCCGAAATATTTTTCAGCGTACATCATTTTTCTCCCTGACAGCCATAATATATGCCTATTTCATTATTGAATGATACCTGAATTTTAGTGCAACAAGCAATATAATTAAATGACGCAGTAGGTTGCTACTCAAAACTATTTTCCACCACTCCATGCAGGCCAAGCATAAAACTGCAGTTTGAGAAGGTGATAACTTTGCACGTCCTGTTTCAGGAACGGTGGGCTGCAACCTAAATATCCTGCCCAGAATCATTTCGTCCCAACCAAACACACCGCTCATGACGGTTTGTATATGTATGACCTGCGAAGTGAAATCGAATTCGGGTTTTTTTTCTGTATTTATTTTTCGAAAGTTTCTCCTCTTGCGCAGTAGATGTTTTGAAGAACATTGGACGCACAAGGATATAGGCATATTTCGATTCCTCTAATTAAACACTGAAGAACCAAAATTTCCAGCATTTTATTCAATTATTATATTAGTGAAAAGGTATATGCAGAGCTCTGCAAGGAGTTATAGCCTTATTACGGGTGATGTGTTATGGTTTGTATTCGTTAAACAGCACAGAAGCTGTCAGGCACTTGATCCGTGCGGTCTTTATGCTTTGTTGGGGTCACTATTACTGTGGAAATGCCGGAATCATAGCGAAAGATTAGCTTACAAAGAATACAAATCTGGCACCGTTATGTCAATAAGAGATATTCCTACTTAACAACATTGACTGCAGACCTGCTCTGGTCCCATCAGTTGCTTGGCAACAGATGTGTGGCTCCGTCATGAAGAGGGCAAATGTACCAGTTGTATTACTCAACTTTTTAAACTTGACACTTTATATCAAGCAAATGGAATTGTTTCATTACGTTAGACAGCTGTACTAAAGCTTATTAAATTACATTTCTTCTTCACTTTTTGCTCTTTCGAGTTGTTACTTCTGTGCTGGAATCTCATTTTGCCCTGTTTGATATATGATTCCGCCCGGCTTCCTGCTCAGGGCCTGGCTGCAACTTTGGGGGTAGCACGGGTTTCCGGTTAATATGAACATCTTCTCATTAAGGCACCTTAACCTTTGTTGATATTTACAATAAAATAGGGTGGCAATATAATAAAAAAAAGGGTTATTCAAATACTTTTCAGCGCTGCATAGCATCGAAAGGTCGTCTCATAAGCTGGAACATGAACCCATCATGCTGCAGGTAGTTGTTTCCCAGATTCGCTTTTCTTGCCACTTTCAAGAAGTTCAAAATGCCCATTTATATTCATGGTAAGACGACCTTAAATATTGTTGTTGTTTTATTAGAATCCAGAAATGTTGGATGTGCGTTATAGCCTCTGAAGAACGCAACTTATGTCATACAACTTGTTTTGTTTTTTTTGTTTTTTTTTTTTTGTTGTTGTTGTTTTTGTTTTGTTTTGGTTTTTTTTTTTTTTTTTTGTTGTTTTTTTTGTTTTGTTGTTTATTTTTGTCTATTGTTTGTTTTTTGTGTTTTGTGTTTTTTTTTTGGTTTTTTTGTGTGCTTTTTTTTGTTGTTGTTTTGATTTTTATTTTGCTGTGAAAAATGCAGAAAGACTACCAGGAATTATAAATGGCATGTAAACCTTAACTGCGCCTGTCTGAATGAATTTTTTAACATTCCTCATAAAGTTGTTAAAAATGCAAAGCAGCTGTCACATCTGCCAGTTTGAACTTTGTAATTTTGTGGCCGTATTCACAAAACGTTGATTTGATCTTGACCTTGATGTAAAAATTTGATTTGCCTTTATGCTGAACTAGTGTGTCATTTGTGTAACATTTGATTGAAACTCCCAGGATTAACCAATCCATGTCCTTGGCTTATATGCGAACTTGGTGTTTAACATTTCCATTGTACCAAATTGATTATAGTTTAACGGAACACATTCATCTTTCTGTAGATATCAAAAGCTGGGCCACCTTAGGATTAAGCAATAATCCTGAAATGTTCAGCATACGTTTCCTATAACCATCATAAAGCAATAGATTTGTTAATACAGTGAAAACTCATTATAATGACACCATCTGTTCCCTTAGAAATGTGTCAGATAACTGAATATGTCAGATAAACGAATCAAATAACAAAGAAAACAAACTTTTTCCCATGAAAATTTGTGTCATTATGTTGAATATGTCGGAAATCTGAGTGTCATTATAACGAGGTTTCACTGTAACGCATTTGGTATTGCGCTTTTGGGTTCAGGAATTAGTATTCCGAGGTCAATGAAGTTTATTTTATTTTTTTTATTCTGAAATCGGTAACAGATCACAATATTTTGTGAATACGGCAATAGATGCCTTCGATGTTGTTACGACACTACTGTGAAAGTTCGTAGATCAAAATGTGATATCTCCTGAACAAGAAATACATGCACAATTTATGTCCAGTCTGCTCGGGAGAGCAATTGTGTCACGTGATTGGGTTTATGTAGTAATGTGCACTAATATTTTGAATGATTAAATTTGTTCTGTTCATCTAGACGAATCGGAAAGATTGTCATAGGACGACGTTTAAAAAGCATAATGTGTTGTAGCCTTACTTTTTAGCACCATGGTTTTATATTGCTCTTCTGTCGGACAAGTAAGTGTTTCCCGCCAATACAGCTCCATACTCTGACCTTTGGCTAGCTCCATCATCTGCTCTATAATAAAGTCAGAAAGTATAGAATAATCTATTTTGTTGCGCATTTATTTGTATAATTGTACCTTAATAAAGGTAAAATACTACTTGGTAGGCATACTGGTAATCACCCAATATATGACATCCTTGCATATCATGTACTTGATATGCATGTAGCACATATAACATTATCATCATAATGGTGACGGCTGGACGTTTTTATGAACACTTGTTTCATATAATTAGACAGACATGAACATGCCTAGGTATTAATGTTGTCTTATTAACCAATGTTGGTCATTAACTTTACAATCGCAAGTTTACCCATTGATCTCATAACTTAATCAAACTTATAACATAGTTGCCAAATTTATTTTGCTGCAACGTTAGAGTGCAAAATATAAGTGAAGTTGTTTGAAAGAAATGCGTACATCTGGTCTTATGGTTGTACAAGACCAGTATAAAAAAAGACATACGGGACACACAAGTTTATCTCTTAAGGGAATTCTTGTGGCATGTGAACCTTACATAAATTGACACAGTGCCTACCTACAACAATCTTAGCAGCAGCAGGGCTAAGACTGTATGATCTCTCTGCTGCCCAAAATGCCATAAACAGTGCGGTGGTAATAGTGTGTGGCAGGCCGTATATGGTGTGCGCAGCTACCAGTTGAGAAAAGTAATGCACCATTAGCACCATTGACTGCCATGGGACTCACAATTAGTCCAGCAAATTAAAACAAAAACTTGGACAATTCACCAGACATCGCGCCTGCTCCCCAAATAGATGCACAATGCTGCATTTAATCAAACTTTGTGTTATTGCAAACTACAGCGTTCATAAAATTATACAAATGCCTCCGTTGCAAGGTTTCCATGAACAAAATACATGTATATGGTGAGAAGCAAAGTAGACTAATACTGCACATACTTTAAAAAGGATGTCAATATCTCCAATTAAAAAAAAAAAAAAAAAAAACAGATTGGTACTTCAGATAAAATGCCATATATTGTGTTCTTTATTCGGATGTGTTACAAATTCCAGCTTCGTGTTTAAATCATCGGACGATGTTTTGTTCAAAATTAAGTGTAATCGAGATTATATCCACTTCTAAAGATTTGATTTACTACCAAAATTTATTTGAACAAAAATCCGAAACAGGTGTGAGATTTGAAAGTATGTGATTAAAATGATGTTTTCTTTGCCATTTACCTATGTATTTGACATATAATAGTGCACTTGTTTGAGTTATGCCTTTGTGCATTTTAAGTTTCAACTAAAAATTACATTTTTTTTCGTGTTTTGCACTCTAACTTTTTTCTATCCAGCATTATTTTTAAAGCGTTGGACGAGCCTGCACGAAACAATGAAGTGCCTGTCTGTATTGTGCGTTTTTGTGTTCAAAATTGTCATACTTTACATCTTAATTCGGACATTATTATCAATTTGTGGTGTTTAATTTGATGACATTCCCTGTAAAAATAACGTTTCTCTTCCGGAGGGCACAGATATACTGTGGTCGATTCAAGTTGGTAAAAAGTCATTGAATGGCCTCTTGCATTGCCATATCAGCACTGTATTAGTCCGCAGGACGGTGTATTGAAGCCTTCATTTCACACAAAGCATGTAAAGAGAGACGCCTGGAGCCATTTACCTGGTTTGTGCCGGCGAAGTTCTGAACCATCCTGAACATCATCAAGTCTGCAAAATCACATGCAATTATAAGTATATGCCTCTCTCTCTCTCTCTCTGTGTCTCTCTCCTTCTCTCTCTCTCTCTCTCTCTCTCTCTCTCTCTCTCTCTCTCTCTTTGTATGTATGTATGTATGTATGTATGTAAACGCGTGCGTGCGTGTGCAGCTGCTCACATTATGAGACTCACTGTCTATTGCAGTACAAAGATTGGACTCAGGCAAGACAAAGCATAGTACTCAGCACGTCAAGAGTTCGGAGGCTCAGATTTTTTACCTAGACAAGAGGTTGGTGTGAGCAGGGACTGCCCCTGACCCGTCTCTGCCTTTTGTTCATAAAATGGACCGATCTTACAGCATAACCCTGACAGAATAACTGAATTTCCTTTCTTATTAACTTGTATATGGTCTTTCTCCTATACGTCTTATTTTCAACATGATCCAATTTTTCTCAGTTGGTAAAAATGGAATATTTTATAGGCAAATGTGAAAGGTGTGTTAACTAGTCTGCCCAAACGTATATGCATGGGCTGTTACCACTTAAAAATCACAGCGGGTCCTTTCAAGTAAACTAGTTGTTGGCTCTAAGCTGGGGGCGAAATGGTGAGCCGGCCATAAAGGTCATCTCTCTCTCTCGCTCTCTCCCTCTCTGTCTATGTCTCTCTCTCTCTCTCTCTCTCTCTCTCTCTCTCTCTCTCTCTCTCTGTCTCTCTCTCTCTGTCTCTCTCTCTCTCTCTCTCTCTCTCTCTCTCTCTCTCTCTCTCTCTCATAAAGTTACGTGCGACATTTGAGTAAGCCGTTGAAAAGACAACGTTTGCAGCTACAGGTTGCTGTGAACCAATTAATTTGGGAAAGTGTCCGATGTGAAAGGCTTGGTTTACATGAGGCTGGCGTTGTGGGTCGTTTGTGCAATCTCCCCGATTAGGTCGATCTTGTCTTGTGGTACATCCAGCCATTCATTGAAGGCCTACAAAGCAAACATCGACAGAAAAGCAACAATGTGACCAGCTCATGGAATACATAGGACATGCTTTTTTACATCGAGAAGAATAACGACCATTAAGTCAACTTTCCACAGACAAGAATATCGCGTCAGACGTTTACTTCTATACGGTTCTAGACACAAATGCTAAATAGGCTTACTCCGAGTCCCTAGCTGGAAGATTCAAGCTGCTGATGCAGGTAGAAACAAATGTAGGATCACTGACAACTACATACAAATTGCATATTTGTATGGAAAAAGCCCGCTACAACCAATGCATTACCTTTGCTTAATGCTACTCTTTTGTAAATAGTTTAAAAAACGACTGCTGTAATGCCGTGTAATTTGTGAAAAAGATTGATGTTTACAAACGTAAATATAAAAAACACTTATGCTGACAAAGTCGTAATAGATAGAAAGATAGATAGATAGATAGATAGATAGATAGATAGATAGATAGATAGATAGATAGATAGATAGATAGATAGATAGATAGATAGATAGATAGATAGATAGATAGATAGATAGATAGATAGATAGATAGATAGATAGATAGATAGATAGATAGATAGATAGATAGATAGATAGATAGATAGATAGATGTTTCTCATTTTTGTAATGAAAAACCTTACCCTCAACACACCAGCTAGTGAGATGCTATGCAATTCTATTTGGCGAATTATATGTCAGGTGCTTGTAGCCCTTTGCTTGCACCTACATAGAGTCTCTTGGACCAGTCGCAGCAGAAGTATCTTTTACTACCATTATATAATGATTCTTTCTTATAAATAAGATTATACGGTGACAATAACTAGTCATTTGATATTAGCAAAACAGGTACACTGTAAAATATTGCCATCATATATTGCCATTCATCTCGTATGATACAATAAAATGCTTGCAACGTCGATTCTTTTCAAAGATTATTACTCTAATCACTGTACTGCAAAAGTAATAAGCTGACAATATCTGAAACTGACTACGGGCAAGCTGGAATTGGTAGTTTAAAGTGCAGTTCTTGCTATGGTAAGTCACATATTAACTGTGCAAAGTGCTTGATAAACAATGACACAATCCTGCTTAACATCCACAGTGGAGCCATACTGCTCAAAAGGCTACCATAAGGAGCAGCTCCTAGGAACGGAAACTAATAAACATCATTCCGGCGTTTACTTCTCACTTTTTTATGCATGGACGTTTCTTTTGAAAGTTACATATCCCAGCTAGAATTGTTCGTGTCCATTCCGATAGGTTACTGTGAATTTTGGCTCCCTGGTTCGTGTTTCCTGTGTTTCTGGTTACTGGGAAGTGAGAAATTGCCGACCATTATGTTGATGTCATGCAACGGACAAATCCCTTGAGGTCCGTGAATGAATCAATACTTACTCCTATCAAAACTTCCCTCATTCGTTTGCCGGGTGTCTGGACTGTGTATTTGTATGGCTCGAAAACAATCTGAAAGAAAGATGTCACCATGCAATAAAACTCTCTCTCTCTCTTTTCTCTCTCTCTCTCTCTCTCTCTCTCTCTCTCTCTCTCTCTCTCTCTCTCTCTCTCTCTCTCTCTCTCTCTCTCTCTCTCTCTCTCTCTCTCTCTCTCTCTCTCTTTATTTCTTTCTTGTCCCACATTTAATTCGAGGATTATACGTAGAACCACCAAACTTGGACTGGTTATACTTCTATACGTAAAGTGTGACTTTTTGTGAAGTGGGTTGATAGTTTGAACTTTATGCAAATAAGGGCCATTTGAAACTTTAAACATGGAATGACTTCATAACATCTAAATGTACAGGTGCTGTTCCAAATTCACTCCATAGCTTTGTGCTGCAAGTGCATCCAACAAATCACAAACAGCACTGATAGAATTTTATTTCATGCTAATTAGGGGATGTTAAAATTTAAATGATGAATATCTTCAAAATTATCATAGGTAGAATGTTATTCCAACTTCAATTCATAAGTTTGTCCCACAGATGCATCTAGTGAGTCACAAACAAAAGTCGTAGAATTTGGGTTTATACCTTTCGCGGCACACTTGGAAAATTTCAATGTTGAATATCTCTCTTGAAAACTGTTGATCGGTATATAAGTATTCCATTTCTCGAAAAGTAAAGGGGGTGGAAAAAAATCCGGGGCTTTATGCTGGTTCCTCTCCCGTACACAATGACACCACCTGTATTTCGTATATACAGGTAATTGGAGTGCAACAACATACATTATACAGATCGTATATAAGAATTTACATCGAAGTGCACATTTGTCGTCGCTGTAGACAGTTGCTGTAACGCTAGAACAAGTACATATTTATTAATTACCTGTTTTGTGAAATGAAGAGTATCAAAAACGTTTTGCTTCCAAGATGAAATTTTCGACCGACAGAAATAAGTTTGTGTTCCATATAAGGTTTTGCTATTGATCACCAAATAATAAAACATGGCGACTCAGTGTCCCATTTGCAACTCGAGGGCCAAAATGTCGATTTCTAATCGTGGCATAGTTTTTACATTCAAGAAGGAAATGCCAAATAGTTTATCGGTCAGCTCCGCAAGAGTACCTGGCCGAGTTGACCAGGCCCAAACTTAACATGTAGCTATTGACAGTACTACAATTCATTCTGATACGCGCGTGGTGAATATGCGCTTTGCGGTTTCTACCGCTATAGAAACCTGGAGCACGTACAGTTTTTTTGTCAAGATTTCTTTCAAAACTAGCTGGAGACTGTGAATTTTGCCTCTGTATATCCAAATTTGTCCACAAATTGATGGTCGAAGGAAAGAACGACTTTCCACGTTGTTTTGTTCCAAAGAAAGTGGGGGTGATTGCCTGCGCATGTCGTGTATTAATGCCAGTCTCGTGCGCAGGGGGCACTCTGTCTTAAAAATACTCAGGAGCCAGGCCATTTTATATTTTGAACAGGAGTATAAGTTTCTGTTTCTGTCTCCTTTCCCAAAGGGATTCCCATTTTAGTTCCTCCTACAATGCGTTCAGATTAACACTTTGTGTAGCTCCAGTTACTATTCGTGGCGCGGCACTCGCTCCAATTTAGCCTGTCATGCTTGACTGCAGTTGTCCCCAGGCAACATTTCCATATTCGAGGATAGGCCATATGAAGGCGAGGTACAATTTTTCCATATGTTTCCTTCTGCGAGAAATTTCATCCCCCTCAGACACTCCACTCTTTTCATTGCTTTGATGTATATATTATTCACATGCACT
Organism: Hermodice carunculata; assembly: GCA_964020975.1. Lineage (NCBI taxonomy): Eukaryota > Metazoa > Annelida > Polychaeta > Eunicida > Amphinomidae > Hermodice > Hermodice carunculata. The sequence goes on from OZ026618.1 coordinate 34,308,267, forward strand.
GACCAGGAGTCATTGTACTTGAGGGAGAGACCAAGATGTCTGTGCAAGTCTGCTACTTTTATGGGCTTATTTTTGAGAAACAGCAGGATTTTGTTGTGAATTTTGATACGACTTCATGTCATAGATTCTGTTTTTGATTTATTCAAAGAGATAAAACACTGATCTGTCCAGATTGATATTGCCGAGAGGTCATTGTTAAGAGTTATCGCTCCAAGGTCTATATCATCTTTGTCCAAAATAAAGAAGAGTGGAGTATTGTCTCCAATATTAATAGTCTTATTTTGGATATGACAGTGTTAGCAATATCATTTATATATAACAAGAACACAACTGGGATTAAAATTGAACCTTGTGGAAGGCCAGCATTAACTCTGTTGCAAGTAGACGCTGGTCCGTTTATAACCACTCTTTTGTTTCCGGTATGCATTGACAAAACACTTGAAATGGTACTTCACTTTCTGTTTAATGCATATTTTTTTAGGAATGGTATTTCCTTTTTAACATGTAGACATTTTGATGCAAAGGGCCTTACTTTACTACATTTTTTGTGAAATTTTATTTTATTTATTTATTTATTTTTTTTTTTTTGTTATATAGCTTTTCCAACATTCAACTTCAATGTACAAGGCGGCAGCTTTACTTATAGGCACACGGACCGATTTGCTTTGAAGCAAATCTGCATGCCCACTTCACTACTCGATTTCTGTGTCAGTACAAGTAAATACCATATGAGCAACAATGGACCCGACTATGCCCAAGTATGTGACTTACCACGATAACCGAATCAAAGTTTACACACACACACATACACACACATACATGCTTGTATGCATATATACATGTGACTATACATTATCAAATTGAATGTAGGTTCAAATTTCTAAACTATGCATTGAAATGGCCATACTGAATGTACATGTACAGCAACAGTCAACAATAATACAACTATTATTGAACGCGCGTTTATAAACCAAGACACCATAATTACTATATGTCATATTGGCTTATCAATATCACATTTTTGGAAATACAAACATGGGGAGCAAATTGTCGCCTTGTGTGTTTTTTTTTTTTTTTTTTTTTTTTTTTTATATTTTTATTATAAATTTCCAAAACGAAAATATACAAATTCTAAAAGAAAACTGTTATATACAGATGTGCCATTCCGACTGAACTCCTAGGTTTGTGCCTCATTAATTTAATCCACAATTCAGCACCCAGACCCCACTAAAGTTAAAATATCTGAAGAGTGCGTGGCCCTGTCAGCGAAGCTGAAGAAATGAATATTCGGAGAATGAATACCAGACTGAATGATATTATGTGATAGAGCAGACATACAACAGGCCACGACCTGTCATCAGCAGTCAATTTCATGTTTATATACATCACCAGGATTTGTTGTTAACACTGATGTCAGACGTAACATGTTTATGCTACCATATGTGACCATTTTCATCAGACTATACTGTAGTGTCAACAGGGATCCACAAATGAATTTATGTTGCAAAGAAAATTGTACAGTACTACAATTACCTACAGTCTCTCACAACATGGCCAGATCTTGTTTGTTTCCTGACACTTCACATTCTGTTCAATGCAGAGTTCTTTTTATGTGTGGTATTTCTTTTTTAAATGTAGATATCTTGATGCGAAGGGCCTTACTTTACTACATTTTTTTCTGAAATTATAGGTTTTTGTCATGTTGCTTTTCCAAAATTCAATTTTAATGTGCAACGCGACAACTTCCCTTATAGGCACATGGACCGATTAACATTGAAGCAAATTTTGTTACCTACTTCACTTCTCGATGCATGTATCAGTACAAGTGAATACCATATGGACAACAATGGAGCCGACTATGCCCAGGTATGTGACTTGCCATGATAATCGAATCACAGTTTACACACACACACACACACACACACACACGCCTGCATGCATATATACATGCGTTCATACATTATCAAATCGAATGTACACGTAGTTTCAAATTTCTGAAATATACATTGACAAAACACTTGATATGGTCATATTTAGTGTATATAAATAGCAACAAAACAGTTGACAATAACAGGACTGTTATTGAACGCGCGCAAGAATTTATGAACCAAGACATCATGTTTACTCTATCTCATAATTGCTTATCAGTAACATATATTCGGTAATGAGTGATAGCCATGCAAAATTTTATATATATATATATATATATATATATATATATATATATATATATATATATATATATATCGGCGTGTGTACGTTTAGAACGATAGGAAAATTGAATGGAAAGATAGGAAAAAAGGACAGAGAGAGAAAAAAAGATATTGCGCAAATAAAACGTCTGTGTTGATTCATGTGCATAACATGTTTATTGTGTTAAAATAAGTTTGTTGGATGAAACGTATTTAAGAGCCTATGTTTACGTGTATGCATGTTGTATAGTACGTACATACACACACACACACACACACACACACACATATATATATATATATATATATATATATATATATATATATATATATATATATATATATATATATATATATATATTGCGTGGTATTAAAAGGAGAATGCCAAGTGACAGAACGGTTAAACGTCCTGCACGCACAGAGCCATAATATATTTACGCAGCCGATTTATATGTTTTACTGCTTTCTGCTTGTGCTTGGAGGTGGACAGTGTTGGATCGCGGCTTCGCCGCAACATTTAATTTGCTGTCAACAGCATAATCATGCATATATTCGCTTGCTATCTCATTACTGTCCCCCACCAATACTGTACGTGAATTCTTTCTCCAGCATTATTTAGAGATTAGTTGTTCACTAATTAGATGAATACATAATAAATCTTTAAAATCATTTGTACTACGAGGACGGCATGTTTTGTAAAACTTACTTCATTAAGATTGGCGTCTGTCATATGCCGTATACCAATACTTGGCGTAGTCTTAATGTTAAACATCTGTCCAAAGTGCCCATGTAACCCAGTCAGCACTCGGATCCTTTGGCACCCGCCAAAGGCAAGGACACACCTGAACAACATTGTCTGGGATGTCTGCTGCAAATGTGATACTAGTCATGTATACTGACGTACTTGAACGATCACGTACACCAACATTCGTCATAAATGCGCATGTTTGTAACATGGCTTCAGGCACCTGTCACAACAACAAATATAAGAAATTACTTATAATTTATACCTTTCGTTATACGTATATATATATATATATATATATATATATATATATATATATATATATATATATATATATATATATATATATATATATATATATATATATGTGTGTGTGTGTGTGTGTGTGTGTGTGTGTGTGTTTGCTTGTATGTCACATGACACTAGGGGACCCGCCGTGGTAACAGCAAAAAAATAAGATATTTTAGCCGAAATGCACGTGCTGCCTACTACATGGAACCACAAATGTCTCACTCATCATTTCATATGTGCGCCTGAAGTGTGACATGCCCCACAATGCATTTTAGTAGGTCCTACATTTCACACGAAAACATAATAACCGGCCCAATTGGATTAAGATTTTATTTCTGGACATGGTTTGAAACT
>OZ026618.1:34916848-35076073 GCA_964020975.1 Hermodice carunculata
GGTACTTGAATGAAAGGTCTTTTTATGAGGAATGTGAATCGGTGATCCTTAATGATAATTCAAGCCATTTGGACTTTCGTCGTGATTGGCACTGAAACATTTAAAATGTCATTTTTTTATCAGCAAAATGCAAAACCCATGAAAATTTGTACACATGAAAATAAGTACATCAATTTATAGTGATGCTGTGCTGTTAAAACATACAGGTGTTGCCAGTTCCTGAGTTGTACTTGACAGCGGTGACACTCACACATGACAAAACTGGCGCCCAGCATCTGCATATATCCAGAGATGATGCCAACAATGTCTTTGGGTAAGTACTCAGTCTCTCTCCATTGCCATCATATCTTCTGATTTTCTGTTACCATTCGACATGCTTCATTTGATTATTGTTCATGTCAAGTTTGATTGATCATTGTGGTTCCTGAAATAAAGGCAGGGTTCCTGCACATCATGAATTTTGATTTCCAGTAAGGTCCTTTGATGGCAATAAATTTTCATCTCGGCAATAAAAGTCATTAAATTTCGATTTGAATAGTCATTAATTTCTGGCTTCAGGAACCCTGAAAAGGACTTTTTAAAATGAAATTGTGTGGAAATACTCAATGTGTTCTGCATCTCTGAAATGAAAATATGTAAGTTACCTTAGGGATCATGTAAAAAAAAAAAACCCTCCAAGATTAAAAAAAACAACAATGAAATGTGATTTCCTCCCCATTCCAAAATCACCAATTTTTTGGAAAGTCTGCCATCAACCTTTCAGTATAGACGTCTACAAGGGAGTTCAGGAGAGTGTTTTAGAAGAGTCATTGGGTTGTGATGATCCCTGTGACCTTTCAAGTTATATGTCAGGGCTCGACATTAAGGCAAGCCCGACAGCCCGGGACAATTAAACGTTATTCCCGGACAACTAACTCTTTAATGTGACTAGCCCGACTTGGACAACCATTTTTTTATTGTTTCACACGTTTGCGGCAGGTCGGACAAGTAGAAAATCAAGCTTGTTGTCCGCTGGCACATGTCGTGGTCGCAAATTTCCGAAGTAACCAGAAGTTTATGCTTCATTATTTTCCGCCAGATTTACGTCCTTTCATTATTCAGATTAAGCGTATCTGATTGGTCGTTAGAGACAAGTGTTAGTTTTGACTGCGGGAATCAGGCTAAAGATTAGGAAGTGAAGGTCGCCATTTGCATTTGTCAACAGAAGCAAGCGAACACGTTTTCAGGTTTAGGATGTTTTTGAAGCCGCCCAAGCCAGGGCAGGGCCCTGGCAGGGGTACCAAAAGAAAGAATACAGCCGCGGCTACTGATGAGGACAGACAAAGTCAGTCATGTGCACAGCTGAAAGAAAAATATGAGAAAACCAGAAGGACCAGGCAGTTTCAGGATCACTAGAAAAAAAAGAGTTGTTTAAGAACTTTTTAATTTGATCAGTCAGTATCTATTCCTCCTCACGAGCGTAGGATCTTTCCATTAATTTACATTTTAACAACGGCAGTGAATGTGGCTTACTCCGCATGCATCGGGCCTCTCCGTAGTGGATCTCGACTCAAGAGGATTTCGACCAGCATATTTCTTTTTCTTTCTCTGTATCCTGGGATATTATAGATTGTTTTCTGAGCTAAACTTCATAATGATCCTCAGAAATTTACTTGTGATGGGAACTTTATCGCTCCCACTCAACTCCTGTTCGTTCACATCATCCACCTTGAAATGCTTCAAATCTGAATGCACGACATAGGTTGCTGGATGCGTCCGGGACAATCTTCATTGTTTACAGGAGCCACGTGGTCATAGGTTTTTTTGCATGCAAAACCTAACCTAACTGTGGCAAATAAGCAGAAAGCCCAAAAATATTATTTAATATTCTCATTTCCAATTGAACCATGTATGTTCATACCATATTTGATAAAAATGAACGATGAAAAATTTCGCTAGATCAAAATCACTTGGAACCCCAATCAAACACGTGCTTGCCTGCTGGAGCACGTGTGACAGACCCTGACAAAGTGCATGCCAGATCCATTTTTCCCACAGTTCTGAACGAGGTCAACATGGCGCCCAAATTACCACACATGGTGGCAATGGGAAAATGCGAAGTCTTATTTTGATACATAACTTCTGAATTACGGTGAGTTAGGCTCCACCGAATGTGTAGAATAAAGTTAAGACAGTGAGTAATGCCATCAAAGCAATTTTATGACAGTTTAAGCTGGTTACTTCGCAAACGAAGGCTCCGTACCCGGCGATGTATCGGGCCCATGGAGCGTAATGGGAAAATGACAAAACTCAAGACCGGCAAATATTTTCAAGTTGCAAAACACATCTTTCAGCACCCAGACAAGAGTTCTTTATTGAAATAAAGATTTTAAGGGTTGTAATTGTTAAATTTGATGAATGATAATTTCTTTTCAAAGCATATGTAATCGATAATGATGACCTGGTGGTGGCAGAAATCTCGCTACCTAAGTACCTGGACAAGTCCGCCATGGATTTATGGATTTGGGGTGGTGCATATGAGATTCCTCAAATGAGCAACCACCTGCATTATACCACCGCTTTTTTGGTTCCCAACACTGTTCTGTTATGTTCGTTACGGACAAGTAAGCTAATATACTTTTGAAATGGGACAAGTGAAAAATTTTTTGGACAAGTAAAATGAAATGGTGGCTGCCCTGGGACAATTAAAATTTTTGTGGGACAAGTAAAATTCATATTGCGATTGTCCTTGGGACAAGTAAAACAAATCCTTAATGTCAAGCCCTGTATGTATATATAACATCTGATGCACTGAAAGAAAAACACATATATGAATCATTTGATATTTTTTGTTTTCACCAAATTCTTATATTTTATACTACATACCACAATTATTACTAGAGCTGAGCACCAAAATGAAGTAGAGTCTAGTATTTCTCTTGTCATTATATCTGCACAAATATGCAACACTGTGTAGCTGGTACTAGAATAATTCTACATTCTTGGACAAATTAACAAATTGAACAAGAGATTTTAACTGGGTTCGCACAGGTTTTTGAAGTGCTTGAAAGTACTTGAATTTGCTACATTCATTTTCAAGGCCTTGAAAACCTCAAAAATCCAGAATTTTGGACAAATGTCCTGGAAAAGTCCTTGAATTTTACTTTTAAGCATCACCCAAATGAGGCAAGTTGCCAAGGAATATGAATATTTTCCACAAAATTTAGCATTCATGAACTTGAATCACATTAAGATGAACACACTCTGCTGTCATTTTCCTTTGAAGTGGCTGGCAAATTCCATTTGTCACAATGTAACACTGCAAATTACAAAGTATCTTTTTGCTTTTAACCCCCTTTTAACCCAGGTAGGTTTGACAGTTCTTATCAAATCGGTTGAAAAGTGATGATTTAAACAATTTATCTGTTGTGTTCTGTAGCTGGATATGGTCCTTGAAAACTTGATTTAAGTGCTTGACAAAGTCCTTGACAAAGTCCTTGACAAAGTCCTTGAAAGTCCTTGAATTCACTTTTTACGAACCTGTATGAACCCTGTTTTAAAAATTCATTTTTTACAGAATTTCTAGACATCACAGATACAAAAAGCCGAGAACAGCCTATTCTACAAAAAATAAAGTTTGGAAATATACTATTCACATCTATAAAACTATATCAGTATAAATGTACTTTGATCCATCAAGACATTACTCCTATGTGTACAGCCTTGTGAGCACCTTTTAGCAGCCAAGTATATTGAGCACCTGATCAAAATGTCTATGACAAAAGAACCCATCAAAATTACATGTACTCTACAAAAATGAAGATATGCTGAAAATACTGAAAAGTCATGATGAAAATTAGACACCTACTGTACCATGTATACTAGGCCCAACTACAGTGCATGGATTTCAATTGCATGGGGATAATTCATATCACACAAAGGCATGAGACATTTTTGGAACAAAATACAGTCATGTGACATGAAAAAAGTACATAAAGCCTTGAAGGCTATACATGTACATGGTTAGATGAAAAAAATCATATGACCCGAAGTGTTGCTACTGGATGAAAAACATATACTGTAATTTCCTCTTGTGTATAGACTACTTTCCATTTTAGTGGAAAGTAAAACAGTGCAGAGCATGATGACAAAAGAAAAGACTCTACAAAATTGTATACTATCCTGATAAATAGTCCATGTATTGACAGCTCAAAAATCAGAAATTATATTCCCCTGCAGAAAAAAAAAATTATCAAATGTTGATTAGCTACATTACACAACCTTCGCTTGTGTGGATTTTGATCACTACATGCGTATCATGCAAAGGCCTAATAGGAGCTTTTCTTGTTTGGCACCATTCATAACCATGTGAACTGATTAACACATACAAACCCTTCAAGTCTGTATGGAAAAAAAAAAATTATCAACATGTTGCTGTCTGCTGAAAATGCCCTGATAAAAATACTGTATAAAATCCGAGCTTGTATATATATTGTCTGCAACAGGAGCACAGAACATTATGTACAGTCCATGTATTTATATTTCAATACATAATTTCTGTATAATTCTTACAAAGTCCAAAGTAGGCTCCCAGACATTAGACATACTTTTCGGTGAAGCAATACGCTTCACCATTTCAATGTATTACATTGTAGGGGACACTTTCAGCAGGGGGTCCTTACTCTTTGGGTAAAATCTGATGAAAAACTTGCAAATATGTAACAGTAAATCCATTATTTATGTTTGAGGCATCTATATTGATGCCCCAGTACCCGTTATTAGTCTAAAAACTGGCCAGAATTTTTGTCGAGTGTGTGTGTGGTTTTTTTTTTTTTGTTTTTTTTTGAAGATTGGAGCCTCATCACATCATAGTAATCTGTCCTGAACCAGATGACCTTTGCAGACAGAAAATATTACTATTCTATTACGTTGTGTTGTTTCTTGAATTATTAAGAATGATCGCCCTCTGAAATTGCCAGGCAATAAAATTTTATTGAAGTATATTTATATACCAACGGGATGGTCATTTTCAAGATGCTTTTGCTTTAGATTTCTACATTTGGTAATTCAGTACTTTCCACCGAAGCTGGCGCTGCAGTCGACGCATGCGCATAGACGCGCAAACTTGCCTTGCGGGGTTCAGGCTTGTGGCACCATTGTGAATGAATAGTGAGGACACCACTTTTTAATGCCTGCGAAGTTGTAAATATGTATATATATATATAGTTAGTTTTTTATTTAGCGATCTGGGGGGTAAAGATCACTGTGCAGTGTTTGGGTGTTGCAATAAAAGAGGGAAGGCGGGATGTGAATCTTTGTCGTTTCACCGGATACCGGCTCGGCAGCCTCAACGCGCCCGGTGGATCCACGCCATCTCCAGAAAAGAGAAACCCACCGATAACTGGGTTGTTTGTAGTAAGCATTTTGTAAATAGGAAACCCTCCAAAGATAGCAACAATGTAGACTTTGTACCGACATTATTCATGGGAAAGCAAGAGACTGGGGAAACGCCAAAACCATCATGCGATATTTAAAAGCGGTCATAATACTGCATTAAATGGCTTGACAATCATTGATATCGACTCTTCTTTAGTGAAAAGATCGGCTAAAGAAACTTGTCAAAATTTATATACTCAAGGCTTAACTGCTCTTAAGCGGTCACCCTGCGGCAAACAAGCTAATCGTCTGACAACAGTGCTGTGGCCTTCAATTTAAAGTTGGTCAGGCCAAATTAAAAAAATTTTTTGGCATATAAGATAGTTTTGGTGATACTGAACCTAGATGTTGGTCCGACCCGTCTGACCAATCGGACCCCAAGACTACGGCTCTGGACAATAGTGGGCCACACGTAGCTGCTACCCCACTGCGTACCAGTAAGTCACGGTAGCCGTTTCAGCCTCAAGGTGTCATAATCCCATTATCAGGTAATGAGCGCTACCGCTGGCTTGGGCCCCATGGGGTGTGAAATACACAAACGTGCGCTCTGTGCCTGGACAGTCCTACTGGCATTAACTGTTACGCTTTCCTTGTCATTTTACTGCTTTCCCATTATTCTGATAGAAATTAAATTTTCATATTTGGGCAAAGGACCGTTTTGGTACTGAGTAGATATAAACAATGAAATAATCCACGAGTAAATCTGCCTCAATCATGTGCACTTTTTAAGCGAAAGTTGTGCCGCTGAGTCTTGCCTTGGCAAGGTGACTGCCGTCTTGCAAGTGTCAATAAAGTGACGAAACGAAATTAATACTCTGGTTTTGATCACAAGATACAATGTAACTATTTTAATACATATTAAACAACAGTAACAAGTTCTATCTACAAAGCAGAACCATGCTAAGACCGAGAAGAAAAAAGACGCAACTGACCAGGAGACACAAAACTTTTTTCACTTTGCCGGCTCTGAATACCGCATCTGCCCTGTCTAACACCCGTCGCGTAGGTAAATTTTCAATGTCTTTTGCTTTCACATTTATCAATTCTCCATTGGTTTGATAATCTGTTACAAATCCAAGGCTGAGTTTTGGTATAACGGCAAGTTTGGCAGTCCATTGGTCGCCACACCCCTTCCATATGTCTGCCAAAGTTGATACATTCATGACCGGCAGCTTGATCTGATGTTACTTTTTTTGCGTGAGTTGCACACAAAATCCTGTGAATGAGGATTGCTTTTTTCCCATTCTTCTTTCTCCCAAGATTTTGTAATATTTCCTTCAGATCTGTGTTTGTTTTTTTGGCGAGATGGCCCTCTGTTTACATGTTCTCAGCCATAGGAAATACACTGTGAGTGAATGGGCCCGCGTATCCGACCCCCGCAAAAGCAATTTTGGCCGCGAGAGGTCTCTGAATATCATTTGGAGCCGCAGCGCCGCGTGGTGGCGGCAAGGACTGAATTGCCCACATGGATTAGGCATTGCATATGATATTTGTTGGTGGACATGTAAAGAGATTCAAACAGATTCTTTCTAGCGTCAAAACTTAAAGAATATTGTGTCCAAGTGAAAAGTAATATTGAATGATATTTACAAAGCAGTATAGAAATGCTTCGTTTTGACAGATTAAGGTCAAGCTCACTGTATATTTTTTCAGTGATGGATCCCTGCCTTCAGTGCTTTGACAACAATAATGTCTTGGGGTGCATATGATTTGCAAAATCTGTGACGGAAATGTGCCTGGTTCGAGTGAACATTCCTTTTATTTCTTACCAAACTGAAACAACTTAGGGAAACTGTTGCATATTCTGGAAGGAGGTTCATGAAAACCAGTTTTTACTGAAACGGTGTCGAAGTCCCTTCCAGATTTACCGGGGCAAAAGTACATACAAACTGGGTTGAGAAAGTTGAAACTATATTTAGTTGAATCAAGTAGTCCCATGTGTAATGTTTACAACAGGATGTTGCATAATACAGCTGGTGAGATTATGAGTCCTGGTCCCAGGGTTGCAAAATTTCTGATGTTGGCACAGGTCCCACAATGTCCAGACAGGGCCGCTTTGGAGGGATTATGAAAGTTAATGCTGGAAACAAGTCATTTCTTCCTATGTCTCCCTCTGCCTATAGAGTTTGGCAGGATTGGGAATCTGGGTGTGCAAAGGTCTGTTTTCATGAAAATTGGGTGTGCATGCACACATGCTCAGGACTCTTGATTGCATTATCTTTTGGAATCATACGATAATGTACATATTTCGGAAATTGGGTGTGCAAAACACACTGCATAGCTGGCTGGCATTTTCTTTCTTTCTTTCTTTCTTTCTTTCTTTCACTATTGCACCACAGTGGCTGTATTATGCTGAAGTTTGACCCACCTTTTTTGATCAGGACATATCGTGAAAAAATGTGGGTTTTTTCAAATGACTTGAGAAACTTTCTAGTGAACTTGGGCTCTATGGATAGCTGGAATCTCACAAAAATCTGAATATAACTATCTATAGATCATGTAAATAAGTCAAGGTCATATTGCCTTATGAAAAAAAATAACACTTCTTTCACTCAAACAAATTTGTAAACATGAAATCGCGGAGGTGGCCAGGTCTGCCAGTTGTCATTATAGCAGGATTACACCAGTGTACCAGTTGAACTTTTGCACCCAATATTTGATTTGCCTCCTTGACCTTTTTTTTTTTTTTTTTTTTTTTTTTTGATCTGTTCAAGCTCACTTTCTGAACAGTCTAGATTTATAATGTCCTCGAACAGGTTGCCATTTATGGCAAGTTCATGGAGATCTATTAGAGCACACTTTGTTCTATTGCCTGTGGTCATGGATGGGGAAGTTTCCAATAGCTCTTGACACAAATCTCTACGAGCACTGGATTCAACATTGAATACACTACACAGTAATGACTGTGTATTAAATGCTTAAATGAAGTGCCCCCCACATGTTGCTTCTTGTGGAAACGTACTTTCAACCTGGCACAACTGATCATAAGACAGAGGGGAGTACTTCTCACATGGGTCAAGTTTTTGTATTCCTGATTGCCATGTCAGAGTTGCAGAGATGTAGCGCCTAATGTCAGTAAAATCTGCATTTGTCGCAAAAGTTTTCTGCCTATAAGCCCGTCTCCAGTCTCTTTTCATAATTTCGTTGATGTAGTTGTGGAATGGTCTTCTTCAAGGCATCTTGGAGTTTTCCCATTAGAATAACTGCAACAGACATTTGTGTCTATTTTTCTTTCAGTTAGCAGCATCCTGGCTTCTAAATTCTCCACTTGTAACTTTATGCCTGATACAGCCAAAAAGTGTGCTTTTACGTCCACCAACAGATCATCAACAGTATTCAAACTACTAGACAACTGTGAATTTTTCCAAGTTTTCTGTTGGTTATTCACATACCGTTGCCCTTCTCCAACAAATTCCCCGAGCACAGCACCACTTGAAGATAAAGTGTGGATTCTGCAATCCCCAACTGTGAAAGGAATTCCTTCACATGAAGATGCTTTGTCTTCTCAACAACATCAGCTTTCAAATCTTTTGAAGAATCATGATGGACTTGTTGGTGTAGACATAATGTCTGTATCTAGAAGTGATGGGCTTGGTGAACAACCTCTTTCTGAGACTGCATCCAAATTCTTTAAAAAATATGTACATGTAAATAAAACATTTGAATAAATAAATATTAATTGGATATTTGTTGTTAAACAATCACATGTTGACATGTACTCTTGCGCATTTTATTTTTTTCCAAATATAGCCTAAAGATTTAAAATGTGAAATTTTATTTTGGTCATATAAATTTATAGTATTATTTAAACATTATTATAGCCCGAATATATATAAGGCCTATTATATAAAGTCATCTTGCAATTTTGCATTTTAAGAATTTTCAATTAGTTATTTCCATCAATCATTCAATGCTAGTGCATTTTTCTTTCAACATATTCAGTGACAGAAGATTAAAATGTATGATGAAATATTTAATTGTCAAAAACTCATTGGTCCACCAAAACATTGTATCATGCACTGACGCAGTATTTATTTTCAGACGTAAAATTTAAAAAAAAAAAAAAACAAGAAAAACGTAAGTATTGGTGACCATATAATTCAAATTTTTGTATTAGAGCTGAATGAATAGTCCAACTGTCCTTCTTGTATAAACATTACATATCCTTATGGTATTTTGAACAATTTCAACAAGGCACAAAAGTCGGATTATTACTGTATTTAAAAATCAACAACATACCTGTTTCATTTCACCAGCATTCCTTTTCTCAGCGATCATCATATTCATTACAACACCTCTGAATTTTGGGCATTTCTTCTTGACTTTCTCATCCAGTAGCCATTCCAAATCATTGATACTAGACTGAACAGTTGTTGACTCACTTTCCGTCATGGACCTCAGCACTTTCCACTCCTCTTGTGCCATTTCACACTGCCACTTCATTACTAATATTATCGTGAATGCTCACATATAGGTTGACAACATGTTTGTACTGATTTCTTGGGCTTTTATGAACAGTTTGTGAAGATATTGGCCGGGATCGGAACAGCATTGGCTGACTCATTTTCTTTTTCACCAGCACCATTTTGCTCCTTTCATGGGCTGTGCGTGGTCAGAGATAATGTATCAGCATTTGTGTTTGCACTTGCTAGAAGTTGTACTAAGAAAAATACCGCTACGGTAAAATAACAGCGTTAGTTTTATGGTTTTTCAGAAAATTGGTGAAATTCTGATTTTCCGTTTGACCCCCTTCCCCCCATTCTGAGGATTTCTTGGAATTTTTCTTTCTCATGATCCCTTATGTCGAAACTTTTCTGAATTCCAATTGAAATGCATATGTGCAAAATTACTTACAAAAACAGGGGTCACATTAAGGTTTTAAAATTGATGGGTCCTTTGGACCCACATTTGAATTCGAGCTCTAAAATTTGCGAGTCCAGAGACAGGAGTGGTAAGTCCAGAAGCCAAGGGAAGCGAGGCATAGCCCAAGATAGGGCGAGGGTCTGGGGGCCGCGTAGGCCCCCAAAATCCCTGGGATGAAGGAAGCTCTGTGGAGGATTCTGAGCATCAGCGGACACAAAATTCCCGCATAAGTTTTTTGGCACCATTTTGCTCTAATTTCACACCAACTCCATGTTTTTCTGCCTATCATGGTGGAGGCCCTGTCCAATCCTAGGCCTACACGTTTGCTAATCTGTATTTTTTTGCCTCCAGGAACTTTGATACAGACTGCACAATCTGTTCAGTTGTCCCATTAAGAATGTCTAAATTTGCCAGAAAACGTGTATGCACCACTCCCCTATAACCTTTTTTTTAAGTACACTATGAGTTTTTTAACAACACCAATATCTGTGCTCTCATCCAATATCAAGGAGTAGCCTGATGATTCTAACATTTCCTGGATAATTTCTTCTTCAATTACGTTGGCTATGTTTGCTTGTGTTTCGCTCAAGGAAACCATCCTTATTGACAAGTCCTTGAGCCTCTTTTACACTTTTGTAGGCAAGAAATTTTACTTCTGCAGAATAATCTGTGCCAGGACAACCAGTCTGGGCCAAGTAATATGTACATGTAGTTTCAAAAGCACATTTGACAGCTTCACGCTTTTTAGCGATATTTTCTTCTGCTTTTTGTTTTGACTTTTGTAAGGCCAGTTACATATTATTTGCTAGTATTTCATTCATAATTATTTACCAATGTTCTGATCCACATTGCTCGTGCCTTTCCAGGGTTGTTTTATGGAAGTTGACATTACCATAAACAAAATTGTTTTTCACTTTACAACCCCAAGATTTTGCTGCAGTGCATGATCGGCAAATCATTTTCAAACTTCCGCCCACATCTTTAGTGTCCAACCATTCGAAAGTTTCCTTCTATGAGTGACAAAATTTCTTCTCTGACATCCCAGACTCCTCATCCGGCGTTTTTGTTTGCTTTTCAGCGCCATAATATTATCTGGATTTAGTGTGTCCCATACCATGATATTGCTGGGTTGAGGTGTCTGCACTGTCAAGAAAAGTTGCACTTGATTGGTTGAAAAGTGAAGTTAAGCATACGCTATGCCATCTATTCACAATAAATGTAACTCTTCACTAGAGCAGGCGCATGGATGAATTGTGAGAAATGGCAGCGCATTGATGATTGCAGAATGAAACTGAACACCTGACAAAAAATATTGTGCATCCATATGGACGTAATACAACATTCACATTATATTATATTTGGCGTCCAAAAATTTTTAGGTGTCTATGATGCAAAATGAAAGCTTAATGCGACCCCTGCAAAAAGACACACTTTAGTTTCGATAACTGAGAGAGTGTAACTTGCTTTATTTTTGCGTGATTAAATTTTCTTATTTCTGTCATTTTATTTTAATTTTAATTTCACTATTTTGGACATACTTCCTATTTAAACAATGTTGAAATACCATTTCACCGGGTTTTTATTTTCCTGGTTGTGTACCGTCAGCGAAATATGCGAATATAAGAATACAGTGAAAGAAAGCAATTTACAGTCATCAATACCAACCTAGCGAAATTTAGTTTTCCAATTTTGATCACCAGGATCACATAGCGAGATTAAGCAGTATTTCGCGGGAAGTGGGACATCACAGTCAGCGGGTCATCGACAGCCATATTAAAGTGTACAGACGTGAAGAAAGTGGGGAAGTTTGAAAGAGTGATTTTGATCAAGATAAAGCTGTACTGTGCCTGAAATATGCCTGTGTACAATTGCAAGGTACCAGGCTGTAGCACTGATATGTGCAAGTTGTCAAATCTTAACAAATATTCATGGATGTGTGGGGTTACGTTTCACAGTTAAGCCTCCGCTGTGGTCATGATAGCATTTCCCACTTGGTAACAGCAGACCAGTATAACTATGAATTCAGTCATGCGTGCGATCGTCACAATGAGGTGACAAAAGGGAGGATTAAGAGTAAGTTTGGCTCCTATTTATATACATGTAGGCCTAATTTTTTATCCGCTATTGTGTGCTATTTTGGAAATGGGGTATTCACTTAAAATTGTGACAATTCTTAAATTCATTGCATCTCAACTTGAAGAAAAAAGTAACATATAATTTGTCAATATAGTATAATATTTATAGGGTTGTCCCCATAAAAAAATGACTGCTAAATTGTCTTTTTGCCGATGTTTGAAGGTGGGTATGTGCTATGTAGCTACATGACTTGGGCCTTAAAATCACATTCTACCTTATTTCTGACAAAATATAGCTTTGTTGAGAATTGTTTAAGCTGGATTGTCATGTTAAAAGCTTTGGGAGAATTTTGTAAGCTTCATGGTGCCAATTACCTATAAAACTTCAGAGAGAACTCTGATAATGCTGCAGCTGTCTATGTGGCTGGAGTATGACATTCTGACTTACACGTGTCAACATATGCAGTACATTAGTGTCACTAGTCTTATTAGTATGTATGTCCGGAGGCCACAGTGTGGCATATGCAGCCATGGGCATGTGTGTTGGCCCCGGACCACATATTTCTCTCCATACATCCCAGCCTTCATGGTGTGCAGTTGGCCCGGGAACATGTATTTTTTCTGTGGCATTTGGCCCCTTTGTGAGTGTATTGGTGCAAAAATGTTAAATACTACTACTACTGTATAAAACTGTACATGTGCCTGAAAATCTTATACTTTTATCAGCTGAATATGTGTCACATTAGGATATTTGCCTTAATGGGTAGTTTTTTTAGCTCAGCTGATAAGTCAGCTGAGCTTTTAGGAGGGTAGGTCATCCGTCGTCCATTGTCCGCCCACAATTCACATTTTTGACTATTTCTCAAAAACTGTCAGCCACATTCACATCAAACTTGGTGGGTGTCAGCCACATTCACATCAAACTTGGTGGCAATGTACTTTGGGTTGGTCTCTAGCATGTTTGGTTAATTAGTCATGCTCCAGCAATTTTCGGATGTTTAATGATTTTTGTTTTTGGTCATTTTTGGGGCAAACCTTAAAAAATCTTCTCTGAAACCACTTACCTGATTGCTTTGATATCACACAGGAACACTCCTAGAGACTCCTAGTTCTTGCTTTCTTCGCCAGGCGGTGCTGCAATGATTTTTAATTTTTTTTTGTGTGTGTTTTATTACTATTTTTGACTTCTTCTCCAGAACTTGCGCTCAGATTAAGCTGAAAGTTGGTGGGTATGTCCTTGTGGAAGGGTCAGACAACGTTGTTCTCAAGGTGGTACTGCTGTGGATTCCTGAGTTTTAAGGACTTTTTCAATTTGTGTGCTTATTGGTTAATGCAACTTTCCTGTTGATTACTATGTAAGTCAGTGGGCATCTTTCATATTTTTTACTTCATCTGGTTAACCGTCAGACACATTGACTTCAAAGTTGGTGGTAATGTACTTTGGGTGGGTCTCTACCAGATTTATTCAAATGGCTACGCTCCATTGATTTTTGGATTTTTTATGAATTTATTTGTTCTTTTGGGGGCAAATCTTAAAAAACTCACAAAGGTATGTGTACATGTCAGCTGAGCACAGGACTGTCACAGTCCTCTTGTTTTAATCTGGCAGAAGCTGTGGCATGTGATAAAAAGCTTTTCTTCATTGGGAATTTAATTTGATGCAGCTACATATATGTGTGTGTATATATATATATATATATATTATTGAGAGATTTGTGTGTTTGTTTTCAGAGTTGCATTACGAACAACACCAATGGACAGTACAGGAGTACCACACATCCTGGAGCACACAGTCCTGTGTGGCTCACACAAATATCCTGTCCGTGATCCATTCTTTAAAATGCTCACCAGGTCACTGTCAACCTTCATGAATGCATTCACAGGTAAAAAAAGATATATATATATATATATATATATATATATACCGTACTGTAAACAGAAGGCAATGGCATCCCCTTTCCGCATTGATCAGGGCTGACCAGTTGATGTCCTGTTGCCTAGCGCAAGTGAAATTCCAATCAGGGCAGGCAAGCAAAATTTCAAAGCACTTACTATGGCAGCAGCTGAAGATTTTCTTTTACAAACTGGCTGTTGAATGGATAGTCAAGTGAGTTAGAGTAAGAGCGAAGTAAAATATTGAAAGAACTTGCTCTGAGAACGTGCACAGAAAAATAAAGTGGTGAGGCCGGCGCGTATTATGGCATTTTCATGTTTGCCAGGATCATCCTGAGCAGAAGCAGCATAAAATGTACACAACTTTCCCTCAAGGGATCAGTGTTTCCGAGCAAGTCAGGACATAGTTGCCCGAGTGGCCCAGTACAGTAGTATCAAATTTGTAAAACTACAACTGTAGCTTTACATGGATTGCAATAGAAGATCCTTATCTTTATAGACCCAGCCCTTAGTTTAATCATACAAGCATGGTTTTCTTGGGCTGCAGACTTAAAAAAAAAGAAGGAAAAACCCAGGGTAGACTTCATCTTGTCTTACTACATTGTGTTGTTCTACTCCAAAACACAACATAAATAATGAAAATCGTTGTACATCGACAGGGGTTAATGATAAAGACTAAACATTTGCCACAAATGTATATGATCCCTCATCTGCAACTGTCCATTTCCTATTGCACCACAGGCATGAATTTCTATGGAGTATGGAAGATCCTTCAAAATGTCTCCACTTTTGAATACATTCTCTCTCTCTCTCTCTCTCTCTCTCTCTCTCTCTCTCTCTCTCTCTCTCTCTCTCTCTCTCTCTCTCTCTCTCTCTCTCTCTCTCTCTCTCTCTCTCTCTCTCTCTCTCTCTCTCTCTCTCTCTCTCTCTCTCTCTCTCTCTCTCTCTCTCTCTCTCTCTCTCTCACTAAAAACATGGGTCTTAAATTCATTGTTTACCACATTTTGTGGGGGTTTTTCCTGACAATAGGAACACAACAAGATAGATTTTTCAAAGGGTAAACCTCTTTTTCCCAGCTTGTCTTTACCCAGGTTTTAAAAATTATCAAGTTCAATAATTTAGCAAATTGTGTAAAATTGGAAAATTCTGATTGTGATATAGACTTAAAATTTTTATCCTCATTTGTTGCTTGTTTATTTTTGTTTTGAGTATTTTATGTAAATACATGTATATGTATATATATTATTTTGTTCCATTTCAAATACAGCCAATGACTGGACCATGTATCCATTCTCCACACAAAACAAACAAGATTTTGAGAACCTGCTGTCCGTCTACCTCGACTGTGCTTTTTTCCCAAACCTACGGCAGCTTGACTTCAGGTAATTGTGAAAGAGGTTTATGATACATGCAAAAAAAAAGAGTATTGCTCAATTGAAGGAAAAAATCACTGAGTCTCATTTGTGGTTGCACCTGTATGTGTACAAGGGTACCAGCTGTTTAAGACCACCCCTACTGCCAGCAAAGAGTGGTCTGGGACCGCAGGTGGTCTTAAAATATAGGCAAGTACATTTGCAAACTACACACAAGTGGCATGGAAGGGCAGTGTTTAGAAGAGGTGGTCAGTAGAGTAGGTGCCACTGCACATAGCTGATATATTAGTGCAGCTGGAGAAGCCTTGCCTGTCAACCAACCCAAGTCTCGTATTCTGCCATGTGAACAGAGCAGGAATCGAGGGAGAATAGTCTGCTTAGGAGGCAAGAAGAGTCTTGAAAAAATATAAAATTAATATGGAGTTTCCTGACTAGGAAAGCTGTGGCATTTTCAAGATGAACTTCTTACAGTACCAACTGCAACAAAAGTTGGACTGCCGTAAATTCCGATAAGGGTTCTTGATTCATGTTCCTTGTAAAAAATCCTTTCATTCAAGTACCAACATGCCTGGAGTGACAAAGAATATAATAGTCCACATCAACATCTTCTTTGCCACACCTTGGGTGCACTGCGCCAAAAGGATGCTAAGGAGAGTATTGATTCAGTCTAAATTTTGGCACTGAAAGAGTTAAATACCAGAGGAAATGGATGACATATTGTTTGCAGGGTTCGCACAGAGCTTGAAAAGGCTTGAAAAGTATGGAATTTGAATGCCCTCTGTTCCAGGCCTTGAAAAGTATGGAATTTCATAAAGAAGGCTTGAAAAGTATGGAAAATCCATTTTCCGGTGGAAAAAAAAAAACGAAACAGAATGAAAAAATCTGTTTGTGTGACTTTATTTTAATGTTTGTTGCAATACAGGTCTACGATCCTAGTTTGTTTTCATTGCTAAATATAGCATCTATGGGGTTTTCAGCATTGCGCAGCATCATGGGAGGCAGCTTTTTCAACTCTCAGTGCAACAGGATTCTTTGCAAGATTTGAAAAACAAGCATGCGTCATTTTTATTACGAGTGATGGTCCATCATGATCAGGGCTCGACAATTCGCATGTCCAAAATCCCGGGGCTTGTCAGAATTGGGCTCGGGCCAGTGGAAATAAAAAAGTGCTATCCCTGCGGGCTAGTTGGAATTTTTTACTAAAATCCGTCAAAAAATAATAATATTTTGCATTGCAAATTCATCTGCAAATTAACATCAAATGCTATTTATCAGTGAGTTCAAACAGTGTTGGAAAAAGTAGGTGCCGTGAGATGACTTCCCGGGCAAAATCAGCACACAACTGCCAGTGACACGCAAGTGACAACGTGGACACTGGAGCGGATCTGCGGTGAACTGACGCAGTCTCACGGACTGATTTGGGACACATGCAGCAATTCCCGCTATCCCATACCTTTGCGTATTTGCCTGTGACTCCAAATAATAGTTGCAATAAACACCGGAATCTTTATTTTTGTATGCTGCAATATAAACAAAGCTGCCGTTTGTGTGTTCCCTCCGTAAATTCACACATGTTCACTGGGCAGAAGCCATGATGAAAACACCGCAACACGAGCCATGATTGGCTCATTTTTGCATGTGACTCAATTGACCAATCGGGTGATATGTTGTGCGTCAGACCACATGGCCAAAGCAGATGTCTGTGAACAGTTGCAGGAAAGATGTTGACGGTGTGCACGCTCAATTTCTGATTTGAAATATTAAAATTTTCGTTTGAATTTGATTTAAAAACACCGTTTATTGCGAGGAACTTCCCAATACTGTATACGCAAATTTACTACGGTGTACTGATAGCATTCATGGTAGGTATGCAAACGATTACATCCCATCAGTGCATCACGGCATCAGAGGCAGAGAGAAAGGATCATGAAGGCAATGCAAGTTTGCAACTATTTAATCCCTATTTAAGTTTGACCGGGATAGGGACTCCTACAGTCCCAGAAATTACAGTGTATTTTTCATCGTTAGTCACCCCATGCAAATAGCTTACTTTCAATTTGTATTTTTGATATTTTGTCAGTTTCACTGTCAAACAGTTGCAGCTAGAATCGTAAAATTTGACACTTTTGTCGATTTTGCAAGTGGCAAATACATTTAAGGGTAAATGGTTTGTGTAGGCCTTAGCATTTTTACACAAAAACGATGTTTAGAGAAGTTTCATCAGGACAAGTGGATTTTGAAATCTACTTGCCCTGCGGACAAGTGATTTTTAAAAATATTGTCAAGCCCTGAATTATGGATGAACGACCTTAAATGTTTGCCGCAGACATAAATTGTGCACCAAGCCGCAACAACAATGGGAGACTGTACATAAAATGAACTTTGGCTTGAAAACATCAAATACAAGGCCTGGGTTTTGCCTGTAAGACAGGACAAATACAGTGCAAGATGCAAGGTGTGTGCAAGTAATGTGCACTTGGGGGAAGCAGCGCTTGCTAGTATCAAACAGTATACATTGGTCCCCCTCTTGTAAGCCACCCCCAAAGAGATGCCACTCCCTCTACAAAGGCCACTTTGCTGTGCAGCAAGTATGGCATTTTCATTATATTTCCCCTTGAAGAGAGACCTCCATATATATATATATATATATATACATACATACATACATACATACATACATACATACACACATATATATATATACATATACCCATAAAACCACGGATGATTGAGTTTGGAATTTTGGAAAAAATGGTTTGGAAAGTCCTTGAAAAAGTATGGAATTTTGGCTTTGCTATGCTGTATGAACCCTGTGTTTGGTAGATTTCCATCTGTGAGACCAAAGCTGCAGTAAGGTGTTTGCCTGGTTTACTTCCCAGAACTTGTGCTCATGATTTGTCATGTAGAGCTTGGCCTTGTCATTACTATGACCTCTTTTCATCAAAATTTCAATTTTATTTTTAACGCCCCCCTCCCCCCACCACATACCCAACAAACAATGTTTGGAGGGGTATTATACTGTTTTTGGCTTGTTTGTCTGGCCATAGGCAATCGTTGCGAGACAAATATCTTGTGACTCACTGGGCTTATCTAACTCAAATTTGTGGGTGATGGAAAATGTTTGGGTCACCGTTTTTCATAGTTGATCCAAAACGTTATGTCAACATCCATTCAGCCTCTATAATCAGATTATAACATGGGAGAAGATGTGTGTTTGGACCCCATTATGTGCACTCATGATGACTTCAAAATATATAAAGGAAGCACTAGATTTTAAAAGTACGGTGTAATCAAGTGCTTCGTTTTGTTTTCAGTCAGGAAGGCTGGAGGTTGGAGCATGAGGATCCGGAGAATCCAAACACACCCATTATCTTCAAGGGAGTGGTCTTCAACGAAATGAAGGGAGTGTTTGTGAGTACACAGTCAAAGCATACTGCACTCCTTGACTGAATATATGTGTCTTTGTGGATAGCAGATTGCCTCATACATTTTTAACCCTACCCCACCCCCCCACCCCCCAAGGATATAAATTATCAGTTATTGTAGTGATGACAAACTTTTCTGCATATAAAACTGTAAATTCACTTCAAAATTGCAATAGAAGTACATGTATACATTTTAACAAAGTGTGCAAACTTAAGAATCTATGCTAGGGCAATCATGTAATATTTCTTGGAAGCAGAACCAAATTTTAAAAATTTGAGACTTTGTTTTATTATGTATTGCACAAACTCAAGTTTGCTACAGATTTGAGGTCTCCTTTAAAATTGAATAAGCTGGATGAATACTTGTGATGAATAGGATAAAGACTACCAGGAAGTGGTTCTGGACAAAAAGACACAAATACAATTATGATGATCATTTTTGTAATTATTGTAATGTAAACATTATAACCATCAAACAGTGTAAAATTGTTATCAACAGAATTTCCATTTTTTTTTTTTAATATAAGTAATATATGTACTTGTGTCTTGTGTTTCTGCAATTTAATGTGCACTTGAGCTCACAAATTGAGAAGTATGGACTTACATGTATGTATATACATATAATTAACCCTCACAATGTTATCAACCCATGTATGATGTGATTGTTTTTGCTGAAAAGGCTTGTCTTGCCTTCCAGAGTAACTCTCAGTCGGTGTTTGCTCAGGCAGCCCAGAACCATCTGCTGCCCAGTCACACGTATGGGGTGGTCAGTGGGGGGCACCCCACGCACATCCCAGACCTTACCTGGCAACAACTAAAGGATTTCCATGCCAGCCACTATCACCCCAGCAATTCCAGGTATGCCACATTGAGGGTCCTAATGTTAAGGCTTGGGATTTTTTCCCCCGTAAAAATCTTGAGCAACTGTCTTATGTTTTAAATGTCATTGACAGCTTTCCTCAGCACACACCCGGCACAGTGCCCCCTGGAGGGCACTGGGAAAAGCTCTTGACTTCATCTCCAGAGGGCGTATGGGTATGAACATGAGAAAAGGGTTGCCCATGTAAGTTACTTAAGGAAAAAGCACTCTGAAATTTATTCTTCTGCTGGTGAACATGATTTAATATTCTCATAGTTTGGGTTAAGTCTGACAAAATCAATATGACAAAGTGTTGGTTTTTTTTAATAGATTTGACATATGAAGAATACATATCTTTGTATTTTTATTTGCTGAAAATCATACATACATGAGAATATATATTGCACCAGAAAAAGCCTCATACATAGAAATAAGGAAAAGAGTGTTATATAACTAAGACAGGTTTAACGAAAGCAAGATTTTCAGGTGGAGGAATGAAACCCCTTGGGGCTTATTATCTTGAATACAGGGCATGCATATTAATATTTATTTATCACCAAATTCTCTGAACCTGTTACTAGGCAATGGTGACACAGCCACTATGGCATGTGTGCACTGACGGAAACACAATGGTGTCTGTGACATATGTGGGAGTGGAGAGTACTTCCAACAAACATGGTGACGCCTTCCAAATCAAACTCAGTGCGTCTTTGCAAAACAAGACTGTGCCTTTCATAAATTAAACAGTTAGTGTTATCCACAATGCCATTTGGCAAGAGCAGAATATCCTGCCATGTTTGACCCAGAGATCCAAACAATAAAGGAGAAGCAGCACCACATAGTGAATATGAATGTCCCATAGTCCAAGGAGAATTTAAAACATGGCGAAAAAGTGCATAACAGCAGGGCCTACAATTGTATCAGTGCAATCTGTGTTTGGATTATTGCATTGTATCAGTGAGTATTTGCAAAGAGGTTCTAAAAATTGGGCCTGAATTCCTGTGTTTACCGTGATCATTTCTGATACGTCTTTGTCACAACAAAACTCCGAGGCAAAAAAAAGACGCATTCAGACGACCCATGATGACATGAAAACTAGATTGTGAAGAAAGCCCTCTCTTAAGTAACATACCCACCCTATATTTTGGGTTTAATATTTCAAAAAGTAGAGTGTTAAATGTGACCTATATCGATTTGACATTTCAGGTTCTACACTTATGGGAACCTACCACTAGAGAGGCATCTTGAGCTGATAAATGACCTTGCATTGTGCAAATTTGACAAGATAGATCCAAATACATCTGTGCCATTCGAACCAAGGTGGAATGAGCCAGTAAGTTGAACTTGTTCAGATTTCATGGAAACCTTAGTTCTTTCAATTTTTTTTTTTTTTTTTTTGCATGAAAAAAAGCATCTCAACATATTTGGATAATTATGAAAAATTACCAGACTGGTGTATATTGCCATTGGTGTAGTATTTTAAGTAAAGTGTGTATCTGAAAAAAAGTTTGAGGGATTTTAGGAGGTCCAAAGCTACACTGTTATTGTTTCGTCAGGAAAATGGTAAATGGAGTAAAGAAAATAAAAACTTATATGTCCAGTAAGGTTTGGCAAATAAAGACTTTGATTTTCATCTGCTCATGTGGCAAAATAAATTCTATGTTCCTTTACAAAGCTGCCGTGTAGCCATATGGTTTTGTGGTGTAAAATTTTGGTGGTTCCTGATGTTAAAAACTTGTAGAAATTGCAGAACGTCTGACATGACATTTCAGAGAGAAATGAGCATCAGCTGCCAACCTGATCCCACAGCACCGGACCCTGCCAAACAGACGACAGTGTCAGCTAACTACATACTCAATGAGTAAGTACAGCTTTGTAAACAGACCACGGTGTCAGCAGACCACTCTCAGCTAACTACATACTCAGCAAGGAAGTACGCCTTTCTAAATGGTGTGAGTCGACTCTCAGAAGCCTGTAGCGATGAAGAGGCCATCTGCATTCCACCATCCACAGGCCCAGTGGTTTTACAGTCAACCTCCCTATACCGAACACCCTTGGGACAGGAAAAAAAGTGTTCGGTGTAGTGAGGTGTTCGGTATAGGGAAGTTTGCTTACATTGGAAGTATATATTTGGGACCAAGAAATGGTTTTCAGTATAGAGAGGTGTTCTGTATATGGAGGTGTTCGGTTAGAGAGGTTTTTACTGTAGTTGCAAAAGATGCATCACATGATAGTGATACACCTTGCAAAGAAAAACACTGGTATACATCTGTCGGACTGGCTCACTTTTGTAGAGCAAATTGCAGAGGTCAATGCACGTATTGATGTGGTTTTTAAAGAATTTACACGCATTCTGAATCCCTGTCCTTCAATTTTATATATTGATGTAGCTCTCTCTTCATCATCGAACTTGGAATAAATGTATGATTATAGTTCCATTTACATATATGTACCGTCAGTCATGGGATCCTCCAGGGCAATACTTGGTTCCACTTTTAACTTCTGGGTCTCTACATGCAATAAATGCACCAGGCTTTTATCCGGGAGGATTACATATATACATTTTGTACAGTCACTGGACTCGCACAAAGGACTCATACTCACATAGGCAATGTACTCTAATAATTAACTCAACTTAATTAGAATAAGAAATGCAGGGTAATGAAAAATACTCGTTCAGAGAGGCATTTTTATTCCAGTAACAGAAGTATACAGATGGCATGATATTATACGTATGACGTGATAATGATTTACCTATATACATAGCCCTATAATTTGTACATCTTTTGGATACCTTGTGATTGTAAAAATAAAAAAATAAAAAGTTGAGGAGTCTTCCTTCACCCTGGTGAAGGTCCAGGAGGATCAAAACATTGGGGGGGGGGGGGGATACTCCCCCATTTTAAATTTGACCAGTTGGTTTTGTTATCTTGGTCTCTTACTAATATTAACTGTTTCTATGTTGTAGCATTACGGATCCTTTTGAGACCTTCACACTTCAGATATTGTCATACCTGTTAACAAATGGAGAGAAATCCCCTTTCTATCAGTCACTGCTGGAGACCAACATTGGATCTGACTTCTCCCCATCTACTGGGTAAGGTTTATCTTGTAACAGACTAGTTGTGAATGGACACATGTCAGGTGTTCTGTTGTAATCTGTCACTTAAATCACTTCACAACCAGTTGGTGAAGTCATTTCCCATGGCCAGGATTTTTTTTTAACATATCTATTTAATCTGGGTGGCCCTTTAACACGTAGGTTCTTTTGATGGTATTGATTCGTGACTGCTGCATGTGAATTATAGTTTGACCCTTTCCCGTCAATTAGGACTGAATTTCGAATCGAGTCAAGAGTATTCCATAGCATAGGTAGGTGGTAAGCATCGAACCCACGTCAAAGGAAGCTAGCGACCCAGGGCATGTTACCTTGATAAATCTCGATGACATGTCTCTTTCAGATTCTTGTTTTGTTTTGATTTCTGTTGACAGTAGGCTAAAACATTGAAGCAGATGGTGTGGCCCCCAGTTTTGGCCAGTTGAACGGGGAGAAGGTTAATAGTCAAAGCAGTTGCATGACATGTTCTCTGATTGACAGGGCCACAAGATGAAGTTAACTTGAAAGACACTCATGAAGAAATCTTGTGTAAAACATAGAAATTAACCCTTAAAGCGCTGATTTAAGACTGAGTCAAGAGCTCTTCTCTGGACACTTTGTGCACAGAGTGTCCCAGGAAAAGCTGTTGACTAAGACTACTTTTTGCTTTAGACTAGGCTTGCCGGTGTTTGAATGAAAGGTATCTTCATGAGGAATTTAAATCTTTAGCCATTATATGTTTTAAGATAATGAGAAAACGACTATAGCCATGATTAGCTCTGAAAGAGTTCATCACTTGTCTCTACAAATATAACTGGTGTTCAAATTGCTTCCGTTTCTTGAAATATAATGCCTTGCTGTCATTACTTATGTGTTTCAACCCATTCCTGGTGTGAAGTACAGTCAACAGCTTTCCTTGGTGTTGATTGGGTAAATTTTCAGCCAATCCGTGCCAAGAAAAGCAATTGACCTTGAACGCGCCAACATATTATTCATGATACTATCTATTTAATTATCTACCAATTGCCAGAAATAATGTTTTCATTTGGTAGGTTATTTCATTGAAAACATTACAGTTAGCATTTGTGAAAGCATTTAAATTTGTTCATGGTTATGATTGGATAGATTCAGTGGTTATACCAAGGATGCTACCTTCTCAGTTGGACTGCAAGGCATCAAAACCTCTGATGTTGACAAGGTGAAACAGATCATTGAAGATACAATTGTACAGACCATACAGTAAGTAATGGACAAGGGATTGTTATGTTGAAGAACACCTTTCTTTCCTGGATTCTGATCATTACTTTTTAATTTTTATTTTATTTTATTATTATTATTTTTTTTTTTTGTGAATGTCAGCTCATATATAGATTACCTGAGGTACCAGCACAGCTTTAGATTTAAATTTGCTTGTAGGCTAATTATTTTTGAGAGTAGTTACCTGTGTTAAAATTTAATAATATAATGTAACATGCTTAACATTTAAACTGGGATAAAGTATCCCAATGAATTAAATGCTTATAATGTCTTCATTTTCAAAAGATAAGTCTCCTTCACAAGCATATAAAACTTAAGATTAATGACCATTTTCAGTTATGACAAATTTGAGGTTACAAAAATAAAGATGTTACATTGGAAGTGACCTTCTGAATTAAGAAACAGGGCCAGAATTTTGGCGAGAATCGGAGAATCCATTCTCGTAAAGATTTTCCTAAACTTGTCTTTCTTTAAAAAAGAAAACTAATTGACAAGAATCCAAATAGGTTCTCGCAAAACTTTGCAAAATTCTGTCCCTAAGAAATCAACAGATGCTGCCATACCTGGCATTTGAATTTAACCATTTCCCCCTTGAATTAAGACTGAGTCAACAGCTTTCCTTGGCATGTGATTTTGATAAGTCTCATGTACATTTCTCAGTCAAATTGTTTTTCATAACTGTTGAAATTAGTTGAAAACACTGAAGCAGACCACATTTGACCACCAGCTGGTTTTTGCCAGTTTCAGGGGGAAAGGGTTAAACCGAATCTTGGTCCCATTTCACTGTGGTCTGTTTTTTTACAAAAGAAATGCCTCAGCGTAGAAAACTCCTTCTTTTAATGGGCCTCTTGTTTTATTAATATTGAGTGTGGACAAGTTGCATGCTGATATATTGGCAGTAAGTCTGTCTGGGTTTATTTTATTGAGGCCATGGTATAAAGCTGTAATTAGTGACATATATGTTTCACACCAGTGGCACCAACACTGACCTGGTGACCAAAGGCTACTAGGACCAACAAAAAATTATTATGTTTCCTGTAGACCTCCCGAATGATTTTTTTTTTCTTTTTTCAATTTTCTGGCCAGTAGGGAGGCTTTCTTCCAGGCCAGGTCTGATGTGTATATTAATTAAAAGAAAAAAAAAACAACTATTTGTCGGAACAATGTGTATGTATCACTACAAAACATACCCAACGGCCTCTGTCACTTGCCTGTAATGTACAATTTGCAAAATCATATTGATTTTATCAGTTTGGGTTTGTCACGTACTTGTTATAAAATGTCATTCTGTCAGGCTTTGGGGTCATGTAAAAATGGTGATTTTATCTGTAATACCAGTAGAATGTGATGCTCTACCCTGGCAGAAAGCAGAAGTAGAAAACAAAAGAAAAAGAAAACAACACCCCTCCCTACTTGACTTCTTTTGGCACAGGAAGTCCACAGGAAACATAAATATTTTTACTGTCGCCTAGTACAAGATTTTAATGGAGTAAATTATTCACTTGACACAATTTTTACATAATTTACATGAAGCCCTTTTCCCTTGAATAAGGACCTCAGTTTAAGACTTGAGTCAACAGCTTTTCGTTTTTATGAGATAATATCTTGATAAGGTTCATCTGTAGTACACATTCCAATTATTTTATCACAGCCGTTGGAAATCGCTGAATGAATTTGAGAAGGTGATGTAAGAGCACCGTTCGGTTTAAAGGGCATAGAGTTTAACTGAAACACTGATTTAAAAGAAAAAATAATGTTTGTTATGTTGCAGGACTGGCTTTGAAGCTGAGGTTGTGGAGGCTGTGCTGCACAAAATAGAACTGTCCATCAAACATCAGTCGGACAATTTTGGCCTTAACCTTGGTGTTGTAAGTTGAGTTTTCGTGGGTGACCTTTACTTGACCATTGCAACTTGCAAGTAGACTGTTTTTAACTCTTTTAGTGCCTTCTGTGACCAAGGACTCCTGGTGCCATTAGCTGATTAGCCAGATGCCAATGTTTCATTCGTTTGGCTACAGAAATTGGCAAGTGGCTAATTTAGTGTAACGTGAATCATGTAAGGGTTGGGTCAAACTCTGCAGTGATCACTGTTTTATTTCCTGGTGTGGCAACAGGTTGTGAAGGTTTAGACCAGTGCCTGGCCACATAAGTCAAACTACTAAAAGCAGACTGCTCTGGATAATGATAAAAGCACCAGATCCAAGTTCATTGTAAAACTACATGTCACTTTTCCCAGCATGCCTGCAGTTACATAAAATATAATGGCCCAGGTCAACAGATTTCCTTGCCCAAAGCACTTCAAGGAAAGCTGTTGACAGTTCAAAGTGTGGCACTGAAAAAGTTAAGGCACCAGAGGGCAGCACGTGAGAGTGTTATTTGCTTTTGGGCACTTATTGAAAAAAACAAAGACAAAAAAACCCCCAGTTGCTGCTGCCATCTAGTGATTAGAATGAAAATTGAAGTCAGAGGCACAATGTCAATGAATTGAGTGCAAGGATTGTGCCTGGTGGGAAAGAGATCAATAAATGAAGGCTGCAAATTGAATATATGCACAAACTGTAGTTAGTGCAGAAACGTTGTGCTCTGGGTTTGTTATTTATGCTTATTTTTTTCATTAAAAAACCCTTCAGTTGAACGCAAAAGAGTGTATGTAGCCTATGATCAATGTGACAAGTAGAATATCATCTATCTACATTACCATATTGTTGCATTGTATTGAATTGAATTGCTACAGTGTTCTAAAACATGTGGGACAATGGGTATGCATGCATAAACATTACATAATACAATTTGTATAAATGTTTGAGACATTTCATCAAAGGCTTGTCAGAACGTAATATGTTCAGACATAGGACAGGTGATTCTGTTAATTATTTCATACAAAACTTTGATTGGACAAGTAAAACAACAGGGTTACTTTTGGGCACTTTGACTGGGAAAGGATTATGTCCGAGGACGTCATCATCATGGGACTGGATGAACTCGGCAAGCTCCAGATCATGTTAGTTAATTTCACTTTGTGATATTATCTGTTTTAGTCCCTATTATCACCATGGATTCATGAAGGCAACCCTGTGGCATCTCTGCTGGTCAACCAGATGGTGGAGAAATTTAAGGCTGCATTGGCTGACAACCCAAAGTTCTTGCAGCAAAAATTGGAACAGTATTTCAAGGTTTGGGTGCAACATGCAGACAATACAGTGAAACCCGTTTTGAGAGACGACTGTAATGAAAGACCATCTGCCTTTTAAACCCATATTTCCAAAGTCCCTTTAACTATCATTCTCATGTTATTGCACCTCCATTGAGAGACCACCTGCCTTATGTGACCACTTTTTAGCCTTCCCTAGGGGTGGTCCCTCAAAACAAGTATCACTGTATACAAATCTATTATACTGACTTAATCTATATTTCTGTTCCACTCAGTGACACCTCTATGCTTTTTTATTTCAACTACTTTTTGAGTCACGTGCAGAAGCTGAAAATTTAATAAAGTGGAATTTTCCTTGTTCTATAGACAACCCTCCTGTATGTATAAAATGCATAGAACACCATTTCTCAGCAGACCATCCCATTTTCTTTGTTGTACCAATCGCACGCTCAGCATCCATGTAGATATGGTCTTGTGTGTCAGCATTTTTGTAGCGGAAAATTGATATGTATGATAAAAGTTCACTTCAGTTGTACAGCATGACATGTAAGAAAGAAGAAGGGCAGTAAAAGTTCAGGATAATTATTGTTTTATATCTGTCCAGAAAAGCATTTTATGTGAAAATATTTTTTTTCTTTTTGTGTGTGGCTCTAGTGGGTGCTACATATATATATATATATATATATATATATATATATATATATATATATATATATATATATATATATATATATATATATATATATATATATATATATATATATATATTTGTATATATATACTTTCATCAGATGTGCACATTCTTGTTACCGCATTGTCTACAGAATGCCTTCATGTGTTTTGCTCAAATTTGGCAATATGCTTACTTTACCTGGCAAGATAAACTGATTAGATTTTGGTGTCACCATGGCCTAATTTGAGCAAGTAGCCAACCGCTCAGTTAACGCTTACATTGAAGGTACACATGTATGTCTAGTTTTTGCACTGAAATCTTACAATTTTATTCTGACTGTAGAACAACCCACACAGACTGACTCTAGTCATGAGCCCAGATGAGAATTACGAAGCAGATCTCAAGAAGAAGGAAGAGGAGCAGCTTCAGTCTATGGTGCAGGCACTGACTGAGGCAGAGAGGAAACAGGTCTATGACAATGGTAGGTATAGTGTCCACACAGGTCTATGACAATGGTAGGTATAGTGTCCACACAGGTCTATGACAATGGTAGGCGTAGTGTCCACACAGGTCTATGACAATGGTAGGCATAGTGTCCACACAGGTCTATGACAAGGGTAGGCATAGTGTCCACACAGGCCTGTGACAATGGTAGGCATAGTCCACACAGGTCTATGACAAGGGTAGGCGTAGTGTCCACACAGGTCTATGACAATGGTAGGCACAGTGTCCACACAGGTCTATGACAATGGTAGGCATAGTGTCCACACAGGTCTATGACAGTGGTAGGCACAGTGTCCACATAGGTCTATGACAGTGGTAGGCACAGTGTCCACACAGGTCTATGACAGTGGTAGGCAAAGCATCCATCCAGCTCTGATAAATGTGACTTGATATATGTTCAATATAACAGCTTTTGAAAGAATCGGCCGAGGGGAAATTTCAAATATGGGGGTCGAGTGCATTCCACAGGGCTGTCCCTTGAATTTTAAAAGCTCTAGCTCCCTGTCCAGTTTTTGGTGTGATTTGTTGCAGGCCTGTGGAAGCACTCGGTCGTGTATGATATTGATGGGTTGATGTCAGAGACTTAAAGTATGGGCTCGGGTAGCCAGGGACCAAACCATTGATGCATTTGAAAACCAAAAGACATTGCATGTAATTGATCTGCTCTTTAACAAGCAGGCAGATCAACGTGCTGTCTATGTGGCACTGAAAGAGTTAAGCAATAATAATCTGTCATTCCCTGAGATGTATCAAAGTGTCCCTGTTAGTACATCACTTTCAGCACAATATACCATATTCATTCCAATTGTACAACAGGCCCTAATAGAAGTACATCCCCTACTTTTTAAACTAGGAGGGATTATTATAAAATTCAGTATTTTTCAATATTTCAAAAAATTTACTGCTTCTGATGAAAGAAGAGGGTTCAGTGTTCTCATTTTATGCTATCTGGATTTTGTAATAAGTGTAATTGCTTCTGATATTGTAAATTGAGACATATTATTACAAAACTCTGTGAAAACTATGTCTGCTCCAGGAAATCTTTGCATTAGCACAGCATGCTACTAATGGAATGAATGAGGTACATCATAATTGGAAGTAGTGTGTACCCTAGAAAAATCGTCTGGAAGATACCCTGGTGAAATACATGCAGTTGTTATCAAAGCCACAAAGTGTAGTTACACATGAATGCACAGCGTTCTATTTTAGTTTCTTTTTTGATTAAGGGCTGATGCTGGCTGCCGAGCAGAACAAAAATCAGGATTTATCTTGCTTGCCGACACTTCACGTCAGCGATATCAAGAAAGAAGGCGAAAAAGTAAAAATTGATGATATTTATTCCGATGGAATTTCCCTACAGCTGTGTTCACAGCCGACCAATGGAATCACCTACTTCAGGGCAGTATCCAATATAGGCAAGCTGGCAGCGGAATTAAAACCTTTTGTCCCGCTCTTCTGCAACGTTGTTACAAGGTGAGAGGCTGAGAGGGAGTTTTCTATCAGAGTAAATGTCTCTTTATCATGTCAACATGATAATACGAAACATTTATATTATACTGTGATCCTGCTCACTGCCTGTGTTGCCGGGGCAACAGACTGATGCTTCCACCATGATCAGGCCGGATTTGTGTTAACTACTACTTAAACATCTATAATAACACCTTTTCAACCAAAAGAGAGCCAATTTCTAATCAATTTAGGCATCTTTTATTTTTCAATTATATGTTTTTTACATTTTCTTAAGATTATGCCATGTTCGCGTTGTTTACTTTTTTGAGAAAGTATTTTTGACCATGCTAAATACATAGATCTGCCCTGATGCAGGTGGCTCCCTCTTTTGCTCAATACGTTTTAGAGTAGGACTGCACTTAAATATGAGTACATCCTATTAAGTAACTTTAAACACTGTTGTACATGTCTGTAGTTTATTATTTTGGTGCATTTATGTTGTTTTTGCCTTAAATATCTGTAACTTTGAGCACTGTAGTTGCCATAACCATGACATTTTGACCAATGAAAGAAAAAGAAGTTAACTTAAAAATATTTGAGTTCACCAAGGACCACTGTAAACTATAATTGCAAGAGCAGGTAGAAGTTCTGGTTCAGTAAAATCTGTTTCAAGATGAGAATGTTAACTTCATCCCTTGTGAACAGTCATTACCAGGTAATTCCAGATCAGGGGCTCTCATAATGAGTACAAGGGTGTGGCTTTGGAGAGGACACCTTCCTGGTAAGACCACTTGGGACAGGTCTCCAGTGCTACCTCCATTAACACTTTCTACCCTGAGTTAAGACTGAGTCAACAGCTTTCCTTGACTTTGTTTGGGCACCAAGTGCTCAACCCGTGCTAAGGAAAGCTGCTGACCTGGGGCATCGTATCTTGATAGGTCACTTATATGATTCTCATTCAAACTGTTTTGCGGTACTGTTAATAGTTGAAAACATCGCTGTAGACTACGTTTGATCACCAGCCGGTTTTGGGCGGTCTAGGGGGGAGGGCTAAAGAGATCAGCGGTCTTATGCTACCACTTTGGAGCTGCTGATAGGTCAGTCTCAGAAAGAATGGGTGTGTCGTGAAATAAATCCAAAAAACAAACAGCTGAAATATTATGTACTGTAATATATATATATATATTATATACCTATATATATCAAGAGGGTGGTCCATTGAGACAGATTATCTCTTATGGGGGCAATAAGACAGACCATTGTATTGTATGAAGGAATATACATTCAGTGAAACCTGTCACTAAAGACCACCACTAGAAATCACCAAATTATGGAATCCGCAGGAGGCATAAATTACACTTGTAGCGCAGAGCAAAATTATTTGGGAAAGGCGTCCTTATGGAAAAGAAGTTGACTGAAGATGGGCCACTGTGCAGGTAACAATTGACCAGGAACCAGTTCCCACTTTTTCTGTAGAGACATTTAATTTTCTGCTTTTGAGGATGGGGGCTGGCTCGATGGATTACAAGGAGTTGTCGCTGCAAGAGGATCTGAAAACTGGTGGGCTGTCAGCCAGTGTTCTTGTTGATCCCCATCACACGGAGCCCAACTCATTTGAACAGGTGTGTCTATCATGCTAAAACTAAAAGGAAAAAAAAAAAACCTGCAGTACTATAAAGTGAGTCATGCGTTTCTGAGCTTTGAAAAGTGGACAGGTCTACTGTAAAAGTACTTATTTTCAGTGTGCATATTACTGGAGATACGATTTCACTATTTTGGACATAGTTCCTATTAAGCCTATGTTAAAATGCAGTATTTGATTGTGTTTTTGTTTTGACGTATTTGCGTCAGTGTCGGTCATGCTAAAATTGAAAGAGTGAAATTAAACGAAAATGAAGGTACAGCAACAGTGCTTTTTAGTATGAACTTATGGTGTTACATGAAAAGAAATGTAGCAACTGCTTTAACACAGTTTAACCAGCCATTATCTTAAAACATTTCTACCTTATGAAACATTTGCAGTTCCAAAGTGTAATAATGTTGTGTTTATGTAATGTTTTGCAGGGAATTTTGCTGTCTTCGTTTGCTTTGGACAGAAACGTGGAATCAATGTATCAACTGTGGACGGAGATATTCAACAGGTCTCAGTGTTTTCTTTTCAAGTGTTCATGAAATCAGTCTGGACATTCATGGATATGTTTAGCCAATGCTGTGTGTATTGACATATAGGAACTGGTAGGAACAAATTCTGTGTTAAACATGTCATGAACAGTATTTAATCTGAGGTGCCTGATATGGTATCCCACAGCTTGGCCCCTGCAAGCTAATGATACCAAGTGTTACAGTACCACAAATGTGTATCGTGTGGAAGTTTGATATTGCATAATATTGATGACTGACCAACTTCCTTAAGGTCAGAGGGAACACATTATTTTTGGGAAATGTTTGTAACAGTCATGGTATCTTTATTTGTGTACATATATACATGTATCATTACAGGAACATTGTACAGACAGTAGTCTGTGGTTTGTCATTGTGGCATCACTGGTGATATTTATTATAACTAACATCATAGGTATCGAAAAACATTAAATTCGTTATTCTAATTATAGTAAATTGAGCTGGAACTGCAAAATTCACGCCAATTATGCATCAGGCCAACAGTCAAAATTGCAATTCTATCCCCAAACAATATAGAAGGTACAATTCAGAAGTTTATATCCAATACTGAAGGGAGATTTTTGCGTGCTGAAGTTGAAAATAAAAGAATCAATGTTTATTTAATGTTCCAGTAATGTTTATGCCCCCAATAAAAATCATAGAAGAGCAACAGTTTTTTTCTTATCCAATTCAGTGTTTACAATGTTTAGAAGGAGACATAGTTGTTGGGGATTATTTCACTGCAATATTGAAAATTAAATTAGATAAAAGAGGAGGCAGAATTGAAACAACAGTAGAGTATGCTAAAAGCCTGAAAAACTTAGAAGAGTTCGAACTAATAGATATTGGGAGGGTACTCAACCCAGATTTGACTGTTTAAGATAGAACAAATGCCAATTCATCAGGAATATAAGGTTATTAGAAATGACCGAATTATGTTGGAAGTATTTTTGTTTGTTGTAAGCTCATCAGCAGCGAGTAACTAGCTAGGTGCTTTCATAATGTTCCATTTGTAACTGGGTGATTTGAAAATGTGCAGGTTGGACCTGACAGACTTGAACCGTTTAACGACCCTGGTGATGATGACGGCGTCTGAGATGAGCAACAGTCTGGTGGGTGCGGGTCACCGGTTTGCCATGACCCACGCGGCCAGCTCTATGCACCCAGCGATGAAGGTACAGGAAGCCATGTCAGGACTAACACAGGTAAATATAGGGCACTATCAGTTGCCACCTGTGTGGCGATACCAAATAGAAACAATTCAGCTATATGAGTCCATGATTATGCCTCCCTCCTACCAGAGAGACATATAGTAATCACTTTTCCTGTGCATCCCTGGTGCATGTCTGGACTATAATTAGCTTGTCTTTCAACCTAGATTATAAAGGAAACTTTACACACAGATGCATCTACACATAGTGGTAGGGTCAGTCTGTTTGTGTACTTACTGGGGCAACCACTAAGGGGCACTCTATTGAAGGGAACAGTTTAAGGGCACCTGGCCTAGCAATTAGTGAAAACTTTGCCCTCGGCTGCTATGAAAACAGAAAATCAGCTGCAGTGGTCCATAGGTAGCATATTGTGCAATAAATTACCCATGTTTAAAAAATAGCATAGGCTACAGGGTGGCATCATTAGACTAGCCACAGTGAACTTGTGTGTCAAACTCTTAAATAAATCATCCTTTTGGTTTATTCATACATGTCTCCTCAAAAGACATGTACTGTAAAATGAGGACATTCTTGTCACATTTTTGTGTGTTTTAAAAAAAAGTAACAACTATACGTCTATGTTTTGCCTGCAGGTGGCACTGATGAAGGAAATCGCCGAGATGTCGGACCTGCAGCCAATCGTGGAACACCTGAAGGGCATAGCCAAACATGTATTAAACCAGAAAAATATTAGGTTGGTCTACATCTCTGCAGTGATGCAGTAGTTTTTTTTGTTTTTTTTTGTTTTTTTTTGGGGGGGGGGGGGGGGCTTTACATGTCAATTGGTCAATAGCATGAAGCTTGACATCAGAGTACATGGGAAGAATTAAGGCACGGCTCAAGTTCAGTCTCCCAGTTCTGGTAAAACAAACTGTCATTCTTAAAGAATTCCATCTTAGTTTTACTGACTAATTATTCAAATGCAATTTATGAAACATAAACCATTTCTGTATGCCAGATGTGTTATTTGCAACAATGTTTCAGTGACTTTTTGCCCCATGTGAAGCTTAAGAATAACATTTTGAACCCACAGAAATTGTTAGTGATGCAGTGATGCGGTTTAGTTTCCACAGTGAAACTTGTGTTGACTGACCACCGTCTGGAATGACCAAATTGACATCTTTCAAAACAGGTAATTTCCAAAGGAGGTCAAAATTACATGAAAAGTACAAAGCAAAGTATCTAGAAAAGGAGACCTTTCAAGACGGGGACAACTGTATTTGTATAGCACTGGGGGCCTTTGATATTTGCTTTCGTTTAACAACAAACAGGTACACTTGATGAAAGGTGCAGTTGAATGAAATATTGTAGAGGTGAGTAAGTTGTGTCAGCTGAAGAATCCAAAGATTGGTACAGTAGAGTGGAATCCTTCCTTTCAGACACTGGGCACATCCAAAGTAGCAGCATAAAGCTGGTGAACTCTTAATATCCCCCCCTCCTCACCCCCCCACCCCCCACCCCCCAAAAAAAATAAAAATAAAAGAAAGCTAAAAAAAAAAAAAAGTCCCTGCTGTAAAAAACAGCACCTTTGTTGTCAGGTTCTCTACTTGGAAGTACTAGTCACTTGTCTTAATTTTGTGTTGTATTTTTCATGTTATACTCTACAATGAAGACCACAATTTGTAGATCCCAGTTTGTTGTCTTTGAAGACAGGTTTCACCAGTACATTTCTGCCAGCCTGCAGTGGGTTATATGTGTAAAATCCAGCATGGCCTATTTGTGATGCTCACGTCAACCTTTGTGTTGCAGATGTTCCCTAAATGCCACACCAGAGTACATGACAACTGCGTCCAAGCACATGGGCACATTCCTGCAGAAACTCAAGAAAGGAGCAAAGTCTAGTCCCATGAAAATCATAACTAAGGTACGAGTGTGACGTTTAAAAGTTCCTACCGGGAGCCGTATTGGACACCTTGTATGGCATGGGTCGACCCTGTCACATCGTAAACTGGCTGAGAGGCAAAGGCTGTCAGCTTGAATGTTGTTGATTTCGACAGTATTAATGAAGAGAGTTTGAAGGCGAATTGTAGAAGAGACCTGTAAAAATAACATGCCCGTGGTCAACAGCTTTCCTTGGCAAGGTACCGGCCCCAAGGGCCCAACCCTCACCAAGGAGAGCTGTTGACTCCATCTTGACAGGAGAACAGGTTAATGCATCAACCTATGTCGTGAAAAATCAGAGCTTGGCTACGAGAGTTTCAGATATCACTCAGTAATATCCATGAAAGTTCACGCACAAACTCCTCTCACAGGTATATTTTGAACAAAAATAATGAGACTGGGCAGTCTTCTGTTTTATATTTACACCAGTATTTTGGGGGAATATAACATGAAAATAAAAAATATATATTTTTTTTTGGCTTGGAAGAAAAAGCATTGAGGCAGGGATTTGAAATATATGTGGTGGTACCCGAGAAACAAAGCTGATGCTTTTTGCCTATAGGGATGCCAAGTGGTACAAGAAGAACTGATTGATAATCATATATGTCAGTTTCACTTGTCATGTGACACTTCTTGACCAATAACTGGAGTTGGATTTGCCTATCTTCCAGGTGTCGTCTCCAGCAACATGTAGACACTTGACGAATGTTAGCAGTGCGACCTACAGGCGACGTGCCCATTAATTCATGTCATAATATGTGCAGCGTTCATTAAACAAGGCTTAATTCACATGATCCCCACCAGACTGGGACTCCTCGCTGCTTCTTCAGACATTTCAGCTAGTGATACCCAGTCGTTGGGTTTTTACATGAAAACCAATGCATGAATTCAACATCACTGAGCCAGCCTCAAGTTTTGTAGATTTTCTCTTGCTTTTAGGTAAATCAGTTGAGTAGGAAAGGTAGACAACAGACTCTTGTACCAGAGTACCAAGTGAGAGGGGAAGGCATTTTTGATTTAATTGGTATGTTTTCACAGGACCCTGAGTTCACCAGTGCAGCCAGGAAGGTCCACTTTGAGCTACCTTTCCAGGTCAACTATATGGGTATGAGTGTAGCCACGGTGCCCTACACACACACAGACCATGCCAAGTAAGTGCATCTGAAGGAAAACACAGCAGGAACATGAACTTCAGGGATATACACACAGGCCCTGTGCTGTAAAGACCACCTCAAAATTACACAAAATAGAGGTCTTTCAAGACAGGTGGTCTGTCATTAAATTACGAATTACCAACTTCAAGAAAGACTAACACTAAGACTATTAGCTGGTCTTCCAAAACAGGATGGTCTCTCAAGGCAGGGACCACTGTACAGTACACAATACCATATTATCCCTTTTTAGGGCCCACCCCTTTACCATATTTATCCCTTTTTAGGGAGTACCCTTTTACCGTACTTTCCCTGTTTAGGGCCCACCCCCCTAAGTGCCCCTTCCACTTTTCCACTCGGGAAATGAAGAACTATAATAAATATCTTTTTGTTCGATAACATGCAAAGAATAGATCTGAACGTCAGTCTCACATTATGAAAAAATCCCTCCTCATCCTGGGTGCTAATTAGGACTAATGCGGTAACCCAATAGGAGGGTTGCTGCCCATCTTGTATAAGTAAGTGGGCACCTCTTGCAGTTGTTATTCTCTTCTCCTGTAATGTTGCATATGACAAAGATGTTAATCTTGAAGTTGTATCATCTGGAGACTTGTGTCAAACATGCATAAATTTAAAGAAAAAAGACAAATCTTGCCGCAAAAGTGGCATCATTTTGTCAAAACCACTGATCACAGCAGGAGACTGGACAGCTGTTGTATAAAGCATAACTTGCATTACACAGTCTAGGGCTGTTATAAGTGGCAACTGATAACTGAAATTTCCCCAAACTTCATTATTTTTGTGCAGAAATTAAACAGATTTTAAGCTTTTGTAGGCTATTACTGGCCAAATTAGGGTTCTTGCTAAAAATCAAAATCTTAGCACTAACCTAGACAGTGCTATAAATGGACTTTACATCAGTTTATCACATATTTTACAAACGGCATGACATCTTGAAAGGAAAACTTAGTGAAAAGACAAAATGTTGAAAGTGCATGAAACTGTACATAAAATTGAAAGAGCCACGGGCAGGGATAGATAGTGGTGGCGTGTTGTTGTAAAACATGTGGCATGTGATCAAGACAGGTCAAACAGGTTTGACTGTTGCCGTGCACAGTTGGACGACAGCTTTCTGTGTTTTGGCAGGAAGAGAACATGTAAAGGATTTAATGAAAGGTCTTTCAGTGATGAATTTGAATCTGAAATATGTTAGAATTCAGATCAAAACTTCTGTTGGGATGAACGCTGAAAGAGTCCTCTGATATCTAAGGTCTGAACTTTTTAAGTCATTCTTTTTCTCTATATGCAGTAACAGTGGTAATTTTAAGTAAAAAAGTGTGCATGATATAAGAACTAAAACCACATTGAACCACTTTATCTTTTCAGATTGAAGATTTTGGGCAAGTTGATGTCAAGCAGGTTTCTGCATAGAGAAATCAGGTGGGTTCAGTTTTTGAAATTGAGCATTTTTGATATGGGAACATGTGGCAAAACTTAACATTGCTGGAACATAATGGAGTGATCATCGGCTCAGCTAAGGTATTTAAACAAAGTAATGTACAGCTAACTAAAGGTATTTAAGCAAAGTAACGTGCAAAACAATACAAAATGTTAACTTTTTTATAACTTATTTCCACTTTTATATTAACTACTACTTGTGTTACATTTACGTATTTCCTCAGTGCTTTGCCGTGAAATCAAGATCACAATGGCCCAGATATGCAGTAATGATATGCCTTTGATGGTGGAGTATATTTCCTGAAATTAAGTCGGTCAATTCTCATTCCTGCCACTTTGGAAGACACACAGTAAACAGATTCTAAATTATTCTTCTTCAGGGAGAAAGGCGGAGCATATGGATCCGGGGCAGTGGCCAATAGTTCTGTCTTCAGTTTTTTCTCCTACAGGTATGGTAGTTGTTGTCACTTGCAGGCGTGTGAGATTTCAGATATTTAGCAGATTTCCGCCATTTTAACACCTGATTTCAGCTAAATTGATAATCTATTTCCTGCATATTTTATATTGGTTCAGCAATTTTGAATCTCTATTTTTCCTTGATTTGGAGGTATTTCAGATAGATTTGGGGAATTTTCCGATATTTTTTTCTATTTGGCCACTCACATGCCTGCACTTATATTGCCAATGCAGTCAGTGCAAGCGGTGATGGAATGTTGAGGCCATTTTTAAATACATGTATTTCCTGGTGTATTCATTGACATCTTATCTGTAATGGGACCTAGGGAATCCATTGTTTTGGAGTGGCCATAGACAGCATTTGTGGCATGAATTGTAAGTTTCAGTTTGTTCTCACAAAAACTGACACAACTCCAGTAATAAGTGGTAAATCACAGTAATGTTGGTGAAGTGTGGGTCCAAAGCCACTTCATTAAAGACGTTCGGTACACTGGTCAAAAGAATTTAGAAATCTCTGGTTTTTGGTGTGAACCAAGATATTGGCATTTGAAACAAAATGCAAGCAAAAAATTGGCATGTCACGGTGCTACTTTTGTCGCTAGGTGGCGCTACATGTAAGGACTACAGAAAGTTGATAGCAAACAATATATATGTGGGTAAAAGCAAAAAAATAAATTAAGGATGCAAAAATATGCATAAAATAACTCAATATGAGTGTATGCAATGTATATCAAGCCTTTTAATAACAAATTTGTAGACAAAACATGCTGGAATGTGACTTTAAATTAATCTCGTCTTGCGCAAAAATGTATAAGTGCTCTCATTATTTTTTAAGTTTGAAATAGAAAAAATATTTGCAAATCCCTGAAAAATTGTAGGGGGTTTCCAAAATATGCACTGATCTCATTGATTAACAAAAAAAGATATCATACAGTGCAAATTTTTTCCGCAGTTGTACAAAGAATTCATGTATGTTGACTTAATTTGTCCTAAGTTCATAGATGCAAGGTATCCATTCATTGTCTAACTTCGATACCAT
This sequence comes from Hermodice carunculata, assembly GCA_964020975.1. Taxonomy (NCBI): domain Eukaryota; kingdom Metazoa; phylum Annelida; class Polychaeta; order Eunicida; family Amphinomidae; genus Hermodice; species Hermodice carunculata. The sequence goes on from OZ026618.1 coordinate 34,956,239, forward strand.
ATCAATATACATGTATGTAGGTTAAATAAACGGCAGTACGTCGTTAATTTTATATTCCAGTCATAATATATACTTTCATAGTTATACTGAGAAGAGGCAAACATTTTAAGATTCTCTCCATAGTGCAATACAGCAATGTGGAAAAAGAGGTAAAAATAAGAATATCAAAATTATAGTTGCCTTAATACATTGTCGAATGGTAACAGAGGCAGCACATTAGCAAATATGCCTGTGCCACCTTTTGACGCTGGGGTATTACTGTGGTCCCCCCCCCCCCCTCCCAGTTGGGACAGCGTTTATCGTACCACATTCACAAGAAATGTAAAGTACACTGGCCAAGCCATATCGTTTTTCTGATTCTGTATTTTTTAGGGACAATGTTTTTTTTTTTTTTTTTTTTTTTGACATTCCTCGCATACAAGATTTTCAGCTAGTACACTTAGTTCCACTATTCTAGGACCTTCGTCCCAGTTATAGCTGTCAGTGTTTACATGTGCATGTGGCATTTGGGGGGTGGGCGTGGCACTTTCGACGGTGGCTTGGTCAGCGTTCGCTGATTGTGTACATGCGTTTTGGTCTACCACTGCCGGGTTTCGACGTATTCTGCCATGTTTTAAAGCATTTAGTCCTTTGTTTTGGCATTTGTTAACAAACCGCCCATTCTTTTTCCTTTTCACTCTTCGTAAACAATCCATATTTCTCAAACGGAACTGTGCAAAATAGGAAAAGCGAACAGCAGCTAGTGCAGGTATCGACAAATACCAGCTGTAACTGTATAGAGGCATTGGACCATAAATGGTTGTATCGCGGTGTACCCAACGTCTTTATTTTCTGGTTCCAGTATTCAGACACAATTTGCTTTATGGAAGAATATTTATGGACAGATACTATTTAACCTGAGTGTCATTTAGGTAAGGACAAATTTTTCTTCTTTTTTCATTTCAGGGATCCAAATTCCATGTCAACTCTGGAAGTCTTTGACCGAGGGATTGAGTGGGTGAAACAAGGGAGCTTCTCCCAACAAGATATTGATGAAACAAAGCTCTCTTTATTCTCACAGGTAATACATGTAGACTCACCGTCCCCTCTGCCTTTACCCTCAACTCTGTGGTGTCCCGTTATCCGTTTGTGGCATTCATATGAAATGTTGGGTGACAGGAAAGAGGAAACATTTGCAGCCCTCTTTGATATTGAAAGCTTCAAGTTCAACTTGTCTGGTCGAATTCTGTACAAGTTAGAGCTTTGGGACAAGATGTTTTGCCATGTTGTTCCTTCGAAAACTCGACAATAACTGATCTTCAGATCTGAATCGAATTTGAATCTTAACGAGGGAGAAGTAACCGGCTAGCCAATCAAAGCATGCACAGGAATCGCCCGTGGTTGTGCAGTATGCTCATGCAATTTGTCCCATGATGCAATTTAATGTTTTACTCAGCAGCAACCAAGCTCCTCCTATGCAGACATGCTTTCCTACTTGCTATTTTTATAGATTTTCTTCTGAAAAAGCCAGTCGTTTCCTTCTTTGTGGGACTGCTTGGCAGCCGAGAAATAAGGTAGTCGACATTATCAGATGTACCACAGGGTAACACTAACCCTAGTAATGTAACCCATAACAGTCAGGTTGACGTGCTGCTAACTCTCGGCTCACTTCGCATGTTCTTTTTAGTGCAACATTCAGATTACCTTCCTTTTCTAGTCAGGTCACAGCTGCTTGGAGTGACATTCAACCCAAGGAAAGATTTTGACCTGGCGTATCCCAGGCACCTGATGGTCTTTCAACAATTCTCATTCACATTTATTTTTCTGTTGATGGGAAATTAAAGTGAAAATAAACATTGAGGCAGACAACATAATTATGACATTGGAGCAGTTTGAGTGGAAAGGGGTTTAACAGTAATTGTGACATGATCAGCGGGAAATGGGAAGGGTGAAGGTCTACCGGCCGGAAAGCTTCAAGGCAAAAATAGGCTACACATGATTCTGTTATTTCAGGTGGACATGCCCACAACACCTGGGAACCGTGGGCAGCGACAGTTTCTCCATGGCATCGATGATGCAATGAAGGAAAAACACCGAAGTGCACTTTTTGCCGTGTCCAAAGATGACATTATAGATGTGGCTGAGAGGTGGGTACTCTAAAGAGGCAACTGTTAACCTTTTGCTGCCATTTGCTAGATCTTAAGGCAGGTCGCTGAACCCAAGACATGATGCACAGACCCAACTTTACACTATGGGCAGTAAATAAAACAGATTTTAGGAAGCTGACTGCTTTGAAATAAAATAGGGGAATTTTGGAGAGGGTTTTGTATTGAAAGGTGGCTAGGTGGGCAAGGGTGGTCCTTCAAGCAACTTCAGCAGTACATGGGAAGTACCTCCTGTGGTGGATAAAGTACAGTGTCCGTGTTGTGTTCCAAGACTGAACACAACTGTAGGTGAAAGGAACATGAGTTTGTGATGGTTTCAAGTCCTAAATCTGATGAACAGTGGGTCAGTATAACGCTGAGAGCACACTGTATGGTACTGGTTTTAATATCAATACTTGGTGGATCATTATTAATGACTCATTAGGTCTAGGTGTATATTTACATGTTGAGTGCTGGTAATTATGTCTCAACGTGCAACGGGGAGATAGTTTCTGCGTCCCTTTCTTCCACTTTTTCTTGTTCATCAACGCATTGTTTCAGATGCAAGAACTCAAGATGATTTGACCTGAAAGGTTGGAATTTTTTTGTGAATATGTTCATATATAAGACCTGGCTTGGGATTGCAAATTGGTGACCTTGACATATTTCACAAGGTCACATGGGTATTTCATCTAAAATTGATGCGAAGGGGAGAACTCTGCAAGGTCCGCAAGAATTTGACTTAGGAGGTTGAAATTTTGCGTGATTATGTACCATAATACAAACTAGGTTGAGATTATAGATGGGTGACCTTGACCTATGTTCAAGGTCACAGGACCACTTTTTAAAGATCATTGCAGACACACTTGGAAATGATTTGACTTGGGAGGTTGAAATTTTGTGACTACGTTTCCAAGACCTTGCTTGTCATTGCAGATGTTTGGCCTTGACCTATTTGTCAAGGTCTCAAGCACTTCCTTGAAGTTGCAGGAGTGATAAGGCAGAAAGGCTTAATGTAGCAGCTTCAAATAGTGTGATAATGTATCTGTATAAGAGCTAGGTTGGATGATGTTGACCTATTTCTCAAGGTCACTTGGGTATTTTCTTGAAAAAAATTACAGATGCGATAACTCCAGAAGTATTTGACCAATGGGTTTGAAATTTTGCATGATATATGCAAGTGTAAGAACTGGGTTAAGATTGTAGATGAGTGACCTTGACCTATTCTTCAAGGTCACAAGACCACTTTTGAAAAACCATTGCAGACACAGTTGAGAAGGATTTGACCTAGGAGGTTGAAATTTTTGTGTGATTACATTTTATATATAGTTTACCTTGACAATATCTGTAGATCTTTGGAATTAATATGAACAATTTGTAAAAAGAAGGGTGACAACTGGTAAGGGTGCACAGGGAGAAATTCTGTTTTCTGTTGGACAATCAGCCTGTTCTAGTTCTATTTGCCGTGTCCATCATTCATGGCATATGGAGATTTTTTTAGCAACCACAGGAGCCATAATCTCCATATTTGGTATGGATAGAACCCTACCAGTGAAGTTGGTCCTCAGATATTGATTTCAAATTTATGCAAATTAGGAAGTTAAAATATTAAAAAGTTTGGTGGCTGAGTGGTCGTATACATGTAGTTCATAATGGAAATACAGGGGTTCTTTTGAACCCCAGGTGCTGCTGTCTAGTGGCTGCTCATTGTCATTATGTTGGCGTAAAGACAAATTATTTCATTTTTGTCTCGCCAGTATAAGCTGTTGGCAAGACTAAGCTGTCACTTTCCATCCGTCCGTCCGTCTTTCAACAAAAAACTTCGGAGTGGCTTGAATTACGCTGGTGAGACATTCATGCCCCGGGGCATGACTGGTTTCTGTTGCAGAGGTTTGAAGCTCTTTGCCTTTGTATACACATGCAAAAATGTCTTGTGAAGCAGAGTATTTTCCAGGGGTACCTCCATTCTTTGTTCTTATTACAGATACCTAACACCCGACAAAAGGACAAGTTCTGTGTCATTCCTAGGACCAGAAAATTCTGCCACTAAAGACTCTAATGAATGGACTGTCAAAACTCTATGACACCAAAGAACACGAGGGACAGTGAAAAACTTCACAAGCCACGGAACAGAACCTTATCAGACAAAATTTGAAAGACACTGTGGGACAACTTTAGGATGCAACTGGGGGGTGGGGGGTGGATAGTGCCAATTACTGGCCTGCTTGGTGCACAGCTGACTGGGATTGTACAGTCAAACCTCATTATAATGACACTCAGAGATGTGATATATTCACTCGATGACTCATTTCGAGGGACTTAAAGTAAGATTCTTTGGTAATTTGATTCATTTTATCTGACATACTGTAGTTCTAGAAATTTTTGAACATTGGTTAATGTTGCACAAATGCCACTTTTGCTGATTTTTTTTCACATTTTAATTAAATGCATTTAGATACAGTACGAAATTAAAATTGCACGTCGATTTCCACAGGAAGCGTACAGGTGGGAATCACTAGAAATGCTTGGACTTATTGCACCTAACATGTTATGCACTCGGAAAGACCTTGTCTACAACCAGAACAGTGCTTTCATATGTGGACAATGTAGTCATACTGTATAATCATAAATTTTTGCAAGGGATAAATATTCCCAAATTTTCCCAAGTAGACCCTATTCGGGAATATTAAGCTGAGGAAAATTTTGGCAGGTTAAATCTGATAGACTCACAACACAAAAACATCTTTTACATGGTACTTCAATTAAAATATGAAAAAAAAAACTGTGGGTGGTCTCATGCGATTAATACTTTTTGTGTTGCAATTCAGGAAAATATAACTCGCAAAAATCTCTTTTGAGGCGAATGGGGAAAGTTTTATGCTCGGGAATATAAATGATTATACAGTATTGAAGCGCAATCACAGCATAGCCAGCTGCCATTGCCTGCATATGATCGGAGTATTGTGCATCTTTTATGTTTTCGTCGCACATCGATCGCAAGCACTGGAATACCAATTGGATAATAAAAACATACGCCACTTGTTTATACTAGCTACATGTCACAGATTACTCCGAACCATTGGACTGTCCACCCCAATGGTAGATTTCATTTAAATTTTCTGATTTACTTTTGTGCATTTTAATTTCGCACATCAAACACTTGCGTGAATAGAGCAGAATTCAGTAGAGCATGAAAATTTCTAGAACTACATGTACAGTATTCAAATAGTGGAAACGATTTTCAGGGAACAGATGGTGCTGTTGTAACAAGGTTTCACTGTACACTTAGACAACTTTTTTATACATTTTTATACTGTGTGAATGATGTAGGAACCGAAGTTCCATGGAAGACTGAATTTTAAAATGTGATCAAGATTGGATTCAAAAGTATTACCTGATTGTAGGTAAATTTTGTGAGCACACAAAAAAAATATATAATCAGGTGCCGAAAGTTCTGGTTCCAAGTGGTATATACAATGAAGTCTTTCTTGTTCGAGTTATTTTGTTGTGTCTGTGATTTGGAAAATGATGTGCTGCTGAACAAGATTAGACTTGCAAAACGATTTAAATTTGTGAGCTTGTCAAGTCGGCTAATGCACTGTGCACACTCTACGTTGATGTAGAAAGACTGATCTAACAGGAGCCAGAGAATGGACATGTTAAGTTTCAAGTTGGTTTTGCAGTAATTAATACGGATTAGATTTACAACGTAACATGTGACTGGATGTAAAAGTTTTTACTGTAAATATATCAACAATCGCATTTTGCAACATGAATTTAGGCTTATGCTACCCATCCCTCTTCCAGGGGCAGAGTGTCTGGTGAAATGTCAGTATGGCCTTTTACCACTAGTTTCGAAAACATCAAATGGACCAGATTACCAAGCACTGTGGTGAGGGCAAGCCACGTAAACATACTCAATTTCTCAGTATGGTGATTTGTCAGGAATATTAACAACACACTGCAGTGGGCATGATCAACTTTGGAACTCCCCTTTAGCAGAAACAGAGGATGTCAAGATTACACATACTATCATCTCATGGCATGTCTCCATTGCTAGATTAAGCACTGTCACATATATTAGGGAATAGCCTTACCTGGAGAGAACGCCCCCTGGCATCATGAGAGACAAGATGCTAATCTACTTGTATTGAGAGTTCCACATCTTCAAGGCTTCATCTTTAAGACATTTGAACTTGCATGCATTTCCTAATAAATCGTTCATTACATTTTCGGGGTTCTCTGTAGTGGTACACATAAAGATACAGAATGTACACTGGAGACACCTAGTGGTGATTGTGCATACTACCACATGTAACTATATACATCAAAGCAGTTTTTCCCAATGAGGAATTTGCTTGAAGCATGGTGTCCTCCCAAACCACCAAATTGGACATTTAAAAAAGTTACATAACTGAATCAGTACTTCCTGGTCATTAATTTTCATGAAAGGACAATGCTCAGGAAAAAGGGGTTACCCTCTAATACGGCCACCCCTTTATTAGAACAGTTGTCAAGCTGGAAGGGTGGTCTTCCTCGAGGGGGCAAAGTGCATAGCTGGCTTAGTGGCAACACATTGGCCTTTGACCAGGGTTTTATTCTTCGCCCAGGGAGAAAGTGGAGAGCTCTTGCGCTCGGACTCTCCTGTGGTTTTCTCAGTCCTTTACCTCATAATTAGGCAAGAAGGATATGGCAGTATATCTATACCATGGAGAGGGATTGGCCTGCACAATACATGGATTGCAAAACCTGTATTAGGAATTTTCTTGATCACAGATGTAGATGTACTCCATCTTCCTACTTTGTTGTGTGGTGGAGGAAACTGAAGGCCAGTGTCACGGGATGTATTTGTAAATATCTGTGCTCATGTGCTGCTCCCTGCAACAAAGAACTTGACAGGAAGGAGGAGACATTCATGTATTTAGCAGGCTAAAACGTGTCTTTGTAATGAAAGCAAAAGCCCAAGAAAAGTCCTCCACATGGTTCAAAAGGCAAAAAGTGGCTTCAGGTATTCATAATTTTTCATATCTTTCAGTAACAAAATTGCTGCAAGCAAGTGCCTCTCTTCATGCTGGAGGCATAGTTTTGTTGCCTGGCAACATAGCTAGCAAGAACAGGTCTGTAGTGACTTATGAATTCCCCCTGTTTAAATGCCCACCTCCTGCATGAGGACAGTTGCCTTAGAAGTTGGGTGCCTATTTTTTGGGTTTTTTTTGAGAGGGGCACTATTGGAGGAATACCACTATGTGCACAAAGAGAATCAGACAATAAAACCAACTAGTACAAGCAGACATTTTAATGACCTGAGAAGATACAATTATTGTGCTGAAATTACACAATTCAAGCTCCATCCAGATGTACAAAATACACTTCTGAGCTTTTGAAAAGAGTTCTTTAATTTATAGCTGGAAATTTAACTTTTGCATGCTTGGAGTGCTGTGAGCTTACATCTGTATTTATATAGCATCCATTGGCCTACATACAGGTACTGCAGATCACAGTGTTTTATAATCTCGTGAGTAAATATATTGCTTCCCTTGTAAATTTGTTTAAATGACCACATATTTTTGTCAATGAACTTTAAGCAAAAAAAAAAAAAAAAGCATGATACCTGGTATTCATAGTGGCATGCCATGCTAATGCAAAGATTTCCTGGACCAGACATGGTTTTCACCCAGAGACCGTGATAATGATATGTCTTAACTTCCATTACCAGAAGCAATTATACTTATTATCTGATTGTAGAATCCATATAGCATAAAATAACAATAATGAACCCTCTTCTTTCATCAGAAACCGTTCATTTTTAAAGATTTTGAAAAATAATGAATTTTTAATAAAACCCCCATGATTAAAAAGCAGGGTGTGTGGTACAATTGGAATGAATATGGTGCATATAAATTCTATGCAAGTCTGAAAATCTGTCAGCAGGTAATACTTGTGATTTTGTATTATTATTTTTTTGCACACAGGGAAACCATGCAGATTCTTTTTGTTTTTGCCATTGATTGATAAACACTTAAAATCAATGTCGCCCAGTAGAAGTGCAGGATATAACCTGCTGGGCAGACCCACCTTTGTGTTTTCACAACTCTACAGATAAGACAGAGCCTGGTCTGCTTTGCCCGCAATGCAGGACATCACTGTATTGCACTTTCTTTGACAATCATACTGCCATAGTTGTGAGTTTTCTGCAAACTTCTACAGAAAAATTAACCAAGTCAGCAAAAATGTTGACACAAAAACACTGGATCAGCTGGTCATGAAAGGTTTTCATGAAGCATGTACTGTCAATAAATGTCCAATATATCACAGGTAACTGGAGCTAAGGCACATACACAGTATTAAAAGTTGATAATGTCAACCCTGAAGCACCAGTGTTCTGTCAAGTTATTCACTCCTGGGTGAGCTTAACAAGTCTAGAGCCCCTGGACTGGCCACCAGCCAGATACAGTGGTCCCTGTCACCAGAGACCACCCCTACAGCAACAAAAAAAGTGGTCTTATAAGACAGGTGGTCTTTCACGACAAGTAAATTAACATGGGAAGTAAAGGACTTGGGAATCTGAAAAGTGGTCTCTCATGACAGGGACTACTGTCCCAACAGTAACCGGAGGGTCAGCTAAGCTAAGCAGGTAAAAGGTGATGTTAAGAGTAAAGGAAACTGCTACATTAACTGCAGCATCCTGGATTTGCTATCACAAAGTCTGTGTTCTAAAATCCCTGTCCATACCACCAACCAAGTGGTCTGGCATGATCAGTACTTTACGTACATGTGAAATCAACCCTTTCCTGCTCAAAACACCCAGAAGTACCTGGATGCAGGTTGTCGTCTGCCTTTCATGTTTTTATTGTTACTAGAAAACATTCTTGCTGAGATTTGTATGTAATACTATTCATGATGGCATTGTGCCTAAGTGCACCAAAGAAAGCACTCGGTCTGAAACTGCGCAATGAAAGAGGTAAAAGATGACATACAGTAAAACCTGTGATAAGTGGGCGCCCTTGGGACCGGGCAAAAGTGGCCACTTAAGACAGGTGCCCACTTAGCACAGGTCCATTGATATGGGAAGAATAGGGAACTGGGCCAGGCAACAGTGCCCACTTCACACAGGTGCCCACTCGGACAAGTTTTACCGGATGTCCAACAGCACGGTACTTTTCAGGTTATTTAGTACCTCCAATGACACTACTATCTGTCTAAAACAGCATGGTACTTTTCAGGTTATTTAGTACCTCCAATGACACTACTATCTGTCCAACAGCATGGTACTTTTCAGGTTATTTAGTACCTCCAATGACACTACTATCTGTCTAAAACAGCATGGTACTTTTCAGGTTATTTAGTACCTCCAATGACACTACTATCTGTCCAACAGCATGGTACTTTTCAGATTATTTAGTACCTCCAATGACACTACTATCTGTCCAACAGCACGGTACTTTTCAGGTTATTTAGTACCTCCAATGACACTACTATCTGTCCAACAGCACGGTACTTTTCAGGTTATTTAGTACCTCCAATGACACTACTATCTCCCGATCCCTATGGGCAGTCTAGCTGGACAGGTTTTACTGTGCACACTACAGTATGATTTGTAATTTCAATAAACACTACAATGCTTTATAGAAAGGCTTTTCCATCTAAATCAACACCAGGAACATGCAATGCAAACTAAATTATTAACTACCTAATAATATGTTAACTTTTTCCTGTTCAGAACAAGATTAAGTCGAGTACTTTTCGTTGTCATGGGCGGAGCATAATGCCCAACCCTTGACAACAAAAGCATAACCTGGGACATGGCATCATTATAAGTCCTATCTAGGATTCTCAGCAAAAAGGTTTTCTATTAACGTGACATTTAAGATATATATATATATATATATATATATATATCTGGGTGATCTGACCGAGAAAGTGTGGAGTCGCACAAGCTGTGCTGTTCCATGCCATCAAAATCCATTCCATCTGCCAGCCCAGGCTGGTTTCTTTATGCAAGGGGAGTTAATATTCAAAACTGATGCACAAAAAATCTGACAGTTGTGATTAACTGTTTTGTTTTGTTCTTGAAAGATAACAGTATTTCTTTGGTCTTGCAGCATGCACAGCAGTTGTCGCTGTACTGGTTTTTGCTGCAATATTATAAATCACATTCATGTATATATATAAATTACATACATGCATCTGTATAACTAGACATTAATAATTGAGTAAAATCTACACATAAAAGACATACTAACTGGCAGAGTACCGACCATAAGAAAATCACAGATTGTAAATTGACAACATTGTCAAGTCCCTTAAACCTATCACAGTCAAGCTCTGGATGGAGGAGTATACTTGATAAGTGGAATGTTTTGTAAAAATGGGTGTTATTGCTTGTGACCAAAGGTGGCTGAGTGGACCAGACGTGCAGTGAAATGATCGCTCCCTTGATTATGCATGGCAAAGTACCCTGCCTTGTACCAAATTTACTTTTTTTTTCAATCCACATTCGAAAATGTTTTTCTGAAAAGGTAATCTGTTTCAAATTTCTGATTTGTGACTTGAGTACAAAGTGCATATTGTGAAGCCTTAAAATTACAAGATGGTGGATTTGTCGTAGTCGATACCAACACAGTGCACTCGAAAAGGCAGTCCTCAACAATATACAATAGTCTATCTTACATTTTTTGTGCAAATAACAGCACTGTACAGTAGCACTGAGAGGTCTTGAATTTTACATGAACGCACAAAAGTGATAAGTAAAGGACCGTGATGTTTTCTGCAGTTGTCTGGGAAGGAGTTTTCTTCCATCAGAAACATCTTGAACAAGAGGGATTTTATACAAGATTCATTTTGAACAGTCTTGAATAAAATGTAAGGTTCATTTCTGGCTCCTGAAGGTTACTGAAGTTTTATCTTTAGAGTTTCATTCTACTTTCACAATTGTGACAAATGAAGCTTGTTTCAACAAACTCAAGAAACGTTATTCGTAGAACTAAGATGATGGAGCTCTTTATGGTATATGAAACTGTTTCTGCTAAACTGGTCCAGTTTAAAACTTGAGTTCAACCTGAAAAGAATAACAATCACAGCCTCCAAATAGTCGTCACAAAAGGCAAAATACTAATTATGTCTGAGACTCTGGGCAGTTTGTGTATGTTTTGTGAACAGTATTGTGTTGTCTCACCAACAGGGTCTAATATAAAGCACAGTCACAAAGATCAATGGTTTAAATGCTGTTTGATATTTAAGTCTGCTGAAGTGGGATTTGTACATAAATTGTGCTTGAGTTCAAGCTAAAAAAATAAAATGTGGATGAAAGTAAATTTGCAATTAAAGGTCAGCAGATATTCAGTGAAAAGAAAGTCATCCTGCTCTCCCCGCCCCCCCTCCCCCCAATCAAACTGGAAATGATGAAATGGCATTAATGCCATTCACGTTCTGCACAAAAGAATCATCTGTAATGTGATTGGTGGAAGCTTCTCAGCACCCGACTCTGATTGGCTGCTTTGACTGCAAGATGACCTTGACCTTGAAGACTGGCGACTGAGCTGACTGGTTTTGCTGATGGCCTTCATAATAACCAACTCAGGTAGACAGAGGGAGGGGCCGGATGCCTGTAAAATATTGCATTTTGTTTGAACAAGAACATACCATGCATACATGTAGCAGTCTTTTGGGAGGGAAAATGACTCAGATTAACTGTAAACAGATACTCCAAAAATGACACAACTTTACTTCAACAAATTTCCCTCAACCATCAGTCTCATAGTACAAGGTATAGTTTTGTGGCATACCATACTTCTAGTCTGAGGGGGATCAGTCTATAGATATGGGGAAAAAGGCATTCATACACTACATATTATTCAGCTCGCCTCTTCAACACTTTCATTGCAAAATTGAAACACATCGTACCATCAATGATAGTTATCTCTTCAAAATTTTACTTTTTCTTTGCAGACAACAGAGAAAATAGCATTGCCAAGGTCATAGCTGCTCTGTAAGAAACAATTGTACAGCTGTTGGAAGATTGTGAATATTTTAGTGTCTAAACCTGCTGTGTGAAGTTGTTGGACAACAAAATGTGTCATTTGCCAGACTGCAGGGGAGACTCCAATTGGTTTTAAAACTTTAAAAAATTTACTTGTCAAGAAAGTGTTAACTTAAGATATTTTGTTGACAGGAAGGACAAGATTAAGATTTCAGATCCTACTACTTTTTGGGGGGTGGGTGTGGTGGGTGGGTGTCAAGATGGAGCATGTTGCCTGCAGGTGGCATCACAGGTCACTTCCATCTGGCATGCACCTACTGCAGATGGAGACGCCTGGGGACAAACACTTGAGGGCTGTGTGAACAGCCCGTGCTCAGCTGACCTAAGCTTGTCCCACAAAATCAAAGGCTGCAACTTAATAGACCTGTGTTGAGCTTTAGCTGAGTTTATATAGCATTTAGAAATATATAATGTTAATCACCCAAATTGAAACAATCATTAAAAATCAGGAATCCACAGCAGTGCCACATAGAGAGTTTGACCCTTTGACAAAAATACCCATCAAGTTTCAACTTAATCTGAGTGACAGTTCTGCAGCAAAAGTCGAAAATAGAGAAAACCTGCCAAAAAAGCATAAAAAATAAAAATAAAATTGCAGCGCCACCTAGTGAAGAAATTAAGAACTAGGAGTCCCTAGGAATGTTCCTGTGAGGTATCAAAGCAATTGGGTGAGCAGTTTAGGAGAAGATTTTTGTAAAATATGCCTCCAAAAAAGAACCAAAAAATCCATAAAAAATCCAATATTCACTGAAGCATGACCATTTTCACAAACTAGGTAGAGACCCACCCAAGGTATATGCTCCGATGTGTAATCAAAGCAATTGGGTGAGTGGTTTTGAAGATTTTTTAAGGTTTGCCTGAAAAAAGAACAAAAATAATTCATAAAAAAATAAAAAATCATTGGAGTGTGACCATTAGAACAAACCTGGCAAAGACCCAACCAAGGCACATCCCCACCACGTTTGAAGTGAATCTGGCTGACGGTTTTTGAGAAGTTGGAAAATTAATGTGAATTGTGGATGGACCACGGACCCTCGCAAAAGCTCAGCTGGCTGACAGTCAGCCGAGCTAAACACCTTTCCACTTAAATTTGAGCAAAATTTCTGGTGAATGCACCCCCCACCCACCCACCTCCAGTTACCATGACTAACACCTAGTGAGACTAAAAACATGCAACTTGGAAAAAAAATAATTGTGCAACGATATACATGGTAGAGTGTAGGCTGATAGAAAGATGATGGTGCGATGACAAGGATTGCATTGTGTCAGCCAAACAGCTTTCCTATTGGTTGATTTGATGAGTGCATTAAACAATTTATTGCATGCCATAAATACACATATTGCACACAATAAATGTATTTTTTTCACAGAGTAATACAGCTTTTGTATTGATTGATTCAATATGCATAACAGATACTAGGTTAAGACTGGTTTGGCTAACCATAGTACAAAACATGCAATGTGCTCCAATACAGGCTATATACTGTACTAGGTCTCCATCAATGTGCACATCAATATGCTGTACTAGGTGCTATGAAACATTTCGCTCATGTCCTTAAGTCGAAGAGATTCTATATATTAGAAGTAATGCAAGATACTATCTTAAATTCAGTTGTTTTGATGACAAATTCTTCCTACATTTATTTAAAGAAAAAAGACAAGAAAAAAAATGAAAGAGAAATGTGCAATGAAAATGGTTCCTTTCTCCATTTAAGACTGAGTCAACTCACAGTTTCTTTGGCATGGGTTTGGTACTATATGCCCCACTTGAAGTGTTTGATGTTGAGTATGCTGCTGCCCATGTTGACAGCACTTCTCTGTCATTCTCATTCAATCTATTTTTCATCAATGCTGACATAATTTAGTCAAAAACAATAGCGAGGAGGCGATGCTTATTTGACTTTCCCTCAGTTTTGTCTGGTTGAACTCATTTGCGACAAGTGACATGTAAGTAAGTTTCAAATCTTATATATTTCCCAGTAAACTTAAAGGGCTTATTATGCCCCCCTTCGAAGAAGGTGGGGCATATAGCGTTGCACATGTCGGTCGGTCGGTCGGTCGGTAGACTGTGGTTTCCGCACAATAACTCAAGAAGTTTTTGAGCTAGGACTTTGATACTGTACAGGTGTATTATTCTAGTCAAAAGCTAGGCAAAGTTCGAAGATGGGTGACCTTGACCTAATTTCCAAGGTCACAGTGGTACCTGAGGTAACTTTGGTTTCCGCACAATAACTGAAGAGGTTTTTAAGCTAGGTCTTTTATATTAAATAGGATTATAGTCCATACTTGGGGCTAGGTGAAGTTCGAAGATGGATGACCTTGACCACATTTAAAGGTCACAGAGCCATTTTACTGAATATGGTTCCATGCTTTCTGCATGATAACTTATAGCTTGGAGCTAGAACTTTTATATGGCACAGCTTTATGATTCTCTGTAAGGGCTAGGTTGAGTTTAAAGATGGGTGACCTTGACCCAGTTTTCAGGGTCACAGAGAGATTGTAAAATTCCTGTGGTTTCCACACAATAACTCAAGAAGTTTTTGAGCGAGGACTTTGATACTGTACAGGTGTATCATTCTAGTCAAGAGGTAGGCAAAGTTTGAAGATGGGTGACCTTGACCTAATTTCCAAGGTCACAGTGGTACCTGAGGTAACTTAAGTTTCCGCACAATAACTGAAGAAGTTTTTAAGCTAGGACTTTTATATTGCACAGGATTATAGTCCATATTTGGGGCTAGGCGAAGTTCGAAGATGGATGACCTTGACCTCATTTTAAAGGTCACAGCCACTTTACTAAATATGGTTTCGTGCTTTCTGCATGATAACTTATAGCTTAGCTAGAACTTTTATATGGCACAGCTTTATGGTTCTCTGTCAGGGCTACGTTGCGTTTGAAGATGGGTGACCTTGACCCAGTATTAAGGGTCACAGAGAGATTGTAGAATTCCTGTGGTTTCTGCACGATAACTCAAGAAGTTTTTAAGTTAGGACTGGGATACTTTACAGGTCTATAGTTCTTGCTAAGGGCTAGAAGAAGTTTAAAGTTTGGTGACCTTGATTTAATTTCCAAGGTCACGTTGGTGCCTGAGTAAACTTTGGTTTCCACATGATAACTGAAGAGGTTTTTAAACTAGGACTTTTATATTGCACTTGATTATTGGCCGTATTCGGGGCTAGGTCAAGTTTGAAGATGGGTGACCTTGACCTAATTTCAAAGGTCACAGAGCCATTTGGTTGAATACTGTTTCTGCATGATAACTTGCATTTTAGAGGTAGCAGTTTTATATTGCACAGCTTTATGGTTGCCTATAAGGGCTAGTTTGAGTTTGTAGATGGGTGACCTTCACCCAGTCTTGAGGGTCACACACAGACACTACACTTCCTGTGGTTTTTGCACAATAACTGAAGGTCAAGTGAAAATGAGTGACCTTGCCCTAATTTCCAAGGTCAAAAAGCCACTTTGCTGAATATAGTTTCTAAATGATGACTAATTTTACAGCTATAACTTTTATATTGTCCAGGTTTTATTCGTTTTTTAAGGGCTAGGTTAAAGTTTTAAGATATGTGACATTGATGTATGATCAACCTTCACTAATTTTGTAAGGTCACAAGTGCCCCATCTACCACTATCAATAGGGTAGCAAGGGCCAGGGTAATGAAGGCGGGGGGCATCTATGTTTTACAAACATATCTTGTTTTATCTGATCATCTGCTCTTGTAAACCGGGGATATGCAATTATAAATAGCATGTCCCTGTGTAAACAAAGCTGGCGAAGTTAAGGTCATATAAGTTGAGGGTCCACCTGTATTGTTTGTTGCATACTGGCCACGACAATGAATGAGTTCTTCCTTTCCCACTCAATTTGTTTGGAATTTTGTTTTTCTGCTTTGATGTTTTTATTAAGAATTTTCATTGAAAAAAAACAATGAGGGGCGGGGGGTGATTGTAGATAAGATACCATACCCCAGGACAAAAGCCACTCTTTCCATGCCAAAGAAATCTGTTCATTGACTTGATCCTATTATCTGAGGTGGTCTCACTACATATTCTGAGATCGCCTTCATGCAGGGTTCCATTGCATTTGCAAAGTGAGTTGCCAATTTCCCTCTTGTATCAAAAGTTTTCAGGTCTTAGCTCCCCACTCAATTGAGCGTAACTACCACAAAGGCTTGAATGTGCACAGCATTGCTAAGCTACTGAAAGAAAGAACTGCAAGCGGTACAATGGCAACGATGACGCAAGAACAAACCTCTGAGAGACGTCCTAATGGACACGCTGGTGTCGCAGAGCATTTCCACCACTTGCTTACCTTTCAGGTATCTGCTTATCTGTTTCCACAGCAAGTTAGCAAGAAACAAGACAACATTATCCTCTTCATTCCCACAGCTCATTTTTCATGTGCAATTCCATTCAGTGTACCCTCACCACAAAAGACGAACTTGTGCACCTAGCTTAGTATACTGTATAGTGAAACCTCATTATAACGACACTCAAATATGCGACATATTCATTATAATGACACAAGTTTTGAATGACAGTGTAATCTTGAGTATGGTGGTTGCCCCTCTTTGTAACGCCATTCACGTAGCCTTGCACTGGCCTCTCTTGAAGGGGGGTATTTGTTTCAGGGGGGTGGGAGCGGATAAGAGCGGAGCCCGTCCACTGTAATATGAAACTCCCAACTCTAATAGCTCTGAGATTATCATGGAGAACTTGGAGCAACACACCCAGGGATGGACACACAGAAAAATGGTTTCCTACATTTCTCAGCCTTTAGTGGAGTAGTCCTACCTATGAAGACCTGGGGGTAATTCCCTTATTAATTATAAAGGCCCTACCCATGGAACACCTATTGCGTAATCCTACATGGAATTTAAGTTGTTCCTTATGCGATGTATTTTGACATAAACAGGAGTTAGATTTTACATTACACGTACTTTATGAAACTTGCCTGAGAGGCCCCTGAAAAGCAGACTCAAGTGTGATCTCTGAAGACAATTTTCTTTCATGGGAATTTCACATTTAATTTTGCTCAGGAACAAAAACATATTTTCAGATAGACTATCCTTTCTTTGTTGTTACTTTATGCTGGAATTAATACAAGAGAACGTATAAATATGGTATCATTAAAGCACTAGTGGTCTCTCAGGTCAGGTATCATGGAAAAGGGTTAGGACAGGCCCCTACACAGAACAGAGCACAGAACAGAGCAAAACTTACCGAGCAATAGTCATGGAAGCGTTTCTTTGCTAGTCGGTAGTAATCACAGTAATGTTGGTGGCTCTTGCCGTGTGGAGCGTGTTGTTTGTGCCAACTTTTGCGCGGAGCTGGAGGCATTGGTTTTCTCCATTCAAAGTCGGCCGATTTTGCCCCTGCTTTGTGGAGACTCGAGACGGAGCCTGACCGACCACGACCTGGTGATAGGGCCGGGAGGACTGGTGATTGGCTCCCACTCTCTCCTCCCTCTTTGATCCTGAAACAGAAAAGTGCAGTGTGTTGCTTGCTTACTTGTTAACAGTCACATTGTTTCTCTCATTTCCTGGTGACATCATGTATATTGCTGTTTAATGTACCATGTTGCCTGTAGGTGGCATTGCAGGTACTTTTCCCTGTTATCCTCCTGTTGCAGGTGGAGACAATTAGAGGTAAACAAAGCCTGCTTTGTTCATTGCTTGAAAATATCATGTGACACAAGATGCAGGTGCTGCCACCATGCAGAATATTATCTCTGAGATTGTTCGACATCCTTCTTTACAGCTGCTTGGTTCTTGTGTTTATGTATGCTTGGGATATTATGATAGACACAGGACGCACTCTCTTAGAACAATCTGACAAAATTCTCTTGGTACACACTTCTAATTACATGAACTTTCAGTTTAATCAACCACTCCTCTGCAACTTTCATCTGGACATCCACTGGTCCATGATATCTCACTCTTGCTCCTTGTGTTATAAATCAGCATGAGCATAGAACTGCTTCCACATGATTTCCACTTCTACTGTAATACTCCAAGTAACCCTTTCCCGCTCAAATCGCCCAAAAGTGTCTGGATGTAAATTGTCATCTGCCTTAATGTTTTTACTTAACTCATTCCATAGTAGTCCCTGATTTTTCCATATATTTACCAAGATTTAAGACATCAATTGCATATTTAAATTCTTCATGAAAAGAGCTTTCATTCAAGTACCAACATGTCTATGGTCTTAGGTCAGTGGTTCTGGCACTGCCTGGCAAGTCATGCTGCAGCTGCAGCATGACTTGCCAGGCAGTGCCAGAACCACTGACCAATGCCTGTCACCATAGTATGGAATGAGTTAAATTTCTTCTTACCAGTAAATTTTGATGAGATTTGTATGCAAAGGCTATTTACGATGTCACGTCCTGCGTCAACAGCCTTCCTCAGCGTAGGCTGGATGCAGTGTGCCAGACCCACGCGATGGAAAGCTGTTGATTTAGTGCTACTCTGACCATGAATGTGTTACGCATCCAGAGGCCTCGGATAAAAAATTGAAGATACAAGTTTTGAGAGCAGATTCAAATATTATAAGAGTATTTTTTCCAAAATCAATTTACATTACTTTACGTTAAGCACTTTTCTTCAGGGGACATGGGCACTAAGGGGGAATCATATGTTATGTAGATTTTCCCAAAACTGACATATGGTGACTCTGGCAATTTTTTTTTGTTGCCCTTGGCAACTTTGTCATCATGGTTTAACTAAAATGATAGCGTCAGCCGAAGTCAGTGATACTATAGCATGAAATACTGTCTCTCAAGGACTACAGGTATCATGATCACATATGCATAAAAAGTGAGAAAGTTTCGAGACCTTGTCGTGTATGGTATAATCTGACCCACCTATCTGCAAGCATATGTGCCTTCATGTCTTGGAGTTGAGCCAGCTCAGGGAACTGTGAGCTGGGATGAGGCTGCACATCATAGTAAAATGGTAGATCATTCTGCTGGTGACCACCAGGGGGCTCTGTCTGTGGCATATCTGTAGTCCAGCGCATATCAATTATGCCAAACTTGCTGTTTCCAGAATCCCTGGGAAAAAACAGATAAACAAAGTGGGTAATTTGTTTCACTAGACAACATCAGATTGTGTGCACGTTCATGACACCCATTTATTTAACTGGTCAAAATACTGTAGAATCTCCAATTAAGACCACCTCCATAAAGAGACCATTTCTATATTAAAGACCACCAATTTATAGACCCATGTTTGTTCATCCTTAATTAAATTATATCTTCATTTAGACCACTCCCCCATAAATAATACATTCTTCAGTCCTTTAAGTGGTCTTAATAGGGAGATTCCACTGTACATCAACAACTTTCTCTGGTGTGGATTTGGTACATTGTGCCTAAACTGCAGCAAGGAAAGCCATGGCATGTTGTCACTGTATAGAAATATTGGGGTTGACAACAATTTGCATCCCGGCACTTTGGGCAAATTGAGCAAGAAAGGGTTAAAGACGTTGACAGAGCTGCATGGTGTAGTTTATTTTACATGCTTGAAACCACTTTGTTGCATTTATTACAAACAGTGTCCAAAGACCCAAGTAAAGGTTCTGAACCAACAGTACACAGAACATTTTAGAATCAAAGTGTCTATACGCCAAAGCTTTGTTTGCATAGTCTGACAGTCTCACGCCATACTGGGCCCACTGCAGCACAGCAAAATGCTTGAGAGCATTTGCTTTGGGACAACGAAAAGCAACAGAACCCTCCCAAAGATGTGGTCCCCTGAACGACAGCCTCAGGCTGGGGCCTCATTCTCACACAGATCAACATGCAGCTGAAATTATAGAAGAAAAGTATACTCTGTTCATTCAGGGGTAAAGATTATTTATGGTTACCCTGGAAGTTTCGGCATTGCCTGGTAAGTCATGCTCTCACTGCCACCAAGGCAGCTTAGGTAGTTGCTACACAACACAAAAGCCAAAATCACTTTATATTTTGGCATGTATCAAGTTCCCTTAACCCCCCCCCCCCTTATTAAATCCAGATTTAAGGCAGTCAGTAGCTTTCCTTGGTGTGGGTAAGGGACTATAAACTTGCCAAATGTCCAATTAACCCATGTTAAGGAAAGCTGTTGACCTGGGGCAAGTTGCCTTTCATAGGTCATCAACAATTCTCAAACTGTTTTAACTCTTGAATTTAGTCAAAAACATTGAAGCACATGAAATCTGATCACCAGTCGGTATGAAGGCGCAAAGGGTTAAAGGTTGCTCTGAAATTTGCATACAGAATTAGTTCTAGGGCAAGATCTGTCTGTTGTCAATAGTGTAATTAAAAGGTTTAATGTGTATCAAACTTTGACAAGATTTCAAATTGCTGACCCTTCAGTGATGTAATATTTTCCTACCACCAACACACCATATCAAAGTTCTCACATGCTACAAGATCTGGAAACAAACATGACGTGTTTGAGAACACTTACTCGTTAGTGGTATGGACAGCAAGTTTGCCAGGGAGAGCGTCCACCAGATGTCTCTTCGTACCAGAACCACTGTCACTCTGTAAAGCACCAAAACCTATCAATGTCGTCTAGAGAAGTCTCTGCATCTCGCACAATAATGCCTCCATTAAATGCTCTTGCTTGATCAAGATTATATATTTACATTCAATCTAACTTTTAACATTGCAAGTATAGGAGAGAGCCTGATGTGTTATGAGATCATAACACAAGAGCTTTGTGTGTTATGGGACCATAACACAGGTGTCCCACCCACATTCCAATAGGCCACGCCCACCTGGGGTTTCGGGAACTTAACACTTGAACATGCTGGGCAAATCAGTTTCTGGTCGTTTCTCTTAATTTTATATATAAAATTTCTAAATTTCGTGTAATTGAGCGGAAAAATTAAAAGGGAAATGTAAATATAAGCAATGAGGGTCGCTTTTGTGTGTGTTATGGCATAATGACGCGCGTGATTGAAGCCAGCATCGGGCGAGGCGCACTGGCGTGTGCCACACCCAGGATGTCAGCTTCAACCACGCGCGTCATTATGCCATAACACACACAAAATTGACCCACATTTCTTAAATATTTATTGCTCTCATGGATAAGGCCAGCCCAGATCCAGGAAACAAGTGGCCTTATATGAGAGGTGGTCCCTTTAGAGGGGGACAAAATAATAGAATTGCCATCCTTTCTGTGTTAAAGTAGTGGACTTTAAGAGGGCTGGGCACAGGCAAGATGGGTCTTATAAGAGGGGCACACACACTGTATATAGCAAAGACATCATCTTGTGACAATTTTCCCATTACTTTTTACCAACTAACCCCTTGTGTCCTGACACTCAGGTATTGACATGCTTTTTCAGTGTTACCGTCAGAATTTTTTTCCGGGGGTCATAAGAAGGAAAATTCAGGGGAGAAGACGAGACCTTCACCAGTTTTATATGTAAATAAACAAGACGTGACCCTTTAGAATTTTTTCAGAGGGTATTTCAGGTCCTGAAAGAGTAATATACCAGCATTTGGGGGTCAACGGAAACACTGTTTTTCCTTTAAGCTCTTCAGTGCCATAACTTTGACTGAGTCAACAGCTTTCCTTGGTGCCATTGGGTGCACCCAAAGTGTGCCAAGGAAAGCTGTTGACCTGGACTATAATAGTGTTCCTCACAACAGGGATGCTGGTACTTGAATGAAAAGTTTTCTTACATGGAACATGTTTCTAGCATCCGCTAAGTTAATTCAGAGCATTTCATTTTGAGTAGTTTGACTTCAG
This sequence comes from Hermodice carunculata, assembly GCA_964020975.1. Classification (NCBI taxonomy): domain Eukaryota; kingdom Metazoa; phylum Annelida; class Polychaeta; order Eunicida; family Amphinomidae; genus Hermodice; species Hermodice carunculata. The sequence continues at coordinate 34,978,142 of OZ026618.1, forward strand.
TCCCAGTTGACGCTGAAAGAGTTAAAAACCACAGTAGAACTTTGTGAGCTGAAGTCCTCTACAACCTGAGTGCCTCTGTATGACCCTCTCTATACCAACTACTCTTCTTCGGTCCCATGGCCGTTCAGATTAGGGAGGTTTCACTGAACAAGATCTGTTGCTCCAGTGGCATAACAGTTGGCCACTTCTTTTGCTCAATAATGATCCAGGAGCTTGGTCAAGAGGTTTCTTGGCACGCTCTGGGATCAACGCCCCAGAGTGCATATAGAAAAGTCGTTGACTTAGTCTAAAGGTTGTCTTGACTCGGCCCACATACACACAAATTAGATCATGCTGACTGCAGTTTGCAGAAGCGTCCTTTCGAGCCAACAAACTGTCTGCCAGCACAAGTATTATGACTACATCACTCACCTTAGGTGAGACTGTAACAGTCTGTAGCAGACGTACACCTGCGTCGGCAGGTACCCGAGTCTGATCATCGCTCATGTACTGAATTGGAGGCAGAGATACGGGTTTTGTCTTCCCGCTTGAGAATTCCTTCTTGACTTCTTCCATCTTCCGTCGCTCTTGGGCACTTGGCTGCTCAAACAGCTGACGCCAGTTTTCTTTGCGATGGAAAATTGATAATTTAATACACGTTGGCAAGAATGGTACAGTGAAACCTCGTAATATTGACACTGTAACAAGGTCTCACTGTACTTTAAAACATTACAATTACTTATATTTTGTATACATGAAAAGCAAGCAGCCTCAAAAAGTGGACTTAGCTTCATCACATCTCTATATTCAGAAAGCACAGTTCAATGAAAGATGGGGCAGACGCTTATCAAATTGCACTGGCAGGTCAGGCGTTTAAAGTACGTACTCTATTATAGAAGTATGAGAGACTCATTGGAGACTTTCAAAACCAGGTACTGAAAGCAGTGGAAGGCTCAATTTGTTCCTTATCTTATGTGATGTAACCACCCATAAGTATCAAGCCTACTCTGTACTATGCATATCCTAAGGTATGCTTATGTATTGCCTGTGTTTTTATGTTTAATTTTAGTTTTATGTTTTCTCGTATTTATTCACTTTAGATACTGTACAAAGCCCACAGGGCCAAAATGTAAATTGAAAAAAAAAAATGTAAATTAGCCTTGGCTAATCTTGTAAACCTGTCAAGATAAAGTTATCTTATCTTTAAGGTAATTTTACAAAGTGTAAATAAGATTTGTTTCTTTTTATATATACAAATACATAATTATATTTTATTTCTTGTTTCCTTTTATTGACTTAATTATTACAGTAAAACCTCCCTATGCTAAATGCCCTTGGAAACCAAAGAAAGGCACTCGCTTTAAAGATGTATTTAGCTTACAGATGTTCATACAATACTGGGAAACAAAACAGACAAAGAAAATGTGTTCAGCTGCTGAATGTGTTTTAATTAGCTTACTGAAGAGTTTACCTAAGGAAGTTTTACTCTGCCTGAATTCTACTTCTGCTGTATGCACACTAACTTTTAAAAATTCTCTTTTAAACACTGCATATTTCTCACAACAGGACAGCCATATACTGTACTATATATAATATACTGTAGTTCTAGAAATTTTTGCGCGTTTAATTTCGTGCAAACTCATTTTTTTATCAAATAACAGAATTTTTCGCGCATTTTAATTTCACGCAATCCAATGCCATACAATGTAACTTATTTTTGTGCATTTTAATTTCGCGCTCTGAGTGGTAGCGTGAAGAGCGGGAAATTAAATCAAGCGCGAAAATTTCTAGAACTACAGTATTGACATACAGAAAAAAATCTAAAATTGCCAAATGTTTTTCAATCTTCAGAAGAATTTTTTTTTGCCTTAAATTCTATATTACTGACCCATGAAGACACAGTATCCAGAATTCAATAGTTGTTATCAATACAAGAAAGGCTCTAAAATGATGGAAAATGTATTGTAAATGGGTGTTACAAGTTCAAGTGTACTTTGTGAGTTTTACAAGTATCACAGTCAAATGACCAATTAGCAACTAAAATAGAAAAAACAAAAACAAAACAAACAAAGCATAACAACATAAGTAAATGAAGCAGCACTCTCTAACTTTTTAGGTAAAAAGTTTTTCCGAGTTTTGTTAAAACCACGAAAGTACAATCGAGACTGATGTGCAGGAATAAAGCCAGAGCAAGCATGATAATATACCTGGGATCCCCTTTGTGTTGTCCAGCATGGACTTGACGGGAGACAGACCAGGCATGCCGCGACTCACCAACGATCCTAAGTTTGTCAAAATGCAGGCATAAATAATGCAACAAGCGAGATAATACAACGACTGTAAATTTACTTATTTTCACATGTATAAATTTTCGTGGAATTTGAATTTCATTCATGTCATTAAAGTTTCTATGTTTCTCGCTTGGATACAGGCCCTACTTAACCTATGTTAAACTACTATTTCATTGTACAGGCTGTAGGTTTTTTTCAAGGTTTAAACTTCATCAGCAAAGTAAGCCAAAATAAAAATACTATGAAATTAAGTAAATTTACAGTTTATAGCATGCCTTATCAACACACGCCACAACAAAGCCAGCACACATCAAACACCAAGTGGTTTTTTTGTTTTTGTTTTTGTTTTTTTGCTGGATTGATATTCATCACTGCCAATCCGTGTACATTTATTTGTGTAACGTCAAGAACAAATACCAAGACAGTAGATATATGTGTTTGGCAGTGACAAGGTGAAACTTACAACAACAAAAGCAAAAATACATAGTATCTACAGGTAATTATTCTATAAAAGATGTGCACTACACAATAAATATGTACAGTGTAGCTGCTAGAACGAGTCAAAATATTAATCATAATATTTGTAAAGGGTATATATTCTGTGATGTGAAATCCCAGGATTTCTATTGAGAGGCTTCACCCTTGAATTAAGACCGAGTCATCAGCTATCTTTGGAGTTTGTTGGGCACTTAATAAAGACCCACCCCATCCCACAGGGGAGTTGACCTGTCACCGTGCTATTTAAAAAATATTTCTATGATAGGGTCAAAGGTCATGGTTAGTGACTTACTTTTAGTATGTGACACACTCCTATCCCAAGAAGTATCCACATACCAAGCTTGGAATATCTCAATATTACAGTATAGGAAATATAACCCACACAACCATTTTCTATGACGGGATTAAAGGTCAAGGTCACAGTGACCTAATCCGGGTATGTAACACAATTTCCTACTCCAAGTGTCCACACACAAAGTTTAGTATCTGTAAGTATTATGGTAGAAGAAATAATTTTCTATGACAGGGTCTAAGGTCAAGGTCACATTGACTTAATTATGGCAAGCACCACACCCCTGAAGTGTCCACCCACCAAATTTGGTAGGTGCAGGTGTGGGTGCTACAGTCTACGAGAAATAAGGCCCAGACAAGCTTTGGGTGCAGGATGGATTGACAGAATTTAAGCACAAGGTGAGAACCTGTTGTCCCGCAGGTGAGACAAATAGCAGCATTGAAGCCTAATTTCTTTTTTACTGAACTCATCGTCCAGTGAAACCTCCTCATAATGACACTCACATAACCAACATGTTAAATTAACTTTTTCAGTGCCAACTGCCACTAAAGTCGAAATACTTGAAACAAACTGCTCTGAATTATAACATGGGTACTATAGGTTCATGTCCCGTTACAAGACCTTTCATTCAAGTACCAGCATGCCTGATGTTACGCACATGTAGAGTATAATAATCCAAGCCAACAGCTTTCCTCAACATGCAATGTGCCCAAAGTGTGCTGAGGAAAGCTGTTGACTCAGTCCAAAATGTGGCACTGAACAAGTTAATGGCAAAAGTTTTACGGGACGAAGTGAAATTCCTTTGTCATTTACCTCTTTACCCAACACATTCAAGAATCAGACGCACTTTGCAGGGAACACATGGTGTCATTGTAGCAAGGTTTCATTCTTCTACACATTTTACTTTCATCTACATGCCTCCATTCTATATCAGTACAGCAAAGTTTTCACAGAAGAAGAGTTGTTGGGTTTTTTGCACGCAATCCTCAGGATATTTGTTAACAATTGCTTCTTGATCAACATGAACCAGCTTGACGGGTTTATCAGGTCAGTGATTTTGACATAATTTTAGCAACTTTGATATTTTTTTCATAGTCTTGTGCTTAAAATTTCCTTCAAACTTTTCCCTGAAATTTCTGCAGTATGTGGAACAATTCATTTGGTAAATCTATGCAAACTTTATGACCATGTTATGGTTTCCAACAGGAATATTAAGTTTTTCTTTGTCCCATCGTTAATGCACTTATTAACCCTTTACCCGTCACAGTAGTATCACCTGGTTTTGTGTACATGCTGGAGTTATCATCACCATGATCCGTGGTCTGGCCGATGCCGGAGTCCCCTATACTGGCCGCGTCATGATGAGCAGAAGGAAATACCTGTTGGACATAAGATATGCGTTTAACCACAAACTTTTTTCCAAATACAGAAATTTTGCCACACAGCTCATGAAGTGAAGGTTTTCCCCTCCCCATTATTTTAGCATAAATCCACTTTTGTCAAACCATGTTTGCCGTCATTTTCTGTTTTTAATAAAACTCTCCATCATCATGTCAGGTTATCTCTCCAGTGTTATACATACATATATTATACAGGACTGCAACAGAGTCAGAGGAGTAGGCTCCATATACAGAGGCCTTAACCCTTTCCCCCTTAAACTGGTCAAAACCAGCTGGTGGTCAAATGTCATCTGCAATGTTTTCAACTCCTTTCAATAGTAATGAAAAACAATTTGACCGACAGTTGTAGATGAGACCTATCAAGATCACATGACCCAGGTCAACAGCTTTCCGTGGCATGGGTTAGTGCCCAACCCAAGCCAAGGAAAGCTGTTGCTTGGGCACTTAGTACCAAACCAATGTCAACGAAAGCTGTTGACTCAGTCTCAATTCAAGGGGGGGGGGGGAGGGGGAGAGTTAATATGGACATTTCACTGTACATGTATGTACAAGTATATATATATATATATATAATACAATAAACACACTGTATCAAATCTGCTTCAAATTTAACTCTTTCTCTCTTTATTTATTTATTTGTTGGCCCAAGGCATGTTATGGGTATGTCATGGGAATATCATGTTGATAGGTTGCATCCACAATTCTCATTCAAATTGTTTTTCATTGCCATTGGAATTAGTCAAAAATACTGAAGCAAAAGACACTTGATCGAAAGTCAGCATTGGCAGGTTTAAAGGGGAGGTCAAGGGTTAAAGATGAGATACAGAAGTATGTTAAGGTGACCAAATGGTGACCAGGATTCCCCCGAAGTTACACTATTAATCTTTTCAGAGCCAGTGATGAGTCTCTCATTGATATGAGGACTTAGCTGTGAAAGAGATTATGCACTGTACCTCCATCAGGTGTAAACTCACGATACCAGGACACTGTAATATTAACATTACTGTAGGTCACAGATGTGCCCTGACAAACATGTATGAATATGTTCCTCTGATAAAGCCCCTGACTTGCTGCTTTGAAAGGGAGTCATATCAGATGGTATAGCTGTTCTACACACAGATAAAATACAACGTAAACTAGCTAGGATCACTGAAATAAGATGGCCTCTTGGTGAGGAATAGCCTTCAGAAAGAGATTCTATCCCACATCTAAAACTCATACAGAATATACCTTTTGTACCCTGGCCTGGTCTGGAGGGTGATTGATAAGACTTGCTACATGCACAACTTGGTAACCGCCCTCTTGAAGCTCAGTGTATATGATATCTGTTAATTCTGACAGCAAAAATTTAGTCTCATTTCCTCGATACCCCTTCAGAACTGTCATCAAGGCAATCATAAAAAGTCCTGGCATACGCACTGGACACTTGGAAACGTAAAGTAAAAATAAACCTGACCCCCAGCTGGAAAATCTTTTTATAGGCTTTCATACAAGGCACGACACGTTCACAAACAGAGCTTAATCTTTTGATCTTATGAACCTTAAACACCTAGTAATCATTTTTATAGTAATAATATCCATCTGCCGTCGGTCGCTGTATTATGAAAGTGCGTGTAGCATGTACACATAGAGGCTTGGCACTTCACTTGACAAAAGATTAGTGACACACGGATCAGTTTTTTTCCCTGGTGGGAAGCTAAGCTGCACAGTACACAACGGAATATAATTTATTAGAGTTCAATGCACCATACACGTTCAACCTGTGGTCTGTAAATGTCGTTTCTGTGACACTACACTATTGTAGTGGAGTTCAATAAGTTCTAGTCACGCATCCACGTACGTAGACCATAAAAACACCTTTACTCAATAACTGACACATTCTCTTTGGTGCAGTTGAACTCTGCATTCCAATGATTTCTCGCATAAGTATTCTAGTACAAGTATGTATATATTATATCTACAGTGAAATATAAGTAATTTTACATGTCCATACACAAAGAACATGGGAACCAAGACAAAGCATTGAAAGACACCCCCCACCCCCACCGGCAGACCAAACTGAAGCCCCTCATACCACTATTATGTTCATCAAATCAGTACTTTCGCTCTTGAATTAAGACTGAGTCAATAGCTTTCCTTGCCATGGGTTGGTAGTAAGTGCCCAGTCCATGTCAAGGAAAACTGTTGACCTGGGCATGTGATCTCAATGACAGGTCTGAACAATTCTCCATCAAACTAGATTTTCATTACTGTTGAAACTGGCTGAAAACACTGAAGCATTTGACCATATAAGTGGTACATCATATAATTAACCCTGGCCACCTTAATGTATAAAACAATTAGCATACATGTGAAAAGAAAGATGTTAGACAGTGTACCTTGCGTATTTTTAAGAATACATGTATACGGAAAATTTAAGAAGCAGACTATATTCGCTTGATGCAAGCTGCATCAGTGTTGACTTGTGCACTTGACAAACAACTTTGTCATTGTCTGACAAGGAAAACAGTAATGATAACTTTCACAACATTTTGTATCATCATGCCACAAACTGTTCCCCTACAATCACACAGTTTGTCACGTTGCATTGAACATGTGGCCATTTCAGGTTACAGACTACAGTTGTGATTGGCTGGTTGCGCATCCCAACGGAGATAGTCCGTAATTGTGAAAATACTGTGTTTTCAGCATGCTGTAGCTTCTGTTTGAATAAAGTTAGCTAAGTCAGGTTTGCTGCATCGCAGAGTTGCTTCATTGGTGGTCATATAGGTGCACTGTCTTCCAGGCCAGGTGGGAACTTTATGGTGGGGAAGAACAATGATGTGACCCTGGCAAGAGCACAGTTCATACACCTGTATAAAGCTGACATCCAGGTGTTGTTTCGTATTTCAATTATCACAAATTAACGAGCTGGGAATTGTATGACAAAAATCTGTCCATATTTTTCTGACATTTTTATCTGTTACACGCCGTTCACGGAATTTCAAAATACCAAAATGCTGATTTTTTAGACTGAAAAATGCTAATATGAAAAATAGAAGGATTTATAACTGTGGTCTGTGGCCTTCATGCAGTTGTATTTCCTTCCAATGCAGTACTCAAACCCAGGATAGCAGGACCCATGTGCACAGCAAGATGCAACATCAATAACTCAATGTGAACAAATGGCAGACAAACTCACAAACAACCATTCACTTATACAAAAATAATGCATGGAAAGATAGTAATGATGAATAGATGACTCTGAATTTATAGAAGAAAAGATATTGTTCACCTGAAATGGTGACAATTCATGTGTGCAAGTTAAGACATGGTTACTTTCATCATATTAATGTACCAAGAATGCTTTTATACTTGAATGAATGGCAAAAAGACTGGGCCACTCTGGGCCTGAGTGGCCCCGTGCATGCAGGATGCCCAAGGCATGCTTAAACACTGTAAAAGTCTTATCCATAGTACTTCAAATGCCCACTAGGGTCTGTGTAACATCTCGGTCCCATTCCCTTGTGTTCGTACTTATAAGGATTATGATCTCATAAGAAAAGTCATTTCACAGTTGGGGGCCCTCTTGTTTGCTGTAACCATGGTAACACATCTGGTGTACAATCAAAATTCAATGCTTAGTCAGATTCTGATCATGTGTGGCTGAGCAGTCACTTTTCCAGTGAATTGAGGGTCCAAGTGGACAGATATTGCATATAAAACACACAGGTCCGTTTCAAAGTTTTAAGGGGATGTCATCAGTATGCGTATCACCTGTTGACTTGGTTGGTCTTACTGCAATACTTCCTGTCAAGTTTTGATGGCTGCCATTCCGTAGAAAATCTCTGACCATCTTTATTTTGACAACGTTGACTGGATCGTTTTGAAACTTTCGATGCTGGTGGTGATTCTAGGTAATACTGATAAAGCATGCATGCCCTGATCTTGTACATTACTATGGGCCTTTGCTTGACATCAACCACACACCTACTCCAAGTTGTGCACCTGTCATGTGACCTCATGTCTACCTCTAATACTGTCCAATATCTGGCAATAACTCCCTGGTATATGCCGAAAGACAGAGCATTTCCCAACGAACAGACTGGTATCATGCATGTGGATGTGTCAACAACTACATCATGTGGATGTATGTGGCCAACAATTCACAACACCACACAGGCACGAACATCTCTTAACTTAAATATACAGAAAGATTGTACAGACAATTGAAATGTACAGTGTGCCTGCAAAATTTAATCTGAAGTTCATGCGTCAGTCTTACTGGTTCAGTGCAGTCTGCACTCAGGAACACACATGCACTTGGCGTCTCATCAGTCAGTGGGGATTCTCCAGGGTCTATGTCCACACTGCCTCTGCTTTGCTGTAATGCAACCAGGATTTCCATCACATGTAGCTGTGACTCCAGCTGCTATGGCTATAAAATTTAGCATTTTTTTTTTTCTTTTCATTTCAAATTATCTGCATTTGGATCTGAGGAACTTCACGTGTTCCTTGCTTAATATGAAGCTATTTCAGCAACAATCATGAAAGTAATAAAATTACCATCTAGCAATTAGATTAACCACTCCTGGCCAGAATACGACTAGTATCAATAGTGTTACTTGGCATGAGTTAATTGGGTACAATGTGCCCACCCCACATTAAGGAGAGATATTGACCTTTGGCATACATGTATTCCATTAAAATGGGCCTTATCTTGAATACTAACATTTCAAAATCCATTTACCAACTCTGGCCACCTCAGCAAAATGATCGCATGCAGGACTCATTTCACATTTGCTGTGTGCTTTCATTGTGGAGTCAGGTCAAACTATGTTGAATCGCATTGCATACTTCAACATGTGCAGCAAGTTGTGGAATTCCCCCCCCCCCCCAACATATTCATGCATATTTCATCAGAAACATGAATTTGTATATATTGAGATAACAGCCTGGCACCTTACCGTTATACACAATGCCATTCTGTGGGTGCTATTAAATACAGTACTGTGGTTCCCCTCTTGAAAAGCCCCCCCCCCTCGCAAAGAGGCCACCCCCTCTACAGAGGCCACTTTTCCATGCATCAAGTATGGTACTTTCATTTCACTTTCCCTAAAAGAGGCCATGCATCCCCCTCATCAGGCCACATTTCTGGGGCATCACTTGGGGTGGCCTCACAAGAGGGGGACCACTATACTTTCTAACATTATACAGAGTCACACAGGGACATGCGCTATTTCCGTTCACAATCTACGTCGGCCCAATGACTCACTCACTTGCCATTCTCCCTCTTGTAAAGTACCTCAAAGTATCATTGTGCAATCTTGGTGATCAGAATTGGATATTGAAAGATCCATATTCTCATCAAAAAAAGAATTTCTATTTATATGGAACTTATTTAAAAACATTAACACGAATGCCAATTTACATCCAGGCATTTTGGGCAATATGAGAAGGAAAACGTCACAATGCAACTGGACTTCACATGCCATCAGGACCTCCAAAAGGTCCATGTAACAAACTACCATATTTCTGTGTGTGCAAAAGTTCGGCCATTAAATCCCTTGCAAGACAATGCCATATGCATGCGATGTAAAAAGAGCAGGTATAACATTCCATGCTGATGACTTGAGTGTAATTCTTACTGAATCAGTCACATACTGGTGTTTTAGCATCAGTGCCTCTCCAATCACCTCAGGCAAAGACCCTGGCCTCGCATCAATTGTGCCTTTACCCTGGAATTATGGGAGAACAGTGAAACCTGGCTTGGAAGGCCATCCATAATAATGAATGCATTGTGGTCTTTTGAGCCAGGTGGCATTGCATCGGTGGTGTAAATTACAAAGCAAAGTGTATCCTAATTTGACAAAGTGGGCTTTGAAGTCAGGTGGTTTTTCATTGCAGTCTGGTCACACAAGGCCCAAACTACTGTACTCTCCAGTTAATTGCACTATTTTAGATTTTTTTTTGGGGGGGGGGGGGAGGGGGTGTTTTCACTTTTTTTTTTTTTCAAAACTGTTTTTGTACAAACTGTATGCATAGACCCATCTCTTCATACTGGTTGTAATAGATTTGTGAACATATACTTTGTCACAGTGATTAACCTCAAGTCTGCAAGTGGTCAAAAGGCATCTATTCGATGTTCTGGACTATTTCAACAGTAACAAAAAGCAGTTTGGACCAAGATTATAGTTGACACCTATCAAGATTAGATTAGATGACCCAGGTCAACAGCTTTCCTTTGCATGGGTTGGGCACAAAGCACCAAACCCACACCAAGGAAAGCTGTTACCTCAGTCTTCATTCAAGGGGGTAAAGGGTTAATGCTCTTTACCATGCCACAGCAAAATGAGCAAAAATTTTCCCGCAAATCAACTTCCCAGATAGATTAAAAATAACTTTCACACCTTCACTTTTTCTGGAATGACTGATCTAAGAGAAACCAACGAAAGTCAAAATTTTCTTGTCTCAAGTTTCTTTGATGGTATTGGTTGGGCATATTTGGGAAAATATACACCTAAAATATCTGCTTTCGTGGTGGCGATTTTACAATGAAACGTCATGAAGATGTATGTTTAACATACAGGTTTTTATGGAGACCTCATTGTATACTGTGTTTTCATAAATTTTCACAAGGCATAAATAATGCCAAATTTTCCCCAGCAGATCCGGTTTGGGAATATTAAACTCAGGCAATTTTTTGCAGATTGTATGTCGAATGAAAGCTTATATAAAAATTAGTAAAATAAAACTCGAGAAATCCACTCTTGGAGTTCATTCGGAAAACTTCAAGCTCGCGAATACAAATAATTATACAGTGTTTCATCAACACATGCAAGTCCTGTTAAACATGAAAAGGAGCCAATCAGAAGTTATACTCTGGTATCACACCACTTAATAAGCACGTGGTTAAAGTATGTGATCTACATGCACGTACAATATACTTCAGAGTTACTGTATGAAATGATATCCCACAGATACAAGAAAAAATGAAGGGTATAGTGATTTCTTCATCCCGGTGGGCATGCGGATTATATTTTTTCCTTCAAGAGATGGTACAATAGTGTGTCCATCAAACACGACACGGCATGCCCCTCACATGCAAAATAATAATTGACAGTCACTTCACGTCACCAAAATGTCCAACGCCATAATTTAAGGGCAACACACATCCCAAGTAAACTGACTTCAAACAATTCCAAAATCATGCTGATCTTAACCCTTTCCCCCTCAAACCGGCCAAAACTAGCTGGTGGTCAAATGTCGTCTGCTTCAGTGTTTTCAACTAATTTCAACAGTTATGAAAAACAATTTGACTGAGAAATGTACATGAGACTCATCAAGATCACATGCCAAGGAAAGCTGTTGACTCAGTCTTAATTCAAGGGGGAAAGGGTTAAAATGAAATATCCATGCAAAACTGTCATCAATGGGGCACATGGGGTTGCGTCAGAAGTTTTCATCAGGATAATAGGAAGGCAGATGGAGTTATCATAACCGGATGTGACCTCCCTCCACATCCCAACAAACACAGAAAAGGCAACTTCTTGCATGCATTTTGAAGATGAATTCCATCATGCAGAGACGTCTGTGTAAAGTTTCTTCATCATAAGTCATGTGATATTGTACATGCCATGAACACGGACATCTTGAAAATAATGATGTTACACACATTCAGAGATGAGACAAATAATAATCTTACAAGCTCAGCTGATGACAGGCGGTGTGCAATTTCTTCCTCAAAATCTAAATCATAAGTTGACTTAGACTGCTTTGGAAATGAACCTGCAGAGGGCGCCACGGTTACCCGCAAAAGTTCTGGTGAGTAAGGTGCCTCTGGCACATTCTGGATCCTCTCATCATGAGCTACCTTGGTACGTCCAGGACTTGACTGAGGAGAGGAATTTGAAGTTGTTCTTGTGTGTACAGCAGGAGAAACATATTGGTCTCCATTCTGTGCCTTGACGGCGATGGTTTTCCCTGGTTGTCCGAGAACTGAGCATGTTGATAACTCGAGCGTTGTTCTCACCAGTTCAGCTGAGTGAGGATGCTGAAGCCCACTTTGTTCCTCATCCTTTGTTCCAAGTTGTCCAAGAAAGGCATTTTTTGATGACTTTGTTATTGTTGCTTTTGCGACATCAACAGAGTGACGGTGCTGGAGTCCATTCTCTGCAGCGTTAGCCACCTCAGTTTGTTGCAGAAGTGAATGTGCATCATTCTGTTGTGATACATTTTGGATTATAAACCTTTGAGGAACAAAATTATGTCACACAAATTTCAGGAAAATTTTAGTAGCCATGCAGGCAAGTCTTGATCAATCGGTCCGTAAGGAGACTATGCATGTTCATCTTGAGGGTCGTACTTTGACAAAGTTCTGTGATTGCTGTGATTACAATTGATATGTTTACTTTAACATTGCAACAGCAATGCACACCATGCAGACAGTTACACTGTATCAGTTACCCAGTGTCCTCAGTTGACAAAGATGCACAATTTTGAGAAGCTGTCAATTTTCTTTCACTTAAGGAAATATATAATCAGGAAGGCAGAAAATGATTACACAGAAAATCATTAGGTGTCTGCATCATACGAGCAACAGATGGCGATAACTCGGAAGTTCATCTTACAAGAGCGACATGAGCAAACCTGGTCAGAGTATTGTAAGGGCAGTGAGTTTGTTCGTCTTTACCGTCATGCAAAGAAGTGAACCCCATTACAGGTGAGACAGTTTACACCACCATATATACATGACATATGGAAAGACTGTGACACACAGAAATTTGTGCAAAAACCCAGCAGCCAAAGTCAAGTAGCTGCAAAATATTCCAGGGAAGTGTTCTCACATACTGTGTGCAGTCAATTATGCTTTCAGAGCATACATGCTCACACCAGACAATATTCTGACACTGGCAGAAACAATCATTTAATTGACACATTCATGACAGAGCTGCAAACAATCTGCCAGCCGACATTTCAGAGACTACATAAGCATACGTTTACAACAGATGAAGCCATCTGGGGCCCAGACAACCTAGCTCCTCTGACTGTCAACAGAGAGCAGTGTGCCATTCAAGTTCCTATGTGCTGGTGGCTCCACCTGTTTGTGGCTTGTTCTTTTTGATGACATGCAATTCACGGCTTGGAAGTCTTCAGAAGCCTGTTTTCACTCATGCAACCACTGAACATGTTTAGTGTACACACTAGAGCCTGACCCAGCATGCATTTTGAAACTGGGTACTCAGAACCCGGTACACAGTACCGATCCTGAACCGGGCACCGTTCAGGTTCGGTATATGCGATTCAAACATGAAAATGTTTGAAAGGGGTTTATACCTATTACCCTTTTGCAAAGGGGCATTACTGTTGTAAATGTAATTAAGGTGATTATTGCAACCCATGTGACACACTTGATTGCGAAGTATCCTTTGCTGCATTATTTAAAGTGTATACAAGCACAAAAAGTAACTTCAGTGACGTTTTCTTTAACTTTATTGCCAACATTGACAGTGATAACCGGACCCAAACCTTAAGCGACTGTAAAAGCCGAACCCAAGCTGGGCTTCAATCCTGAAACCCGGTAAGCTGGGGTTCCGTTGTTGGGGTTTGGTCAAGCTCTAGTACACAAGCAAAACTTATGTATTGAAATCAAAATGTCATGGCAGTAGTATCAACTCTTTCAGTGGCAGGTTTTGACCGAGTCAACGGCAAATTCATAAATCAAACGACCTAATATCATTGGCCTAGTGACTCATAATCACTGAAAGGGGTGTATGGGGGAATCCCAGTGCGTGGATACAGGTGATAATTTTGCACTGGGACAAGAAACTAAAAATAAAAGGGCTCCCAGTATGCAAGTACAGTTAATAAAAATGCTCAGTGCAGAAAAGGCCTTGAATAGGTAAGGTCAAGATCAGCTGGTTCATGGGGATTCTCAGTAGAGGGCTCTGTAGGCAGGTGGGCTAGAAATATGTGTATTTCCATTAGTTTCTTTTGTAATTTGCATCAATGTAACTTTAAAACCACTCTACCTAGAAACCCCAAATTTCTTCTTTTTCCCAAATGTGTAGCATTTTCGAAAAGAGTCTTATCAGAATAGCATTTTCCAGGAGAGTAATATCTTCTACAGTTTGAATTTGTTTCTCTCTCTTTTTTTTTTTATTTACACTGTCTAAAATCAGTACAAAAATCATGAAAGCAGATGACATTTTACTTTCAGTCAATTTTTGCCAGTTTAACTGTTGACCCAAGATTTCCTGCCTTCAACCTTCAAGACAAATGAACAAAAGTTCCAAAACTGAATCAACAGCTTTGCTTGTCATCATTGAAAACTGTTGACCTGGAGCATGTTATCTTGACAGGTCTTACCTACTATTCTTAATCAAACTGTTACTCATAACTGATGAAATTAGCCAAAAATACTGAAGAGGGTAACATCTGACGACAAGCCAGTTTGGGCCATTTTAGAGGGAAAAAGCCGATGCCATGTAAGTACTGTAAATTAGGGTCAATATAGGTCAGTGGTGGATCATGTACCACAAACCACACAGACACAGGTACATCCTAATACAGCATGCCACAGGAGATAGACCAGGTGTGCTGCTGGATCATGTACAGGGTTAAGAGTTTGTGCTCATGCAAGGTATGTGCCAAGATTGGCCCATGCAGAGAACTAAATGGTCATTCTTACAGGTTCACTCGAGTCAGGCCCCTGGCCTACATTTTGAGGCTGGCCACTCGTCTCGGGTATAGCCACAAGTTGTCCAGGAACCTGACGCCCATCAGCTCCCATCTGTAAATCCAAGCAGACCTGGCTTTAGACTGTTGATATTGTCGTAATTGTGCCTAATAGGTACACCATGCATTTATCTTGATGGCAGTGTCATTTCCTTTGTACAAAAGGATTACTGAGATCTTGTACAGCAAAACCAGTCGTGAAAGACCATTGATATCAAGTTGTACATGTGGTCCCTCAAAACAGGTGATATCTCATATAGGAAGGACATCTGTACAAAAAAACCCTGAAAAGTAACAAGCCTGGTATCTTGAGTGGTCCTTTAAAGCAGGTGGTCCTTCCTTTGGGGTGGTCTCTTCACTCTTTCAGTGCCAACTGTGAATTGAGTCAAACTACTTAAACAAACTGCTCTGAATTGTAATAAGGGTGCTAGATTTGTATTCCTTTCATTCAAGTACCAGCATGCCTGTAGTTACATAGAATATAATATTCCAGGTCAACAGCTTTTGACAGTATGCTCTGAGTGCAATGCACACCAAGGAAAGCTGTTGACTCAGTCCAAAATGTGGCATTGAGACTGTTAAGACAGGTCCAGTGTATTCCACTGGACTCATTCAGGGCTAATATTGTAGACTAAGTCAACAGCTTTTCTGGGCATGCATTGGCTGTAGCTGCACCCAAAGTATACCAAGGAATGTGTTGACTTGGACTATTAATACTCCCTTTCTCCACAGATATATGTATGGTGCTGGTACTTCATTGAAAGGTCTTTTTAGGAATAATTTGAAGCTGGGATCACAATTCACTGAGCACCACAGTTGTTGTCATTAGCATTGGAATATTAACTCTGGCAGTGCCACATTTTGGACTGAGTCAACATCTTTCCTTGATGCATTTTGAGTGCAATGCACCCAAAATGCATCAAGGAAAGCTGTTGACTTGGACTATTATATTCTAGATAACTGCAGGCATGCCGAGACTTAAATTAGATGAAGGGTCTTTCTACAAGGATCATGAATCATCCTCATTATAATTCCGAGCAGTTCACTTTAAATAGTTCAACTTTAGTTGCAGATGGCACTGAAAGACTTGACAGATAAATAGAGTGCCTCATTTGTCTCAACAGTCACCATCATGGTTACGCACATATATTACCCAAGTAAAGGCATTAAATATCAAACACCCAGCCTTGCCTCCAACCTGGTCTAAATATCCTGCTTTTATCATGTTACCACTCAGCTTTGGCAAGTCCTGCTGGGGAATTGATGAATGACTAAAGTGTATCAAAAATGAGCACACATAAAATATCACATAAAACACTGCACATAAACAACATATAAATATCACACTTGTTAAAAAACATAAACATGTAGATGTATATATATACATATAGATATACACAATATATAGATACATATATATATTTCCAGGATTAACACCTCAAACATCAAGAGTGCATCCGGTTTTGAAAAATACTGTTCCAGTAATTGTTAGCAACTGTCAAAAGGTTCTTTGATCAGTTCACCAGACACTTGTTGTTAGTTGACATTAGAATCAGCCACAACATGTGGTGCCCATGCAAAGGTGCAAAGAGGCCAAATTTCAATGCAACTCTTACAAGGTCATCAGGTGACTGTGGAGGTTGATGACGTCGGAGCACGTTGTGTGCTCTGTCAGTTGTGGATGGTCCATAAGACATCTCTGATGTAGTATGAGATGTACCCGCTACTGAAGCATTTCTTGTCCCAGTACTGTGCTGCAATACACCCAAGCACACATGTGCAGATACACACACCTTTGCTATTATCTTAACTCATTCCATACCGGTCCCTGATTTTTCCGTATATTTACCTAGATTTAAGACGACAATTGCATATTTAAATTCTTCATGAAAAGACCTTTCATTCAAGTACCAACATGCCTATAGTCTTAAGTCAGTGCCAGAACCACTGACCAAGACTTGTGACCATGGTATGGAAAGAGTTAAAGATTAAGCCCTATTTACTTGAGACGCCAATAAACGTATGCAAGTGCCTCTCATGATCATAGGACATGTGTACTTTTGCTAATTGACTCTTTCAGTGCCAAGTTTTGACAGCTTTCCTTGGTGTAATTAGGGAAATCTGTTGATCTGGACCACTCTTAACCCTTAATGTGCTGATTTAAGATTGAGTCAACAGCTTTCCTCGGGACACTTTGTGCGCAATCTGCGCAAAGTGTCTCAAGGAAAGCTGTTGACTAAGACTACTTTTTGCTTCAGACAAGGCTTGCTGGTATGAAAGGTATCTTCATGAGGAATTTGACTCTTTTAACCATTATATGTTTAATGGTAATTAGAAAGCAACTATAGCAGTGATTAGCACTTTAAGGGAGGGAAAGCTGTTGATCTGGCCCCTCTTAAGATCCCGCTGTTTGTAGGCATACTGGTTCTTGATGGAAAGTCACTTTTCAAACAATTTTGTGTTTTACAAGAAGTTAAGAAAGAATATGAATGCAGCATTATGTCATATCAAAAGCACACTGATTTTGTCGAAAGTCACAAGGAGAGAGTTAAGGTGCTTATATTTGCGCTTTAAGCTGTAAATCAGATCTATCATTGTAGACCTTTTCCAATGGTTTCCTCAACAGTCATTGAAAGCCCCCTCAATAAGATCTTATCCAGCAATCATTCAAGGTAGGTAAACCTATACTCCAGAATCCAGTACCAAATGACGGGTTTGTCTTACCTGGCCTGGTTGGTCCTCGAGCAGCTGACTTCCTGGGCCATAGGACACTGAATGAATGTCAGAATCCACCTCCGTGCCCAGACCTCCATCAGATATATCTGTCCTGGGCGTTTCTTGAACAGATGCACTGTCCAACAGGCTGCCTGCAGTGTACAATCAAAGCAAAATATTTCTCGAGCATTTTGCTTCTTTGAAGATGAAGGTAAAATCATAATGCAATTCATTAGTTTCTGTTCAAATCACCCCCAGATCCTTGGATTTGAAAAGTCATTGACTTATTGCTGTTATACTTCACCCTTTCCCACTCAAATCACCCCCAAAATGCCCAAATGTAATTTGTCCCCTCTTTAATTGTTTTTACTGAAATTCATGTCAGCAGAAAATATTCTTAGCTGAGAATTCTAGATAAGAACCATCATGCTGGTACATTGCAGGTCAATACATTTCTTGTGCATGGGTTTGGCACAATGCGTCTCACCCTTGTCAAGGAAAGCTGTTGACTCAGTCTTATGCTTCCCCTCTGTACCACCTACTGCGGTACACGTAAAACATGGATTCGCATGAAGGAAAAGGATTCAGTACAATTTAAACTCTTGATCTTTTTCCTTGCCAACTGCTACAAAAACTCGTGCACTTAAAATCAACTTTTCTGAATTATCATATGGATACTACATCAATATTTGTTGTGAAAAGGCCTTTCATTTAAGTACCAGCATGGCTATAGTCCTTGTAGAATATAATGCTTCAGGTAAACAACTTTCATTGGTGCACTTTGGGCACAATGCACCCACAATGTGCCAAGGAAAGCTGTTGACTTAGTCCAAAACTTGGCACTGGAAGAATTAACTTGATACATGTGTTTTTAAATTAATGAATACATCATTCACTATTCATTTTGAAACTCATTCACTCATCCATGTGCACCAGTTTACTTTCATATTCCTGCATTCCTGCATCAGTTTCACTTTTATATTTTTGGACAACTCTCGCATTTAAGCAGGAGCAGCAGCAACATTTAGTCTTTTCAAACTTCTGATTTTTTTTAAGAGGTCCTAGAACGTAACTTATTATAATGCAATAAATACAAACACGATTCATAGTTACAAATCTAACATCTTAAAGCTGTTGACAGTTGCAACTCATTGATGAAACGTCTCATGACTGCAGAGTGAAACCTCATCTGGACTAAGCTGATCATATTATGTGATAATTCATCTCAAGAAAATAGACAATCAGACATTGGTCCTGCTGGTGTAAGTAATCTTCAGTTAACCCTTTGTGTCAGGAAACCTGTATGAAGCCAGAGGAAGCCTAAAAATGTGAGATACAGCTCTTTGAAATGGTACAATGTTACTACTTTCTTGTCATAAGTGAACTGGTCAACCATACACAATTGTTGAGGAGTCATATCTCTGCATGTAATAGTTTTTATGGTCATTCTTATCACTATTATTTGCAAGGTAAATGTCCTTATTAGAGAGAGCTGGACTTAAAAAAGCTAAATCCAAACATAGTATCTCTGAAATAAACAGTTTTAAAAGACTTATGTTTGCTCTATCCTTTTTTTTTTTAATGCACGGATACTTGTATGGATAAAAGCACAAATGAAGTATTTCAAAGTAAACTGGTGTATATGTACGAGTGAATATTTTAAGTTGAATACAGACGTATTCAACAATTAATAGGAATTGTATCAAGTTTTATGAAATTGAATCAAACCTATTATTTGACCAAATAAGATACAACTTGCAGTTTACAGAAACTTAGATAAGTACGTTTTACCATTTAAAACATTCCACAAAAACTTAAAATATATCCAGAAAGTGAAATGAAATTTTCATGTTCAACACACATGTTCTTTTCTTTAGATAAAGGCAACTTTACTTTATTTGTTTGATTTTACTTGTTAATCATCTTACCAGCACCAAGCCCACGTTTATCTCCTCTCTTCTTCCCCTTTGACCTCCTCACTCCATCAACATGTTTCTTTCCCAATATTTTTGCACTCTCATCATCAGCAGACTTGAGCGTGTCTGGTGAAATGACTCTGTGATGTTCAACAGGCAGCCCAGTGTCTGAGGACTGGGTTTTGATCAACACCCTAGGAGCTCGGGTTGTGCCGTCCTGGGGCGGGGTGTCCGAGTTCTCTCGCTGTTTGTACATATTATACAACTCCGGCTTGTCAGGCAACAGTGAGCCCCTGTAAGGTATAAGTTTTCAATATTTTACATCTGGTATAACTGACAAGAAAACCAAAGTGACTGTGCATGGAGTAAAAGGAGTTTTACAGGAACTCTAAATTGTCTTTACAGTGTTTCTGTTAGTTTTTTTTTCAGGGGGTCACAAGACGGAAAATTCAGGGGAGAAGACTAGATTTTCACATATATTACATGTAAATAAACAAGGCCTATGATCCTTTAGAATTTTCTCAGAGGGTATTTCAGCTTTACAAAGGGTAATATACCCCCATTTGGGGGTTAACAGAAACACTGCTTAAATGTGATATTTAATCATTAAATGTACAATGTGTATTTACTTAAGTCTTGCGGTGTTTGAGCAAACTTTATGGTGTAACATGGTGTAAATTAAAGTGTCAGTTAAAGCAAGTACATTTATGTAAATGCAGACAAAAACTACAATCTGACTTGTTTACACAACAAAAGTCACCAAAATCTGGCCTTATTGAGCTTTAGGGGACCCGAGCCCCTATAGGACTAATAATGGTTCAAAGTTCACGAAAGTTCCGGAAGTGTTGTAAATAATCATTAGCAACACAAATCACTTATCTGAGATGACTTCTGACCGGTCATAACATGTAAATTAAGCATCCGCGTTTCTGCCGATGGTCCAAGATCGATGCCACAAGTGCTATTTGGGACCGTATCATATAATTTTAAATGTGATCATAAACAATAAAATTATCGCTTAACTATTTCGAATAAAAAAATTACAAGAAAGAATGAACGCTGAGACCATCCCCGGGAATATCCCAGGGCATCACGTGCACCTGGCTCGTGCAGGTAAACATGCACCCATAGCTAATTTGGTAGATTTAACGCGATTGGTTAAAATCTTGTTCCGGTGTTGCATTGTGGGTAATATTCGAGTCAAAAGTCGTTCGGTGCATATGCAAATGGCGACATATTAATCGATTCCATCGATGCTTTCACGGAATAAATTCAAATTTTTTTATATTTTAATGACACTATGCCTGCGGCGCAAACATCTATTCTACTAGAAAAACATATAGGAACGTTACCATGGTGCCTGCAGCGCAATAATCTTCGCTTTAGGTAGGAACATGGACATCCTTAGGGGATTTTACCTATAGAAGCTCGGGTCTTCTAAAGTTCAATAAGGCCCAAAATCTAATCAGCTCATCTTACCACATAAGATAAGCATATTACCAAATTTGAGCAAAATACAGGGAGGCATTCTGTAGATATCGCGGCAGTGAGAATGTGCACACCCGGACGGATGGAAATCTAGAGGGACATCTGGATGGACGTACAACCCCAAAACATAAAGAGTCCCCCCATGGGGTGGACCCTTAAAAAGACAGCACAGACTGAGGAAGCGGTAAGTACACTGTTTGAAAGACAGCTGGCGCCACTGAATGGTCTCTCCCAGGATGGACTACTTGAGTACCTTCAACCAGGAGCTGTGTAACAGCGTAACTATTTACCTGAGCTTGGCACTATTTTCTGCCGATTCCTGATCTGATTCCGAGCGTGGACCAGACCCTGGACTGTCATCCCTGCCCGGACGGAAATTTTCATCTGGAAGTCTGCCATAAATACAAATATTCATACTGCTGTAAGAGCTAATTGCATACAAGGCTTGCATGAACCACAGAATTGTTTTAATACCCTGTCATACAGCTGGAACCAAAAACGCCACCAATGGAGATGTGAAAAGTATAATATTCAAACCAATTTACCATGAAAATCTAGAGAGTTGATTGCTTTGTTTGGATGGACCTTAATCCTTAAAGGGCTTATTTAAGACCGAGTCCTTAAACCCTTAAAACATTGATGTCAGACTGAGTCCCTAAACCCTTAAAGTGCTGATTTAAGAAACCTATTGTTGCATTTTTTTAAGCCTGAGTCCTTTAACCCTTAAAGCACTGATTTCAGACTGAGTCCTTTAACCCTTAAAGCACTGATTTAAGACTGAGTCCCTTAACCCTTAAAGTGCTGATTTAAGAAACCTATTGTTGCATTTTTTTTAAGCCTGAGTCCTTTAACCCTTAAAGCACTGATTTCAGACTGAGTCCTAAGCCTGAGTCCTTTAACCCTTAAAGCACTGATTTCAGACTGAGTCCTTTAACCCTTAAAGCACTGATTTAAGACTGAGTCCTTTAACTCTTAAAGTGCTGATTTAAAGGAGGGCACTCATTACGTTGTATTTTAAGTGTTTTGGGAACTTCATGTCAGGCACTTACCACATGTAAAATGGTTTAGTTATATTTTATTCCATATTTCTAAAATCTGCATTTTAATGTTGCTGAAATCAGCTTTACCTGTCAAATTACCGGAAGCGGCAAACCTATGGAAGATCAAAGGCGATTTCGCGGATCACGGGAGTCCTACTTCTGCACCTAGTTTTTTTTACTTGATGAGAATAAACTCCTAGTTTCAAATTGAAGTGGTCGGAAATGTAATGAAAACTAATAATATATGTCAATGTATATGCAGCAGTTGTTTAAAACTGTTTTTAATAACTCGTTTTAGCGAGAAAAAAGCAACGTTTACGAGTCACGATATGTCACGTCTTTCCTGGCGCGATATTGGACATATTTATAGCCAAATTTGGAAACAGCGGTATTCTGCAGCCTTCTACACCTCCGTGCGGTAGAGAGTTCCAAGTTTTTCATTGACTGCGAACAGACGAAAATGCCAAGGTGTGTTTCGTGCGGTGGCACTACCACCGAATATCCAGAAAGATATTTTCATTCTTATATGCATATTCTTTACGTCGATAACGACCTCGGAAACAATTTTCATAATTTGAGGTGGCTTTGTGTTGAACGATGATCATGGTGCGCTTGGCTTCGTTATCAACCGATGGCTATGATTGGCCAGTTGTACAGTCGCTTCTAATTGGTCCGACATCTCGACTGGCTTCGCGTAATGGTGAACTGCTGGTAATGTGGGGGTTTTAATATTTGGCAATAAACATCGGAAATTTGTGAAAATTAATAAAATAAACATCAGATATGAAATCCTGATGAAAAATCCTTTCCAATGATGTATAATACAACGTAAGGAGTGCCTTCCTTTAAGACTGGGTCCTCTAAATGCAACAATAGGTGTCTCCTACTACTCTTCACCACATACATAAAGTATACTCCAAATTACACATTTTTTCCCGCAATAAAATAGGCAAATAAAGAAATAATCAGAATAAATGTGGACCCTTCAGATGTATGAATGTTTCAAACATGACGTAGCTCAGTCTAAACATTTGAAGGTTTCAAACACGATGTACACAAAATGGTCTATCTTCATTGACCATGAATTTTCATCAAACTGCTAAGATGCTCTATGCAAATCCATGAAATAGCAAGAAGCCACATTTGTTTTTATGGCCCCATGCTATATATTTGTGATGTAGTTAATCTACAGAACATGGTGTTTAAACAACAAGAGGGCTGTGTGAACAGGCCTTTCCCAGTTGACCTTGACATTCAGTTGTGCATAATTGGTGTATCCAATAGTTTTCGCTCTCTAATCTTAATGTCTCAGTTCTAGACATTTCTGGTGGGATGTGTATGTGTTCCAAAATCTGGATTTTGACATGGATATCAGTGTGGCCTGGCAGACAAAAAGGTCTGCCAAAGGGTTGTGGTACCAGATGTTTTCTCTTGATGTAATAAAAATGTTCGTGTAACCTGTCCATTAGGAATCGCTTGGTTTGTCCTAGGTAGTGTTCGCGGCAGTGTAAACAGGTCAGAAGATAGACAAGGTTGTTATGTTCGCCAGTACCACCCTCTGGTGTACTATATGAACGTCCTGTAGCTGTGCTTGTCACTTTACCTGACACTTGTTGAAGTGAATCTGGCTGACGTGTTTCGGAGAAGAGGTAAAAAACGTGAACTGTGGACTGACAGATGGACGACCGATGGATGATGCACCATACTATAACCTCAGCTGACTTGTCAGCTGAGGTAAAAACTGAATCTATTGTATGAAACCCTTAACAACTAACTGCTTAATTCATTTTATGATGGGCACATCGAGAGCACACCATCAGTTAAGAGTTAGAATTGCAGGTGACCTGATCTGTGGAACATTCTCCTGTGCTGTTTTGGGTGCCCTGGTCTGTGGTACATTATTCTGAGTTGCTCTGGGGCGTCCTGATCCTCTGGCCAGTTTGTCAGTGCCTGTGGTGCCCTGGCCCTTGCCTGTGGTGAGGCTCGGCAACTTAATGTCTTCACGACGACGCCCTGTCATGAAGACGAAAACGACAGACTCTACATTTTCTATCAAGTAGCAATGTACAGTACACATTTTGACATTAAATAGGCTCAGGCTTTGCAATTTTTCAAACCAAGCTAGGCCCAATAAAACACATGTTTTATTTCTCAGGCCCTACCTCTCACTGATCTCCGCATCAACTATTCTTCTAACTTTATATCCATCCACAGGTGCTTTTCACCACAACAATGCCAATTTCTCAATATCTAAAAAATATTAAATATTAACAAAAGGGTGATAGAAATGTCAAAAAAAATCCTCTCTGGTTCATCAACATTATTTTAAAAGTGTACAAAAAATACAAATATTTGAGGTTTGAATTAAACTTCCTGTCTAGTGCATTCATCGGCAACTGTTTGCACTTTTGGACAGGCATTTTTCATGATGTAGCATTAGCAGCAGCATGAAAAAATATGCCTGGCAAAAAATACAAACAAGTGCCGATGAATGCAACAGAAAATTTAATTCTATTATCTAAACATGAACTGCTATCAATTTAAAGGTAAAATTGCATATTGATATTTGATTCGAAGCAGCTTTTAGCTCATACTTTTACAAGAAATCTCTCAATTTGGTATATTACAAGGTGTAGCTGTATAGGTCGCCCAGGAAGACAACAATGCATTGCTTGCAAGTGAGCAATTGCCGTGATTCCATTCACTGCAAGTTGAACTCCAATTTTGATCCTTAGTTCTTTCACTGCTAACAAACATTGCAAATGTAAAGATTAAATTTTGCACAATCTAAACGGGAAACATACCTCAATTCAGTCTTATGTTACACATGAACAGTGAGCAAAGTAGGCTATAATTTAAAGGCCTCCGTGATACACTTCTTATATTGAAAATTTTCTTGTTAATGGAAAATTAGAAACGGTTACCAATAGATTTTTTGCGAAGCACACAAAACATAACAACATGTCAGTCTTTTTAAATCATGCTGTAACGGACATAATCATGCAAGACATAAGCGAACTTTGGAACATGCATCACTGGCACATACAGCTGCAGTGTGTAAAATGCAAGCACAGAGGAAGAGTGTCCCTGTCAGCATCAACCCATTGATCCAAACAAACACACCTGCATCACACGTACAGTTATCACTGGCTAGCAAAAAAACGAGAAAGTCATCACCGACATGACTGGAAACCCAACCACTCCCACACCCACTTTGCACACGTGTGGGTTCTGTGACCTTGAAAATGAGGTCAAGGTCACCAAAATGTAATCAGGTCAAGAATTTTCGTGTCAAAGGTACAATTGTGGCAAACGAGTTGGATGTGGACTCTAAATCATGAGAGATCTAGCTTTCAAGGAGCCTGTTATGAACAGACAGCCATGCAGGTAAGCAAAAAACAGTATACCCCTTTAAACTTGTGGGGTAGAAATAGCAATCACACCATAACAGGTTACAAGAAACTCAGTCATGCCTGTGAAGTTATTTTTATGTGCTCAACACACCAAGTTCTGTCTTATTTTGAGCAAAAGCAACAAAGCGCTGACACTGTCTGTTTAACAGACAAACACGACTGTAAGCATTTTAAATTGACATAAGCTGCATTCATGCATCTGTTCTCAACCCTGGCTTGGTGTAGGAGGAGCAACAATCCTCCTTTGTCGGAGTTGGAATCGGACAGCACTGTGGAAAGCTGTTGACCTGGGACTGAAGTCCAGATGCCACAAGTTGCTTTCAACACAGCCACTTTAAGTGAAACCCTTTAACTTCCCCTGCAGGTTGGGCAAAAGCGGAAGGTGGTCAAATAATGTTTGCTTCAATGTTTTTAACAACTGGAATAAGAATTGTGGATGTGGCATTAACCCCCTCCCCCCCCAAAAAAAATAAGGCCCCAGATCAACAGGTTTCCATGGTGTGTGTTGGGCATTTAACCCATGCCATTGAAACCTGTTGACTCAGTCCTTAAGTCAGGCTTTGTTCTAGGGGCAAAGTGCTTAATCAGAAATTGATGTGAGGGGGCGTATTGAATGACAAACACGATATTTTGCTTTTTTTGAGTGTTTTTGTCCGATTTGAGTGTAACCGGGTTGAGGTACAGTTTGGCGGGTTAGAGTTAACAAGATGTCAATGCAATGGCCATGCTAATGAGGTAACTGCCACTCTACCCTCCTGCTGCTCAGTTTGATCTAGGTTCTGAGCCTGTATGTACTCGTCAGTCTCCGTCGAGTGAGCCTGAACGCTCTGCTGACCCTGAATGCTCTGCTGGTCAGTAGCTGTCAACACATGCACAACAACGCCATCTACACCAACCAAGTACACATTTTCCGCTATCCGATTAACTCTTTCAGTGCCAATCATGTCTAAGGTTGATCTACTTAAGTCAGACAAGTCTGATTTATCATTAGGATCCCAGATATTCCGAGAAAAGCTGTTGACTCAGTCCAAAATTTGGCACTGAAAGGGTTAATATCCTGGTTTGGCAGCCAGTGAGATTGCTTCAGTGTTTTTGACAAATTTCAACAGTAATTAAACACAGCTGAATAAGTCTTATAGATGAGACCTATATTATCTTTTTCAATGCCAACTGTGACAAAAGTCAACTACTTAATAAGCTGTACTACTCATAGTTATAATAAAATTGCCAGATACCATATTTTTTGTGAAAAGACCTTTCATTCAAGTACCAACATGCCTATAGTTCCGAATAATTTAATGGGCCAGGTCAACAGGTTTGAATCCTTGGTGTGGGTTAGGCCTTACCATCCAGCCCATGTCTAGGAAAGCTGGTGACTTGGTCTTAACTCTTTAAGTCCCACATTTTGCACTGAGTCAACAGCTTTCTTCAGCGAGCTCTGGGCGCAATGTGCCCACAGCACGCGAAGGAAACATGGACATACTGTATGTCACTCCAGGTATCCTGGTACTTAAATGAAAGGTTATTTTTTTACAAGGATCATGAACTTAGAACCCTTATCATTATTCAAAGCAGTCCATTTTAAGTAGTGCAACTTCAGCTGCAGCTGGGACTGAAAGAGTTAAAATCAGTCTTGACTCAAGGGGAAAAGGATTTAACACCCCCCTCAGTACTCTTACAAATCCAAAGTCCAGTAAAATATTCTATTTTTCACCTCTGATAAGGGAAAAAATAGTGTTGTTATGTTCAAAACATAGGTCTAACTTCAAACTTTATGTTAAGATTCTGAACATCTCCTGAACACTTGGGAATAAAACGGTAACAATTTTCGACCAGTACAGCAAGTGTAATCTCCACATTAGAAAGAAAAAAAGAACCATTATCTTCACAATGGCAACAAAATCAAGTAAAAGAGCAACTAATTCATTCACTTAGTAAACCGTGTTAACATTTACATTTTTGTGAGACCCTTTTAATTTTCTTTTTTGTTTCAATCATTAAGTCTGTGTTGCAAAGAATTACAACAACACAGTTGTTACCCACCGATCTTTATGAAGTGCTATTATTAGTTTACCATGATATCTAAACATCTCTTTGAAATATTCATCCCTTCTGATATGATTGCGAAAAGTTTCAAAATACACTGCATCTCGAAACACATTTTGTACTTGTACTATACAAAACAGATACTACAATGTAGCTTTTGAAACTTGATATATACATACTCCATTTTTCTGTGAAGTGGCATTATACTAAATGCCTCGGTGACTGCAACAAAAGAAAAAAGAAACTTGTTCACTCACTTTGCGGGGTGCCCTTCTTCGTTCCGTCTGATTTCCTGGAGCCAGGAGTTGAGACCTTGTTGCCGGGCTGTCCCTGACCCTGGGCTCCTCCCCGCTTGATCCTCGGCAGACTCTCACTCGGAGGTTTGGCACCTCGTTTGCCTCCGTCTGCACCCTACGGTCATGTCACACAAAAATCAGCATGATGACCTTATTGGCATAAGACATGAGGCAAGGGGTAGGGGGTAGCAGTAGGGAAACAAGAGGCTCATGGGCCTAATGCTCTGCTGACTGCCATCACCAAAAAAATAAATTTCTGAGTAGTATACTCACTTCATGACCTTGAAAAATTAATCAAGGTTAGCCATATTATGCAAAATCAAACTTCCACAATACACATTTGTGATACATTTGACATTATTCCCCTTATTCTTTATCAAGATATTGAATTAAATGTCCTTTTCTTACGTGCTTAGTGCCCTTGAAAAATAGGTCAAGGTCACAAGCATTGAGTCATGATGACCTAAAAGGAAGGTCACCAAGTACAGTTTTGTATGTAATGTACGCAAGTGCAATTTTCATCTGGAGGCTCAAGGCTTTGGTATTCAAATGGAAAATACACCTTACCAATACAAATTCACCTCTTCCAACTTCACAGGTATGGTGACCTTACAAAAATAGTTAGAGGCCACTGATCTCACATAATATATTAGCATTGGATATGATCTATATATCCCAGAAATTTGGCATGCCCAATTCAATCATTTTTTGAGACATGGAATTTTGTATCTTTCAAGACATTTTAACTCATAATTTCTGTAGAATTATAGGTGGTGCTACTAGTATCATAATCAACCAAGATTTTGACCTCTTCTACACTCCCACAACAATTCAAGATGATCCGTCAAAAACTAAGGTTGCTGGACTGGTCATAAGATTTTCGCCTTTTGATCCAAATATTACATAATACTACATGTGCCATCACCAACACTGAAGTAGACATAGAGTTCCATACACTTGATAAGTCCTGAAAGTTATATGGGCCAATCTAAAAAACTGTGGCGTGCAGAGCATTCACAAGATGACCTCTTTACTCCAACTGGCCATTCTCTTTGACCTTCAACTCAGATTATAAAATTGTTTCTGTTCACAATGTGCACCCCACATCTGGCTTTCCATATATAGTCTGTGTGGTTTTTTTTTTTTTTCCAAATTGGGTAATAACCTTTTGAGTTATTGAAGAAAAACAATAAATTTGGACAAGTGCCAAAGTCCATAATTGGTGGGTCACGGTGACCCAAAAAGTAGGTCACCAAGTACAGTTTTATGTACAGTGAAAGCTCGTTATAATGACACCGTCTGTTCCCTAAGAAATGTATCAGGTAAGTGAATATGTCAGATAAAGGAGTCAAATAACAAAGAAAATAAATCTGTTCCCATGAAAATTTGTGTCATTATATTGAATATGTAGGATATTGCAGTGTCATTATAATGAGGTTTCACTGTACAATGTAATCAAGTGCAATTTTGATCTGGAGGCTTAATTCACTATGCCATTGATGTCCAAGCTACACCCTGCCATTACAGATTCACTTCTTTCAACTTGAGGGGCCTGGTGACCTCACAAAATAGGTCCAGGTCACTGATATCATATAACATACTAGCACTGTATATGGTCTATATATCTTTTAAATTTGGCAATTCTTTAACTTTTTGAGATATGTGAGTTTTATCATGGAGTTTGTTTTACATCGCTGGTGCAGGATGTACATTGTTGCAGTCCTTGTTAGGATTTCCCTTGGTTTGTACAGGTGGTCTAGCAGCAACTGTTTATTTTACAATCACTGGAATATAATGCCCCGGCTTGTTTCCACTTCAGTTAAACATTGGCGGATGGTTTAACTAGGATAAGCTGTCCAGCTAGAAAGGGTACATATTGGTTGAGGGGTAAGTCAAATTGTTCTTATCTGAACCTGTACTATGTAAATTTGGTAATTATGGTTTGTTTGACAGGATTCTTCTTTGATATGAAGCTCTGCATTTATAAGCAAAACTTCACATATTTAGCTAATTCATCAATTGCCACGTTCATGTTAATTCATTATTATGTGGGTTGTCTTTGCTGAATATTTAGCTTAGACAAGGTGCCGCTACTCATAGAGACATGTACGGGTAAAAGGCTCCGAAACATGTTGAGTAGTTACCCGCTGAAGACCCTTTAATTTATTTGGGCTAATACAGCCTATGTCAAAATTTTACAGAGGAACGTGTCCAATATGGACAATAGAACTTCTATGTATATAAGTTAGACAGGGACAGGTTAGCTTATGGAGAGTAAAGAGTTCGGACTGCGGAATAGGCTAATGACTACTAGGAAGTGGTTTTGGACAAAAAGACACAAATACAACATCTTAAACCACATTTTGGCTCATAATTTCCGTCAAATCATAGGTATGTACCACTAGTATCACAATCAATTTAGACTTTGACCTCCTTTACAATCCCACTAAATTCATGAAGATCTATCAAACATAAAGGATGCTAGAGCGATCACAAGAATTTCACATTTTCACCCACCCAATATCGAACTCAACACACATTTTCATACACTTGATCAGCCATGAAAGTTAAATGGGGCTATCTTAAAAACTGTGGACTGTATCACGCTCACAACCAAAAAGTTGACTGATGGACGGATGAGTGGTTGCATAAGCACTGCAACCTATGGTCAGCACAGCTAAAAAGTGATCACCTGACCTATTCCGACCAAAACTATGGTCAGGATAGGTCACGTGATACCTCTTGACCAGTGGTACTGTCTGCTATACTCTGTCCCCAAGCACATGCCATTGTCATGTGACAGTCCTGTCAGTCTTTTATATTTGATCAGGAAAGGAGTATTGCAATCTAAGGTTTTAGTCAATCTGACGGTGATAAGTGAAACCCAAAGTGACTGAACCAGTGTACGCCATAAGTTGCTGCACAAATCCAATATTGCCTATCTACGAAATCATTAATTCAAAGATTGGGATCAAAAGGCCCATAAAAAATAATAAGTATCAGGTGTCAGTGTGAAATGTATTTACCTGGTCCCCGGATAGCAGATTCTGTTCGCTGTGTGACCCCATATCAGACAACTCCACCCACTGCTCGATGCGGTCCAGTATTTCGTTCATACTGCTGGACCTGGAGATGTTAGCAATGAGCTCCTGCAGCGCTGCATCCTGGGGGAAAAAATACACATCAGTTGTGAACCCAAATGGGGAAACAGAACTTACACACGTTTGACATGCAAAATCACAGGAGATGGACAACATCATAATCTCTTCATGAAAAAGCAACTTCGCTATTGTTACACAATTTTTCCTCCCCCTTTTTGTTTGTGTAACAGCATGGCTGAACTGAAGACATAGGGCAATGACGGCATATAGAAAACGTTCTCTCCCTCCAACTTTTTGTGATTTCCCTCCCCCTTTCTTTTTTCGCATCAGAATTGATTGTTTCAAACAAATCCTACATAATGTTACCAAAGTTTTTCTGTTTTTGGCCCCAGAAACTGCTGCATACATGTAAATGACCAAATGCAACCTAGGACTTTGTGAATTCATTTAAACATATCAGTGAAAATATCCAGTGTATCAGCCACACAGTTAGACCTCAAATGTAGTTTTTAAAATCGCAGAAGCAAAATGTAAATGGGACTCGGTGGTGTTGTTTGTTACAGCAGAAGCATCATAACACTAAATTTTAGATGTATAGACTCTATAGCTACAGTGGAGGTTAGAACTAGCTTCCCTCCCAAGCACATCATCCCGTGATTAAATTCATTCGAAGTGCACTTCAGATGCGCTCTAGTTGCACTTGAAGCGAGTTCAAAGTGCAAGCAGGGTATTTAATATGTTGCTTAGATTATCCCATTTAAACAGAATGAAATGCATACATGTAGAAATGTACCTGTGTCATATTTGTGCATAAAACACCAGATGTGCTTGTGTGATATTGTCGATCAGTTACAATTAAACGAGAACAACTGATGTATCAGGCTGGGAAAGTTTCAAAGTCAAGTACCGCTGTCAAATCTTATTATCTTGCTTATTTAACAAGTTATTTATAATTAGCGGTTGGAGATATTGAAGGCAAAACTGATATGTTTGGCAAAAACAACGCTTCTAATGTGCAAATGGCCTCACACGACCTTGCCTTTATAGTCATCAGTGCCAAATCTGGCAAATGTACAGTGAATATCTTTCCTAGCTTGCAATTGAAATAGGAAGCTTCAGAGGAACTATCAAAGTCCTTACATCCTATGGATATATCAAAGTTTTTGCACTTTAACAGCATCAAAACAGCCACATTTTCTGCCTTTATCATGCTTGGCAAAATGCCAGCATCATGCTTTCACCAACGGCATGTTGTTGAGACCTGCGCAGAAGTCCCAGGAAAAGTCATAGTCTGGGCCATCTTGACGCTCCTATTATGTTGCCTTTTGGGTCCGTGTGACTTATCTTTCCAAGTCTGTCAATAGATTTATATTAAAATCATGAAAACCACCACCTGAGGTAGGAATTTTTGTATCATTCCCTTCATATCGCCATACCAACACTGTTACTAAAAAGCAGGATGGAGTCTTTGTTTGGTGAAATTACTGATCGTGCGAAGTAGATCATAGATCAACTTTATGCTGTTTACAGTTTACAGTGCATATCCAGCGCATTCAATAAATATGAGTTCTCCCATGTCTTATGTCCATGTGTTTTGTTCACTATGCCTCTTTCCCCTTTAGTAAAGTTTGTGTGGAATGTTTCTCTGTCAAAATTGAATAATGGACGGCAATAACAAACTTCTTGTGACATATTTATCTCGCCCATTTCTGAGAGTTCATCAGAGAACAGCATCCATGTTTTTTTTTTCTTTTCAGTGCACTCCTCGGCAGTCCATAGTGTTTTTCCAAAATATTCCGGTACCATATTAGGATCCATAACCTCGAATGAGTTTCCTAATATGGATATTATCCCCAAACTGGACTGATTTTTATGGCAGGAAATATTAATTAACACGCATCAAATTTGCCAACTGAAGGAGAGTATTCCAAAATAGAACAGGCTTTTGGACTTTTCTACAGTACCAAACATTCCAGACATTTGTAAACAAACATGTCCCTATGGGGAATGCAAACTTCTGGAAACATGCATTTTTTTTCTGTGGATTTTAACACTTTTACTCCCAGTAAACAACTACTGATGAGTACTCATATTGCATGGACAAATAAATAAAATGTCACTACTGAAAACTATGATGTTGAATCAGTCATACTACCAACACCATAAGTGCCGACACCTGTTCCTAGTACAGTACAGGCTGCAATGCCGGTGCAGACAGTGACTGTTTTGGTGTGCGCATTGCACATTTTTACACGAAGAATATAATCGAACAGTAGCGTGGACCGAAAGGCATTGTTACAGTAAATAGGCAAATTAATAGTACATGTAGTTATGTCTACGGTAATCCCAGCGCCCATTGATGGTTCGTGCCATTTCCATATTGTCACGTTTAACTTCGATGAGGACCTGAAGCGTACTAGAATTGAAAGCGCTTGGACTTATGACAAATGTGCAACTGTGAACGGAACATGAGCAACCATCATAATGGAATTTATCTATATGCATATAAAGGCACTGGAAAAGAGATAGAACAACAATGCAGCAAAGTGACACATTGAAATTTGGCAATATTTAAACTTTAAGGGCATTTCAAGCATGGTCGAAGTGTAACATTCACTCCTGTTTTTCTGTGTTGGGCAGAGCAGTTAGCTCTAATCACCACTGTTGTATCAGGTTACAGGATCTGCATTTTCAGACCAGGATGTTTACCAATTATGATCACAGAACCAGGAAAAAAAAATAATTACAGGAAGCTGGAGATTCTAAGGTCTGGAAGACACACTAGTGTCCAAGCCCAACACAGAAGGATCATTTGAGCTTACTTGGTTCATTTCATTATTTTTCTTATTTCCAGAGGATTTTGTAAAGTCAGGACAAATGGAAATATCTTAGCACCTTTCATTATCTCGAGCATATTGTCATGTGTACATAAAGCACCATGCATTCTTTGTCTCTTCTGCGATCCCTGACTTCTGGTCCACAGGACCAGGCATTGGAACACTACAACTTAACAGATTTCACTTGGGATAATGATGAGGACACGCAACCTATGGGCTGGTGCTCTGCTGCTTCCGGACTAGATAAGTCAAGATCATCCATATGGAAGAATATATTAGTGTAGTCAGATCTTATTACATGATACTATAGGCACTACCAACAGTATCAAACACTGCCTAGATTTTCATGCACTGGGTAAGTCTGGAAAGATATGGGCCTAGCTGGAAAATTGTGGGCTGTATTGCATTCCCAAGCAAAAACTTAATGCAGAGACAAGACTGGTGGACAGACACGAGTGATTGCATGAACTCTGCAACCTATGGTAAGCAGAGTTAAATAGGTTGAACTCTTTCAGTGCCAGATTTTGGAATGAGTCAACAGCTTTCCTCGCTGCACTTTGTGCACACCGCACTCAAAGGGTGCTGAGGAAAGCTGTTGACCTGGACTATTATATTCTATATAACTACAGGCATGCTGGTACTCGAATGAAAGTTCTTCTTACAAAGAATATGAATCTGGCGCCCTTCTTATAATTAAGAACAGTTTGTCTTAGGTAGTTTAGTTTGACTTACGTCACAGTTGGCACTGAAAGAGTTAAGCAATAGGATATATTCATATTTAAATGCAGTGCTACTCTAACACCTATTGAGCAAAAGAGGGAGCCACCTGCATCAGAGCAGATCCATAATATTTAGCATGGTCAAAAGTACTTTCTCAACAAAATAAACAACATGAACACAGAATAATCTTAAGAAAACGTTTTAACACATACATTGTATTTGAAACATAAAGGATGTGTAAATTGATTAGAAATAAGCTCTCTTTTGGTTGAAAAGGTGTTATTTATGGATGTTTATATAGTATATAATACAAATCTGCCCTGATCATGGTGGAAGAATCAGTCTGTTGCCCCAGCAACACAGAAAGTAGGTAGGATCACATCTAAATATGAATGTCTCCTATTAGCACAGACCTCATCCATCCTGCTGTTGTAGGCCTTCATGACACCCATCCGGTCAAACAGGTTCACCAGTCCGTCTTTGTCCTGAACGCCAGCGAGCTCCTTCAATGCTCCCTTTATCTCCTGCCTCACGCTCTCCTGAAATGTGGTCATGTAGCACTTTGGTAAAAACAATCGATGATAATCAGTAGGTAAGAAGGGGGTCTGGGTGTTCTGGAGGTATAGTGATTATACTTAACCCTTTGCCCCTTAAACCTGCCAAAACTGGCTGGTTGTCAAATGTCCTCTGCTTCAGCGTTTTCAACTGATTTCAACATCTATGAAAAACAATTTGACTGAGAATTGAAGATGAGACTTGAAAAGACAACATGACCCAGGTCAACAGCTTTCCTCAGCATGGGTTGGGCACTTAGTGGCCAACCCATGCCGAGGAAAGCTTTTGACTCAGTCTTAATTCAAGGGGGAAAGGGTTAAAAGAAATTCAACTCTTCCAGAACTAGGCTGGAGACTGTTTTCTTTGGCTTGTCTTGGACACAATATGCCGAAAGCATACCGAGGTAAAACCACTGACAAAGAAAATTGTAACCTCAGGAATTTCAGGAATTATATACATGCTACTACGGTAATGAAAGGTCTTAAATTTGATAGGAACTGGAATCTGGAATCAATAGGATAAATTCAGATGAGTACATGTTTTGTTGCGATTAGCACTGAAAAAGACATTATTACACAACATTGCCAAAATTTCTTTAGTATCATGACTTTGCAGAATGCAAAGTGTTAAGTTATCTTTGTAAGCAATTCACCAATATATAAACTTTAAGAAACCTTCACTTTCCAGCTGAATTGTTTGATGTTTATAATTTACGTGAAAATAGAGTGTCAAGTTATCGTAACGTTTTACATAAAACTCAAAAGAAGCTGTGGTCCTCATTCCCATTTTGGAAGAAATGGAACTGGAAATTACCTGCCTTAATAAACAGCTCAACATAATGAACTTAAGCCCGACATCATAAAACAAATACAGTCGGGTTTATGTCAGGAGTCCTGGAATCAACAAACTCTCTGCTTTCATATCATATCACATCAGCACTATACCTCAAAAGAAAGAAGAAAAAAAACCCATGAACTTACCCTTCTTTTTTTTAAAGATATACAGAGGCATTTACTCACATCTTGGTGTCCAATGTTTTGCAGCAGAGCCATTAGGACGTCCTTGCGCTCTCCAAGGCCAAGCTGTGTCAGGGCTTGAATCGCATTCTTCTTCATTACGACGTTCTGGTGCTCCAAGTGCTTCAGGAGTTTGCTGACCAACTTGTCACGCTGATCCGGGCTGTAGCCAATTTGTCTGCCAGTAGAGAGGATTTGAGATATTAAAAGTATGGCAACAGCTCAGTGACAGAGGTCTTGAGTGATGGATTGCCTTCCTGGTAAATCAACCTCCCAGTTGCTGACGTTCATCCTGCCAGAAAATATACTGTCAACCTACAGTCACTATCTCTATGAGGACTATCAGTTTGCAAATCTCATTCAACTCTTTCACCATAGGAAGCGACTGCAGTTGAATTGTCCACAGGCTGCGGGATGCGACTGTAGTCGAATTCCAAGATGGTTGCCAAATTATGCGACATTTGACCTTTAAAATGACTGTCTGACTTCTCACCCTCAAACTGACCTCACTAAAAAGTGCATGATGCACATAAGTAGTCCGTATAAGAATTGAAATGAATCTGTTTTTTTAAAACTTTTTATAGATATGAAATGTTGGTTTGTATAAGAGGAAAGGGTTTGTAACCTGCAGCTTGCCTGTATAAGCTGACACGGTTGTATTTACTATAAATATATATGATTGAACGGAACAAAAATGGATCAATTTTCAGATGGAATAGACAGCAGTATTGGATACATTTCTTGGTTTGCGTTTTTTAGGTCTTTAATTCCAAGATGACTGCCAAATGTTGTGACCTTTGACCTTGAAAGTGACCTTGCAAAATAGAAACCATGATGTGTATTGCTAGTGCTGACAGGTTGAAGTAAATATCATGAGCAGTTTTACAGATACAAAATGTAGAATCAAATTGAACAAAATAGTTGAAAAGTATGCTTAGAAATTTAGCGTTCAGATGTTAACCTGGGTAGAAATGCAGCAGTGAGAGTTAATTTCACTTTTACTACACACTTCTAAGTCTTTCAGCATAGCATATGGAATATGTAGTAAATTTTACACTGCTAAATATATTCAATACAGACCAAGATTTACTTATTTTAATGATCAAAAACCTGTCACTACCATGGTAAATTATTATTTTACAATTTTGGCAAATTTTT
This sequence comes from Hermodice carunculata, assembly GCA_964020975.1. Lineage (NCBI taxonomy): Eukaryota > Metazoa > Annelida > Polychaeta > Eunicida > Amphinomidae > Hermodice > Hermodice carunculata. The sequence continues at coordinate 35,015,619 of OZ026618.1, forward strand.
CTAAACTTGAGAGGTACATCATGATGTATCCTTTCATCATGTCATCAACTCCAATAGTTAATACATTTTGCCACAGTAAGTATTAGGATGACCAGTTTGGTATTTTATATGCATCACTGACTTGTGTATGTCAACTATGTAGCCACAGATCTGTCTGTGAACGGACTCGTCGACGTTGTCTAAGATGGCCTGGAAAGCGCTGACAATGCTGGCCTGCTTGGGCGGCATCTTCTTGGGGAACCAGGACTCTGCTTTGATTTTTTTGAACAGTTCAGGGATGTCATCCTCCTCCCCTGACTCGGCGTCATCTTCCTGTAAATACAACATCCGATAGTTGTAAGTTATCTTTGGTTTAAATATATTTCAATGACAATGCGATTGAGGAGATGGCAAAGCCTAGCTTAGCCCCTATTTCATAAACAAAAAAAACAAACAAACAAAAACAAAGAACAAACAAAAACAAAAATAAGTAAAAATAAGATATATAAAAGTAAATATATATATTACACACACACACACACACATATATTTCATACAGTCACGCTCGCGTTCAAGTAAACAAACGCCAAACACACCAACGTTTCCCAAACACTTTCAGTGAAAGTCAAACGTTTTGCAAACGCATAGCAAACACTTTGCAAACACTTTCCAAAAGCTTTACAAACACCTTGCCAAACGCTTTCAAACCCTTTTCCAAACGCTTTCAAACACTTTGCCGAACGCGTTTGGTGAAAGCTGAACATTTTCAAACTTTTCCAAACGCTTTCAAACACTTTACACTTTGCGCCAAACGTATGTGATACATGTACATGTACATGTACACTTGGTAATCTAATTCTAATGACAGGAATATTAGTCTTTAATTAATTTTAGTTGAATTAGACACTTGGGTAAACGTATTTGGATCGTATTTTATATAAATATATACAACCTATAATGCTGGATAAGTGCACATTTACATGTAGGCACATATACACATATATTGCTGGACCTGTTGAAAATACGTTTGGAGATTCTTCATCATTTAAATGGAAGTGTTTGAAATGCATAGTGTTTGAATGCATTTGTGAAAGTGTTTGAAATCGTTCGGGTAATTGTTCAATGCGTTTGGTGAGTGTTTGAACGCATTTGGAGAAGTGTTCGGTAGCTTTGTGAAAGTGTTCGATCGTTTTGTAAAAGTGTTTAAGATTTTTCCCAAACGCTTTCTAAACGCTTTCCAAACACATTCCAAACACTTTCAAAACACATTCCGAACGTTTTCAAACGTTTCCAAACACCAGCAAAACACGAAAAAAGCGTTTGGCTGTTAACTTTTAGCCGGGCGTAACTGTATATATAATATAGAACATACATAACACAGGACAGTACAGATAGTAATCTTTTTTAACTATTTCCCCTTTTAACCTGCCAAAATTGTCTGTTGGTCAAATGCTTTTTCCCCCCTAATTTCAACCGTACAGTAATTAAATGGCAATCAGAGATTGCTGGATTCATGCCCCCCCTCGCCTCATTTATAACCTTGCTAATAACAGGTCTCATTTTAGAATGACTGCAGTCAATAAAAATAGGCTATCAGATATTTGACCTATTGACCTACTTTAATGCATGACAAACTTTTGTGTCCAGATACACCGGTGTGTAAAGTTTCATGATTCTAAGTTGAAGGATACCAGAATTACAGCCCAAACATGAAGTGTAATGTAGTTTTACATGATTGTATCAGTGACCCAGATACTTGATCTAGTGACCTTCTTTTGATCAATGACACATCCTTATGTCTAGATGCACCTGTTTATTAAGTTTCATTGATCTAAGATGAAGGACAAGTGAATTATAACCTAGACACGAAAAGCAGAGACCCAGATACTTGACCTATTGACCTGCTTTTGTTTCATGACACAGTTTTACATCAAGACATATACATGTGCCAAGTTTCATGAAACTAAATTAAACAGTAAAGGAATAATAGCCTGGACATAATTTTACATGGATATCTAACCATGACCCAGATACTTGACCCAGTGATGGTTCTGACCTACTTTTGTTTTATGACACACTTTTAGGTCAAGATATATGTGTGTGTGTAAAGTTTCATGAAAGTAAGTTAAATAGTAAAGGAACAATAGTCCAGGCAAGATTTTACAAGGATATGTCACTGTGACTCAACTACTTGACTTAGTGACCTACTCTTGGTTCATGACACATTTTTATGTCTACATGCACTTGTGTGCGGAATTTCACTAATCTATCTTCAAGGGCAACAGAATTACAGCCTGGACATGAAGTGTAATCTAGCTTTATATGATTGTATCACTGTGACCGATACTTAACCTAGTGATCTACTTTTATGCGTGACACACCCTTGTAAAGTTTCATGATTCTAAGTCAAAAGACGACAGAATTACAGCCCAGGCATGAAGTGCAGTGTAGTTTTACATGATTGTATCACTGAAACCCAGATACTGGACCTACCGTAATTCCCCGTAGACAACGCACACTTTTGTGGGCTAATTTCTTTTTCTGAAGTCCTAGTGCGCGTTATGTACAGGTACAGAAGTCAGTACACTTTTTTCTGGCCCCGTGTTTGTACATTTTGAACCAAGTTGTCGATCATGGAGCGTACAGGAGATCGTTGGCAGAATTTGTATATGGGTGATAATACATTCAATCATCGAAACACGCTTTAAAAACACGCTAAAGTCCCATATTTCTTCCAAAATAGTATATGTCTGCTTTACTTACTCCCTTATTAAACAAATCTTAGCAAAAGAGCAACTTTTTTCGGATCGTTTCTGTGTTTTGATACCTCGAACTTGGGAGTGTTGTTGGAAGTTGATGTACCGACTTGAAATTGATCACCGCTAGATGTCGCTGCGACGTATATTAAAAGATCGGCGCCATTTGCAAGTTTACCTGTACTTCACAAGCTCTTTATTTTGACCCGCCTGCTCATTGAGCTGATCAAACTGGGATTTCCAAATGATTCGATATTTACTTTCCAACAAATTACCGATGCATGGACAAAATCTAACAGATATGTAGGAGAATGGATGTGGTGTGAGTGAGTTGAAGGTGTGTGCATGCAATGACTGACACACACACCGCCCAGTTTACCGATAGTAACTGTTGGAGTGCATGATTGAGATTAGAATAGAAGTCTTCGACATTTAGATAATTGGAAATTTTGGACAAAAATTGAATCATTTAATTGAATGAATATACATGTAGTACAGAGGGGAAAATGCAGTGGACGACCCAGTTGTTTTGAACTGCTGGTTACTCCCGTTGATGTGTGAGTTTGCTTGAGCGGGCGCATGACGTTTGTTTTGGTATTTTTTACATGCACGTCATACACAGGTATATGGCTTTTTACCTGGTTTCACAAGGCAAAATTGTACCTGCGCGTTATACACGACTGCGCATTAACTTTGGGGAATTACGGTAGTTTTGTTTCATGACACACCTTTAAGTCAAGATATACATGTGTGTGAAGTTACATGAAGCTAAGTTAAATAGTAAAGGAATTATAGTCTGGACACAATTTTACAAGGATATGTCACTGTGACTCAGATACTTGAACTAATGACCTAATTTGGTACACGATACACCCTTATATCCGGATGCACCTGTGTGTAAGGTTTCATTAACGTAAGTTGAAGGACAAGAGAATTATAGCCCTGATGCAAATAGCAGGCGGACGCATATACGGGCATACTCATGGAAAATGTGATTACTATGTGCCCCTCTGCCGATAGGAGGGGGGCATAATGATAACAAATTTTAATGCAATTGTGGAAGAGACCAAAACAAGGGCATTCATATAGCATGACAGCATGTATCGAGTCCCTATAATTAAAGGTCAACGGAATCATTCTGTAGTTCTTATAGTGTATATAAAGGTATGAAATACGGCCAGGACAACATTTCCTGTCATGGGGTCAAAGGACAAGGTTGCCTGAGTTTGGTATGCAATACACCACTATCCCATGAAGTACACACACACCAAGCTTGATATCTGTAGGCCTTACAGAGTAAGAAAGTCTGGCCAGATCAAGCATTTTCATACAGAAAGAATTCAAGAAGAACAGATGGATGTGGTGCAAACCTATATAGTGTCTCCCTCTCCCCCCACATACTCCATCAATTTTCCAAACTTCAAATTACATGTGTATATGTTGGCCATTAACCAGACAGTGACTCAGTCCACATCAACCAGAAAACTGACCACCTTTAGGCCGGTAACCATGGTTACAAACGATTAAAATATATACAATAGTAATCAATGAACATAACCTATTTCACAAAATCTGTTGTGAGAAGTTTTTGATGCCATTTCTGGGGCACATGTTTGAAAGTCAAGTCTCCTACCTCAGCAATGGCCCCAGGTTTAAAGGTTTTCCGTTTGGGTTTCTTGGCTTTCCCTAGGTTGCTGTCTAACCCTGTCAAGTCTGGGGGTGCAAATCTTGTCTTCTTGATCTTCTCTGTGATTTTACAACAAAGGTGAATACAAAACATGTGAATGCATTCTCTGCAATATAAAGTCAAACTTTTCAGACTGTTTCCTCAAACAATCACATTGCTTAATACTTGCATGATTCTGTAAAGGAAAGGACTGGAATCAGCTGAAATCATTTTGTACCTTTAAATAAAGTCTATAGTTTTATAGAATCCTGTACATTTCTACTTTCATTTTCTCCATGTGTTTGGACACCTTGTCTGAAAAGTTACGACAATATGACGATTATATATCAAGCAACATGTATCTGATACTTCAGCTGCATCTTCCCGCAAGTGTCTTCGTTCATTTTCATCGTACATTCCATGGGATCCTGAAAATTCTATTTCGCTCAAATTTAAGAGAATCTTTCAGTGTCATAATTTAATATTTACCAACATGTATTGCTGCTCACTCACTTGACCACCATGAAAAATATTCACCCAAAAGTTAAGTCAAACAAAGGCTTTTCCCATAGCTTTAGAGATGTCCAATACAATCTTTGAAATCGCAAGTGGAGTCCAGATGGCAGTTTTCTTGACCAGTATGCTGGGACTTCCTGGAATTAGTCTGCTTGTTCGATATCTTAGCAAACTGCAGTTTTTCCAATCTAGGTTTCTTACCCTCAAAGCACTGATTTAAGACTGAGTCAACAGCTTTCCTCGGGACACTTTGCGTGCAATGCGCCCAAAGTGTGCCAGGGAAAACTGTTGACCAAGACTACTTTTTGCTTTAAACTAGGCTTGCAGGTATTTGAATGACAGGTATCTTCGTGAGAAATTTGAATCTTTTAACCATTATACAGCAGTGATTAACACTTTAAGGGTTAACTCATTGCATGGGATAGATCACCATGGCAACATAAAACCAAGGTTTTACCAACTTTATTGACTGTCAGATGACAAGCTGATTGATTACAGATAAAGATTTTGAGCTTTATATTCCCTGCAAATGTGCCATACACATACAAGGCAAAAAGTTTCAATAAAGTATCAGAGTTGTATGCACAAACAAAGCATCGCCTTGACATGTGCACCACGACTCTAGCAAAGGATAGATAACATGCTGGTATTTGCTTTGGCAAGCTTAGAAAATTAACATACGCTTCAAGCATACTAACATTAAGTCCAACTCTCTCTTAGCCTGGGTTTTTCTGTGACAGTTTGGACTTAAGACTGAAAGCAAGCATTATTAGTAACAACATCTATACCGTGCTTGGATTTTTTAGCTTAAGCAGGACTGTGGCCACAGCATGTATGAAGTTATGGTATACATTGGATTTTATTTGCAGCTTACCTAACTTTTGAATAAGTCATAAAACGTGATACTGAATCAAAGTCTGAAAACCACTTTTCAATTTGGGTTTTTCAATAAATATAATTTAAAGTTGTTTTTTTCTTCTCTCGATCTCTATATTTTCTGTTCGTTTGTTTGCTTGTTTGTTTGTTTTTTTTTTTGATTCAGCAGCCACATTCGAAAAGTACCAAAGTTTTGAAAGAAAAGTCTATGTAACTACAGGAGGACCATTTATGGTCCACCAATCCATGAAACAAAATGCAATTTAACATTGACTTGACATGACCCAGACTCTGCTGCAGAAAAATATATTAAAGCTTTGAACACCAATAATGCTGCTGTAATGTATTCCAGAAAATTTGGATGCCTGAAATCAGGAATGCACATTTTTATATGTGAACTATATGCTTTGGAGCCCTTCTTCCAACTATGGATGGAAACTATTTTGGAAGCATCTAATTCTGAACTATTACAACGACTGTGGACTTTTCAATATTGGTCAGCATAAGCATGGTGTTCTGACATTTACCAATGCATTGAAGGGAAACGGCTAATCATACTAAATATGTCTAATCTACTGCCAGATATTATTGGTGACATTTTTAATACTACAACTGCAGGGCTATTTCTCAAAAGTACATGTAGCTCAAAAAAAGCTTGCAAAAAGCTTTCCACTTTGCCTAAAGTTTATCCCTTTCCCCCTGAAATTAAGGCCGAGTCAACAGCTTTCCTTGACATGGGTAGGATGTCCAGCCCATGCCTAGGAAAGCTGTTGACCTGGGGCATGCGATCTTGATAGGTCTCATCTACAATTCTGAGTCAAACTGCTTTTCAGTACTGTTGGAATTTGTTGAAAACACTGAAGCAGATGACATTTGACCAGCAGCCAGTTTTAACCGATGTTGGCTGGTTTAAGGGGGAAAGGCTTATAACCATGCACAGACATACATGTGCTTGGACAAACTTGGGGTGAACAAATGCATCTGCATCGCTCATCAAAACAACTTATTGTGTTTGCCTTTGTTGAAAACAGCACAGATGTTGTCTGCTGGAAAATGTTTTAATACCAAAAACTCACATATATCCAATATTTACTGGAGACTATCTGATCTCCCAAAATGAGAGACAAACATTCCCATTCCCCCGCCTACCCACTCAAGGTATGAGAAAGTTGGATGTCGACCCAGCTACCTCTTCCGTACTGATTTTTTCTAGGCTCACGCTGGTAATTCCAACTAATCCAACATTTTGTAGGGGAACAACACAAACATTTACGTACAGCTACTTCACAACGAATACATTTAACTTCAATTTTTCCTACCACTACTTACCCACATCCACTGGTGGTTCCACTTCTGTTAGCATTAAAACACAGCAATCCCATTTTACCTTAAAATTTACATTATTCTAAGGGTATCTATTTCTTAGGGTGTGACTAGTATATGAATTATCGAATGCCTACAATTCACATACAACAATGCGAATTAATACACGACTGTCTATGGATCGTCTTGCCTGCTGAAGTTTATAGGAACAAGTTTTAAGGGTGCTTTTCATGAATTTTACTTACTTAAGTAATGAAGAAGGATCATTAATACCATGTGCTGTAACAGTAATCCTATTACACAAGTTCCATCTGCTACTGATTGCTGTTACATCAGTAATTGCACTGTTCTGTACTCCGGTATCACCCTTTCTTGGACTCATAGGCACTCGACTATACACAATGAATAGTCATTTTCTTAATTCTCTTTATATATGTAAATATATTTACTCTTCCAGTTTGTTTGTGCCTATTTGGGCTATGGGCCTGCAATGAAACCTTGAATTGAATTGAATAAGAATGATATCAAAAAAGAACAAAAAAGAAGGGTTACAAGAGTGGGTTTGAAAGCAGATAAATTATTCATAATGCACATGCATGCCATACAAATATTTAATTATTACATATCATTGGTTCATTTGGGCAGCGGAGGAACATGCAAAGCTTGGCGGGCTACTATACTGAATGCCACGGATAGTCATGTGACCGTGCTGTGTGTCACGAAAAGGCTCCATCAATTTATTATTGAATGATTTAATCAAACATGAACGGACAGCAATTTTGATTATTAACCCTTTCAATGCCAAAATTTTGGATGGAGTCAACAGCTTTTCTCGGTGCACATTGGGCCCAATGTGCAGATTGTGCGCCAAGGGAAGCTGTTGACCTGGTGTATTCTCTCTGGAACTATAGGCATACTGGTAGTTGAATGAAAGGTCTTTTTACAAGGAATATGAGTCTGGGATCCTATAATGATAATTCAGACTTGTCTGACTTAAGTAAATCAACTTTAGACGTGATTGGCACTGAAAGAGTTAATCATATTCATTCCTGTGTAATTATATACATATAACTAAATTCTAATCGATATGACACAGGGCATGCAAGTTATAGTGATTCCCCTCCAATAAGGCCGTCCTAAATGTAACCAGAAAGTGGCCACATAAGACGAGTGGCCTCTCTTGAGAGGACACTAGAATGTAAATACCACTTTTATGGCATAGAAGTGGTCTTTATAGAGAGGGTGGCCTTGGGGGGGGGGGTATCAGCAGGGGACCACTGCATATTGACAGGCCACAATTTCCTGACCCCTGTGGCAGCACGTAAAAGGGGGGAGGGTCATTCGCATCAATATGGCTACTTGCTTAACAAAAGTCTCAAAGGGATTTGTTGTTACGCCAAGTCCTAGCTATTTTGAAATTTGAAACGAACCTCATGACATGTAATAAACAAGGATAAAACACCATATTTTTTTTCCTAAGTCTCTCTTCAGTGACTAAAGTATGAACATTAGCAAATCGACAGACTTAAAATGATAATGTTACTCATCCACTTTATGATATATTCAATTATACACTGAAATCAATATGCACAAACAAATCCTAAGAACACAATCAAAACATGCATAAAATACAAACAGCAATTGGCAGGAAAGAATGTGTGCAGCTGTATGCCTCGCATAATGACAAAATCAAGAATTTGAACAGATAAAGTATTTTCACAGGGTACAAGTGCATCATGGAATCAGGAGGTGAACATCTGCAATGTTGTCAGTGCAGTGCATGATGGGAAAAACTCTGATGTGGCTGTACCTTGGATCTTTGCAATCAGTCGCTCCCTCTCCTCCCGCTCCGCCGCCCTTGCTGCAAGAGCAGAAGACTTTGCCGAAGACGGGAGAGAGGAAGACGGAGTAGACGCAGGCGAGCTGTCTGCCAAGAGAAATATCATGTGCAGGTGAGCATAAACCTATCAGCGTGAATTAAAGACCTCAAACCATCTCAAACCATATCACATCACATCCTCAGCAACCTGCCAAACTTCGGACCCAAAAATGTCTTTCAGTTTTAACAGAAACAATTTTTGAACCATTGACTTTGCAGTGAAAAGAAAAGAAATTTCTATATGCTCTAAATCAATCTATTTTTGTATCATCTGCTGTATGTCACCTTTTTGCATATCCCCCGTGCATTTCTCAAAATATATACAAAAATATTAATGAAAACTTCCATTTTGCTGATACCTTAATGTTCAAAGTTTATGTTGAGGATATTTCTCAATAATGTGAATAGGTTTCTGTAATAAAAGATAAAAGCTACTAACACGTCATGTTTATTCCTCGCATGTTGATTAGTTTCAAGTGCAGTATGTCTTTACATACTACATGAAATTTGCAGCCTAGTTGCCAGTCAATTTTCTGCACATATTAAGACTTTACCCCTTTCCCCCTTAAACCCGCCCATATCAGTTGGTGGTCAAATCTGGTGTACTTTAATGTTTTTGACCAATTTCAACTGTAATGGAAAACAATCTGAATGCAAATTGTACACTGGACCTACCACGACAACATGCCCCAGGTCAACAGATTTTCTTGGTCTGGGCAGGGCTCTAAACCTATGAAAGCTGTTGACTCAGTCACAAGTCAAGGTGGAAAGGGGTTACACCACAAAGAAACCCTTCCCCTTTCTTCTCTTACAATGGTTCTTCTCCTGAAAGGCCACCCTTAAGACAGATCACCCGTTTTGAAACACCACATTTTCACCCACTTCGCACAGAGCTTTCAGTGTTATGTTCACCTCCAATCAAAGAATGCCTGGCTGCACTTGATGGGATCATTTGCATACATTTAGCTACTTGCTTAGAAGTTTCAAAGCTATCTGTTCTTATGCAAAGAAGCAAAATTATGCAAATGAGCATCCTAGAGCGACACCCTGTGGAGTGCCAACAGGGTCAATTGTGTACACACACATTCATTCATTTTCAATTTAAGTATAAACTGGTCCCGTCTTGGTTGACAGACCAACTTTTCATGTTACTTTATAGCACTATTTATCTAAGTTATTCCACCTCTGTTGCCATTTTTTTTTTTTTGTTTCACGGACCACAATTTGGGTATTGGGAAGGGGTGTGGTGATGGTTTTTCAAGACGGGTTTAACTGTATATGTATCATTCCTGAATTTTCAAAACATGTTGATTAACATTCCTACGATCAAGGTTCGCATACTTTTCAAAGAGAGCCATTAGTTGAGATGCCAGGTGTCACAGTCGTCAGTCCGGCATTGAAATTACAAGGCAACTGAACAGCACCAGCAGTATACGCCTGGTTTTGAAAAAAACCCAAAAAACCATGCAATTTTTGCTTTACATGGGTTTCAGTCCACAGAATGTTAGCTTCTCAAATACAATTCTGAATTCCTCACCTTTTTTACCTTTTCCTTGGTCATGCCCTTTCTGCTTGCCATCCCCAGAGGTCAAGGTCGGGTCAGTTTTCTCTGGCTCTTGGTTCTCCATGAGACTTGCCATATCGACGGCATTCTTGTCCTCGTCATTTTCAAATTCAAATGGAGGAACTAGGCTGTCCTGAAATTGAGACCAAATCAGTGACACTTCTGGACTCTTTTCATATAGAACTTCTTGGCTGGATTTCTAGATAATTTATAGGCCACGCCCTTGAAATAAAATTGTAAATCTATGTATACATGTATATGCAAACACTGAAATGAACGTCAGTATTTCATTCCTTTTAGGTGAAAAGTTGTTAGTAATTTTAGTTTTCAGTGATATAGTTACTGTATAACAAATGAATTAACATGTGTAGGGTTCTCAAGCTGATTTCTAGAACATGCATGCTTCTCTAAGAAAAAACTATTCATGGAAGTGCAATTTTTTAAAATTTTGTGTTCTTCCTCACAGGACCCAGGGCCAGCCTCTGACTCTGATTTCAATACATCAAATTACATTTTTAACAGATATTACAAAGCCACCTCTACGGTTCATAAATCAAGCTGCATTGCCATTCCATGTGGTAAATGATTGAAAAAGTTATCTTTTTTTTTTTTGTCAGCTCACATGCCACATGCATCAAGTTTTAGTTTTGAAAAATTAAAAGTTAATACACAATTAATATAAGTAGAGGCAAATGCACAGCTTTAGCTACTGTACTAATTTGTTAGTTACTGTACAAGAACAATGGCATGACAGTTTTAAGGTCAATGTACAATAAAGATCAATGTTGTTGGGCTTCTAGAACAATCGTAAAGATCAAATTCAGGTTTTAAGCAATTGACAAGCTTGCAAGCAAATTAAGCAGTGAGTTTCTCAGGAACAAAATTGGTGAGGGTGACCATTGTTATATTTGACATTTTACCAATAGTTAATTGCTAGGATATATATTCTGTTTAGAAAAGGCAAAACTGCACATTTTTTGAAGAAAATAAGTTTGAGGCAGGGTTCTCAAACCAACAAGGGAGGGTGGTCTCTGAAAAACTCATTATCATATCATGTTTTTGTGGCCTAGATTACAACCCCATCACCCATCACATGCAAAGCAAGCAAAAGAAAAAAACAAAAACACCCCCCCCCAAAAAAAAAACAAAAGAAAAAAAAACAAACAAACAAAAAAACCCCTCCAGATAAGCACTTCAGGTACATGTAGGCAGTGTTGAAAATATAGCACTTTTCCTTGTCTAAAGCAAAAGAAAAATGTGACAGTTTTTCATTCACAATTAAAGTAAGTAGTATAACCAGGCTTTCTCGCACAGTTACCAACAATGACACACTCAACAGCTGCACTCCTGCTCAACAATGTGAATATTATACTGCGCTGTGCCTTGGTTAACAACATAACTCTGGAGTGTTCCAGGTGCCCTGTACAGCTGTACATGAAGGCGACCATAATACGCCCTGCACATTATTAGTGACAATCTATGGGCAGGTAAATGGATGGGGAAAGTTTGCTCTTGCCAGTGTTTCTGGAACTGATAATATTTAAAAGAAAAACTGTCAATCAAACTCCACTGTTGCATGAGATGACTAGTATCTTGTTAAAATCCTGGCAAAAATTTACTCTACTTTATAAGACAGCAATCACATCGTACACACTCAGATGCAGCACAACACCTCAGTGAAAGTGCAGTCAGGTAATACACACAAAGCCCTTTTGCTCAACAATTATATTTATTGGCTTTTTCAGGCAAAATGTACAGCTTTCTGGCAAAAATTAGTTTTAAGGCTAAACTTGTATCAAACCACAAAGACATCATGTACAATGGATAATGAAGCCCTTACTTTTTTTAATGTACATTGGTATTTTCATATTCTGAGATGAAAGGGTATTCAACTCTTTTTCATATTGTCATACTTTGCACCTGATCAGACTCTGACACTAAAGGCACATAAGGCAAGAATAAAATTGCATACACTGTTTAGAATAATCAATAACAAGAGGGCTGTGTGAACAGCCCATGCTCAGCTGACCTAGAGATTCATCACACTTGTGGCTCTGTGAACTTGGGATAGGATCAAGATCATCCATGCACTGAGTAAGTTTGACCTCCATGCAAGAACACTAACATGTCCACAGAGATGCCACTCACTTACACAGATCTTACTTGAAATGTGATCAAAATTACCTGAAACTTATGTACCCCTTCTCTTTTTCATCAAATTTGAGCTGTTCTGACAAAATTGAGGGGATTTTTTTAAGTTCAAGAAAAGACAAATTGGCTGAATTCAGGTAAAATCCTGAAAAGTGGCATCTCTGTGTGCAACATCAATGTCCCAAATCAAGTAGTTCTCAAGTTATTGGGAAGAGTAAAATTGATGTATGTTGCACTGTAAAATCAGAATTGAGGTCAAGGTCGACCTCCATAGAGAAACATTAACATGTGCAACATCAAGTTCCCATATCAAAATAGATGTCAAGTTATCAAGTGAACAGTAAATTTCATGTCAGTTGTCCTATGACCTTAGGAATAAGATCAAGGTCTGAAAATAACTGGAGCATGACCTCTTGCTCTAAATAGGTAGACAATTACCAAAGGTACATCACTACTAAGTTTGACACAAATCTGGCCAAAATTATTAAAGTTATAACCATTAAAAGATTAGTTCCAATTTCCTATTAAAACTGTTTTAAAGATTTCCCCTAAAATTACTGAAGCATAACCATTTGAACAAACTTGATAGAGACCCACCCAATGTACATTGCCACCAAATTTGAAGTAAATCTGACTGAGAGTTTCTTTGAAGAAAGTCCAAAATGTGAATTAGCATTAGAATGCCCATTGACTTGCATACTAATCAATAGGAAAGGTGCATTTACCGATAAGTACATGTACCCATATAGAAAGAATCCTTAAAATTCAGAAATCCACAGCAGTGCTACCTTGTGAACAACTTTCTTTGACCCTTTCACAAGGAACATATCCACCAAGTTTCAGCTTAATCTGAGAGACGGTTCTGGAGAAGTTGAAAATACTGAAAACACACAAAACACAATAAAAACACTCGAAAAAATTACAGCACAACATGGTGAACAAATTAAGAACTGCAAGTTTCTAAGGGTGTTCCTGTGTGATATCAAAGCAATTGGGTGAGCAGTTTTGGAAAGACATTTTAAAGATTTGCCCCAAAAAAGAACAAAAAATCATAAAAAATCCAAAAATCACTGGAGCATAACCATTTGAACAAACTTGATAGAGACCCACCCAAGGTACATTGCAACCACGTTTGAAATGAATCTGGCCAGTGGTTTTGTGGAATATGTCAAAAAATATGAATTTGCAGACAGATGACGGATACCTAACCGCCACATAAGCTCAGAGGACTGACAAGTCAGGTGAGCTAAAAATTAAATCAAGCTTAAAAATGAAAAAAAAAAGTAAATTATATGTATGGTGCTCAAGCATAAATATATCACACATTTATACAAGACACCCCATGCAAGCAAACACAAGACAACAGGCAGGTGCCAGACAACATCAAGTTGACAATGTCATCTGGCTCACTTTCTGCATTTGTGTTAGGATGAGCGAGTCACGTCTGGGACTATCCCCCTCATCGGCACTTGCGTTTTTCCCATCATCTATGTTCGAGGACTCAGACTGAAAGAGTTATCACATGTGGCCTAATGAGAGGTGGCACTTGCTGCAAATCCTTTTAACCCTGAGCACCTGAAGATGTGCATTGGCATGCAACTTTTTCCCATTAAAAACAATCAGGAGTGGTCCAGTCATAAATGCTGTCTTCTTTTTGTTCATCAAGAATTATATAGTTTTTTTTTTATATTCAACAGGTTTCCTTGGGGGTGCTTCAGGGTATCCAAACATGCCAAGGAAAGCTGTTGACTCAAAAGTCACATCAGACTAGAACAGACTGATTTTCCAACAGAAAATCAAATGTCTCCCGGTGGAACACTTACGTCTCTGAATAAGCTACAGGTGATAACAAATTACAAATGACCAAGTTTGCTTGAAAATTACAATCCTACTTCAGCTCTCACCTAGATACATTACTCTAGCAATTTTCATCAAGTTCTTCAAGACTTATTGCAGAGAAAACAATCTCACATAAATGACCCTGTGACCTTGAAAATTAGGTCAAGGTCACCCAAATACAATCCCAACCTTGGTCCTACCTTGATACATAATCCTGCCAAGTTTCATCAAATTCCATCAAGTTCTTCATTACTTATCGCACGGAAACCAATTTCACATAAGTGACCCTGTGACCTTGAGAATTCGCTCCAGGTCATCCAAATACAATCCCAACCTAGGTCTTGCCTAGATACATAATCCTACCAAGCTTCATCAAATTCCATCAAGTTCTTCAAGACTTATCGCACGGAAACCAATTTTAAATAAGTGACCCTGTGACCTTGAGAATTCGCTCAAGGTCATCCAAATACAATCCCAACCTAGGTCTTGCCAAGATGCATAATCCTGCCAAGTTTCATCAAATTCCATCAAGTTTTTCAAGACTTATCGCACGGAAACCAATTTCACATAAGTGACCCTGTGACCTTGAGAATTAGGTGAAGGTCATCCAAATACAATCCCAACCTAGGTCTTGCCAAGATACATAAGCTTGCCAAGTTTCGTCAAGTTCCATCAAGTTCTTCAAGACTTATCGCACGGAAACCAATTTCACATAAGTGACCCTGTGACCTTGAGAATTAGATCAAGGTCATCCAAATACAATCCAAACCTAGGTCCTACCTTGATACATAATCCTGCCAAGTTTCGTCAAGTTCCATCAAGTTCTTCAAGACTTATCGCACGGAAACCAATTTCACATAAGTGACCCTGTGACCTTGTAAATTTGCTCAAGGTCATCCAAATACAATCCCAACCTAGGTCTTGCCAAGATACATAATCCTGCCAAGTTTCATCAAATTCCATCAAGTTCTTCATGACTTATCGCACGGAAACCAATTTCAAATAAGTGACCCTGTGACCTTGAGAATTCGCTCAAGGTCATCCAAATACAATCCCAACCTAGGTCTTGCCTAGATACATTATCCTACCAAGCTTCATCAAATTCCATCAAGTTCCTCAAGACTTATCGCACGGAAACCAATTTCACATAAGTGACCCTGTGACCTTGAGAATTCGCTCAAGGTCATCCAAATACAATCCCAACCTAGGTCTTGCCTAGATACATAATCCTGCCAAGTTTCATCAAATTCCATCAAGTTCTTCATGACTTATCGCACGGAAACCAATTTCACATAAGTGACCCTGTGACCTTGAAAATTCGCTCAAGGTCACCCAAGTACAATCCCAACCTAGGTCTTGCCAAGATACATAATCCTGCCAAGTTTCATCAAATTCCATCAAGTTCTTCATGACTTATCGCACGGAAACCAATTTCACATAAGTGACCCTGTGACCTTGAGAATTCGCTCAAGGTCATCCAAATACAATCCCAACCTAGGTCTTGCCTAGATACATTATCCTACCAAGCTTCATCAAATTCCATCAAGTTCCTCAAGACTTATCGCACGGAAACCAATTTCACATAAGTGACCCTGTGACCTTGAGAATTCGCTCAAGGTCATCCAAATACAATCCCCACCTAGGTCTTGCCAAGATACATAATCCTGCCAAGTTTCATCAAATTCCATCAAGTTCTTCATGACTTATCGCACGGAAACCAATTTCACATAAGTGACCCTGTGACCTTGAGAATTAGGTCAAGGTCACCCAAATACAATTCCAACCTAGGTCTTGCCTAGATACATAATCCTACCAAATTTCATCAAATTCTGTTAAGTCCTTCAAGACTTATCGCACGGAAACCAAGTGTTGAAGAACCTGAACAACAACAACAAGAAGAAGAAGAAGAAGAAGAAGAAGAAGCGGAAGAAACGGGCACTAATCCAATATGTCCCCCGGCTTCCACCGGGAGACATAAAAAGAATTCCCAGGTAAACAGCTTTCCTTAGGGCAGGCAACTCTCCCCCAAAGAAAGATATTGACCATGCAGTCTTAATTTACTCTTTGAGTGCCAACTGCTGCTAATGTCGAACTACTTAACACAAACTGTTCTGATTTATAAAAAGGGTGCTAGATTCTCGTTACTTATAAAAAGACCTTTCAGCTGAGTACCAGCATGCCTGCAATCGGTTAAAAGTATACATGTTGCAGTCCAGAGTTACAGCTTTCCTCGGCACGCTTTGCGCGTAGTGTCCAAAGCATGTCAGGCAAAGCTGTTGATTGGTCCAAAATGTCAAACTGGTAGAGTAAATGACAGACGACTGAACATGATTCAATTACAGCATTGGGATAAATATTAAGGCAAGAGGAAACAATTTACTATGAATTCATCACAGCCTTCTTTCAGTTCAGGATTCTACACTCATCTGTGAAACCTGAAGCTCAATATAGGACTCAGCTTCATGACACTATCAAGGAAAACACCCAACATGTGAAAGTAACAATATATCATCATAATTCTCCCAGCCAGAAGCTTTTAAATTTGTCCTGATTAAAAGGTGGAATCACTGATCGCTACATCTTTCCCAAATATGCATAATCAGTTAAACAAGTTGACCACAAATATTTAACATATCAAACAGTGGATGTTTTATAGTCACCAAATTTCTAGTACAAACAGCAAATCAAACCACACCACAAGTTATGTCTTGCACTCCACAGCAGTATGGCACTACATGAAAAGCACCATCACAGCAGGCTGGTACTTTGGACAGCGCGTTACGACGACCTTAACTTACAATGCTCATTATATTGTCCCTTTGCTGCTCAAATTTTCAAAAAGCACCTGTCAGCATATGAAACGTCATGTGCTGCAATGTTTCAGTTATTTGTCACCAGAAAACGCTCTGAATCCAAATTGTAACGCGCCTTATCAAGGGGGCACACCTCAGGTCAACATCTTTCCTCCGAAAGGGTCAGGTGCATTGCACATCCCACACCAAGGAAAGCTGTTGACCGAGTTTACTCTGACCAGGAAAGGGTTTACTTAGAGCATAAAATCATCCATGACATACAAGGAACTCGAGCCACCATTAAGACAGCGCTACATGCAGCCATCCTACTTCTACAGCATCAAACGCTCCTCAATTTTTACACATTCCTCTTACGGAACAAAATTACATTATAGATACACACAGATGTCTATAATACATACAAGCAATTCAGTGCATATTACAACCCTTTATTGTTATGGAAGTGTGAAAACTGGACAAACGAAGCGGAAATAGCATCAAAAACACAACGATATACAGGAGTTTTCCTCATTTATTCAATGCGAGTGCAGTAGCCCGTGCAGGTTATGTATGGATGTGCTTAAGCAGGAGAGTGCTACCATAAAACAAGGGAGTGATACAGGAGTGTATGGGAGTGTACTGGAGTGCACTGCAGTGGGGTCACTCTCATTTACCTCTCCATCGACCAGTAGGTTAACCGGTTTGGGCATGCTGAGACCCAGACCCAGTCGCACCTTGTTGCCTTGGCCACCAAGTATTTTCTTTGGCATACTGCCCTTGTTCTTAAGATGCCCAGCCTTTGGGCAAAATAATAAGCAGTTAAAATCATATGGCATGCAGAAAATGTGTTCAAATACCCTATACCATCTCAGAAAAAAAACTAAAGGCACTTCAATGCAAAGCATTGACTGATGGGTCCACCTTAACATGCATGTGTCCTGTGACCTTGAAAACAAAGTTCACCAACATGATAGAAAGTTCAGAAAAGATGTCAAAGTATAAATGAGTTTTATTTTAATTTCAAGGGGCCATAAAGTCTCAAGATATCGTGTTCACAAAGAAATAGTAGAAGGACGGAACCACTGACGGACAGACAACCTGAAAACATAATGGGTTCCCCCTCTTGGGTTGGACCCATATTACCCTCCCCCCCCCAAAAAAAAAAGATGTGAAATTTTGTGACAGGTAAGTGTGTAATGGTGGATTTTGAGACAAAATTTACCGACATACAACTATTGTTTAAAGTAATATGGTCAATAACATAGGTAGAAATCATGGATTGAAAGATGGTCTTTCAAAATGAACCGGTGCCTCATCACAAATAAAATATTAAGCATACATAATGATGGCTATCTATATCAAGAGACTAAATGTTCTCAAGCATTATAATGTATTTTGTACACTTAAAGCTATTACAAAAAAATGTAAGAATTTTCACAAATTGTGGTCCATATATTTGGCATTTATTGGACATAAGGAGACAAAATAAAAATAAACCCATTCTTTGTCAACTTATTTCAGCTTAATCCAAAGTGTCACTGTACCGGTCTACATCTTGGCCAGTGCTTTCTTTTATTACAAGTGATGCTGTAGCTGCCCTTCTGGCAGCAGCAGCGTCAGGATCAGCCAGGCAAAACTAAAAAAAGTCTTTAACCCTTAAAGTGCTAATCACAGCTATAGTCATTTTCTCACTACCTTAAAACATGTAATGGTTAAAAGATTCAAATTCCTCCCGAAGATACCTTTCATTCAAATACCAGCAAGCCTAGTTTAAAGCAAAAAGTAGTCTCCGTCAACAGTTTTCCTTGGGACACTTGGCATGCATTGGGCGCAAAGTGTCCCGAGGAAAGCTGTTGACTCAAGTCTTAAATCAGTGCTGTAAGAGTTAACCCTTTTTACTCAAATCACCCAAAAGGGTCCAGATGTAAATTGCAATCTGCTTTACTCTTTTTAAATAAATTTCATCCCAAAAAAACATTTTTGCTGAGAACAACAAATAAGACATACTATAAATGAATGCCCAAGATCAACAGCTTTCCTTGGCATGGGTTGGGTGCAGTGTGCCCTACCCATGCCAAGGAAAGCTGTAGACTCAGTCGTCCCCTGACCGGGAATGACTTGAAGGTCTTTTCACACAAAAATTCCATGCTCCTATAATAATCATGACAAGGCCAGCTACATTTAACCAAAAAATCATTTCTGGAATGAGTTAGAAAAGCATTGGTGAAACACAGAGATTATTCTGTGTATATCCATGCAAGATCAAAAGTACACACTCAATTCCAAAGCCATGCAACGTTTTCCTTTTGAGATGGTTCAACATTTCAATCATTTTTGAATTAGTACATTTAGTAGGGGGGGGGGGGAGTAAATGGATCTGTAGACTTCTACAGATAATAGAAAATGATGGTCATTTGTAACCCAAATTCTGTGGTATTTTGATACAGTAGTCCCTCCTTTTTGAGACTGCCCCTAGTGCCACCCAAAAGGCGGTCACATAAAGCAGGTGGTCCCTCAAAGGAGGTATTCATATAAATAACATGAAAAGTACTACAGAAAGACCTGACAACTGTGGTCTCTCAAGGGAGGTGGTCTCCCAAAGGAGTGGTCTCTCAAAGGAGGGACTACTGTATTATTTCTTGGAAGAACATCATTTTTAAGCACTAAGATGGCGGGGGTGGGGGGAGGGTTACGAAATTTAGTGCCCGAAGTACTAATTAAATAATGATGATAATGTTGAACCATGCCTTAATGACATGTTACTCTGGTGAGGTATGTCATTATAAGACATGCATATTAATTTCCTGCCACGAAGCACGTGTTTCACATCTGTCAGTCACAGAGAACACACGGGCATATCACTGTCACAGACAGGGCTAGACACCCCTTTCTCACAAAATTCCCATCTTTTAAAGAAATATAACCTTGCAAATACTAAAGTCATTTTCATTTAGTGCTTCCTAAGTTGGTGGCAAGAATAAATTTCCATTTGCATACACTAAGTATTCCTCATTTCCAAAATATTAGCAACAACCTGCGTCCCCACATTTCCAAAATATTAGCAACAACCTGCGTCCCCACACAGACAGCAGCCAGGTGAGACTATGGTTACTATATGACAAGTGGGCATGCAGTTGTAGCGGGAAATTAGTATGCATGCCTCGTTTTCCAATTTACTGAAATTCAGATTCTCGACGATGATCAAATCATATACTCAAATCCCGGCACCAGGGATTTAATATTTGAATTGGGTACCTGTGACACCTGGCCATGGATCAAAGGTTGTTTAAATGTGTACATGGTTCAACCCCCTATAATAGTTGTTACCCACATATTACGTCAGCTAGAGTCCACACACCAAGTACAGACAGAGACACATTGATTTTTTTTACCCTAAAGCTGATGAACTTAATGCGAGGATGGCAACATTTATGGTGTCATTTCAGGGACACAAAATAATTAACAAAGAATATAGCAGCAAATACTCAATTTGGATGAGAGACACACACCGTTAATTGGTCAAATTTTCAGCTAATTTCAGTGAACGTTCCTGATGATAATTAAGAGACAGTTGCCGTCTCTGCTTAATCACGTTACTGTAGTTATGCTGGTTTACTTTTATGACCTGAAATCTCAAATTTGTGTTTCACTTGACTTTTCAGGTCAATATCCGATTGAGAAAAAAAAAAAACTTTATGTGGCAACAAGCTTAACATAACCCCATCCAGCAACAGTGTTTAACTATAAAAGATATTTTTCAAAAATCTACAGGCACAATTTGTATCACCATTATAGTAAATGTTATATTTATTGAGACACAGTTATCAAAGAGGAGTTCTCATAATATGTAAAGATGGCTGCCTATTTTTTTTTTTTTTTGACCAGTGCCACAACAGGTTTACAATATGTGGGTGTGTTCACTGCAGACTGCGTGCACCCTATAGACTGCCCTTAGTTCTCCGAGTCCATGGCATTTACGGGCTGACACAAGAACCTACAAATGGCGTGTAGACATGTAACATAGTTGATACCAACGTTCAAGTTAGGTAACTGTCCCCAGTTGGCAGTATGACTGAGGCTACCATCAGGTTGTGATGTCACTGGGACCCTCCTCTGTTTGTAATTACCTTGTGCGTTGTATTTGCAATACATTGACAAATAAAGCATGATGGAACAACCAAGGCTCTACAATTCTTTTTATCTTCCAAAACCCTCAGGGCTATTATCTCCGGATAGTGAAAAATAAGGGAAATATTGGTTAATCGGCCTTTGCAGGTGTACCTATCACCGGCTTTGCCCAGGTCTATTTTCTGTAGCACGGGCATCCCTCGGAGTATTCTTCATGACATCATTTTAGAGCCTCATTTTTCATTCAATGCAGATGACATGGACACTGTGCATAAATCGTTTCACTTGAGAAGGGCAACAGACTGCCGAGATGGTACATATGATGGTACCGTTCGTTCAAACCAGGACGCCGCTAAGAACCATCCGGAGTTAAAATTGCCATATTGGCACTGAGCCGGTGGTATGGTAAGACAGATCATCCTGATGAAAGTGTAGGCCCTTCAGCCTTTGGCTTCAGGGTGTACATTTACCTTGGATGGTTTGGCTTCAGGGCCTATACACTTTCATCTGGACAATCTTTCTTACTGTATCACCAGCCCAACCCCAGTATAACTGATAGCAGTTTTGGAATGTTACTAGTGCCCTGTTCCAACCTGCCTGCCCATGTACATAAAACCGATTGATAATATCCAAATTTCTGCTTGTCCCCCAGGGCTAGCACTTTGAGATCCCGACTTGCCCTGATTCAAATTTGACTTGTCCCGGGCTACCGGACTTGTAAACTGTAGAGCCCTGGAATAACACCAATGTCTCCATTTATACTCAAAAATTCTCTTGAAGGTCTTTACAATATTGATAATATATGTACTGTTTTGTATGCTGATGGGACATTTCCTTACCTCAGACAGAAAGAACTTGAGGTCTTCCATCGACTCATCCTGCAGTGGTAAATACTTTGGGTTGATAGATGGGACCTACAAAAATATAACATATTGAAAGGATATTTGCATTAATTTAAGGATATTAACATAATTTATGTTAAAACAATACACTGAAAAGTATAGACAAGCCACCACAGGCCAAGTCCCCACAGCCTCTCAAATCCAGGAAGGCCCAGCAGACTTCCATACACCACAGTGGTAAAACTGACATAGTACGTGGCAAATCAATGTACACTATTCACCAAAGCCCTCTGAACAATGTTGCTGTATGGATAAATTTCGATTTAAATCTGGTGCATTTGTCTAACATGTTTGTATAGGATTTCCAAGTTCTTCATTTTTGAAACAAAAGTCACAACTTAGCCACACCAGTTGTCTTAAGTTTCTTGTTTCAGAGAATAGTCCACCAGATACCAAGCAAGTCTCCATGGCACTGAAACAACTGGGACTCCTCATAATTATACAGACGATTAAGTTTTTGTAAATAGAATCTTTTATATATCTGCTTTCTTACTTTTCAAATCACTTATTTTCTCTTGAATGCCAATACAAGAGAAATTTAGCAGGAGGGTCCTTAGGCAAGGAGCTTATCACTTACTGGTTTGAGCTTCCAAGGTTCTTGCCTTTGTACCGGTGGGTCTACTTTTATGTTGTATAAACTTCGTACCACAGAGTTAGGGATGTAACCTGCAAAACAGATGACATACAGGAGCTTGCTACAACACACCGAGGTCCTCCTCGTATGAGGCCATCCCAAGTGCACCAGAAATCTGGACTAAAAGAGGGTTTTAGGCCAGATTTCTGGTGCACTTGCCCCATGGGGGAACCCTTTCTGTTTTCGGGTTGTCCGTTCGGACGTTTTTTTTTTTTTTAAAGTTCCTGATGATCTGCACACACCATTAAAAGTAGTCACACTACAATAAAGCCTCTTATATTTACAATCACTGAATACTATTTTGCTCCTTTTCTGTAACTAGAAGTGTCCATAGGACACAGATGCCACTTGGAAACGGTAACGGATGTCCTAACAAAACACAGCTGAAATGAAACAAAACATATCATAAAAGGTACATGTGATTGCATGAAATTAAACAAACCTTGATTGGGTTTGTGCGCATTGTGGTGAGGCCAATGATTTCATCTGATGCTGCTGTTTCTTATTTAGCTGTCCTTAATTTACTACCTCACTGTTGTGAAGAGAACCGGACAAGGGGAGGACTACGGTCATTTACACTAAATCAAGTGTGGTAGGCCTACCGACACACAGACTGAGACACAGACAAACAAAACCCCAGATGCACATATCACATACTAATTAATAATACACTGCTGTATTTGTGTCTGTCCAGAACCACTTCATGGTAGTCATAACCCTATTCTGCAGTCTGAACTCTTTACTGATCTCCATAAGCTACCTGGTCACTGTCTAACTTTTATACATATGGAAGTACTATTGTCCATATTGCACACGTTCTGTAGAATTATGACATAGGCTGTATAAGCCCAAATAAATGGAAAGGTCTAAAGCGGGTAACTACTCCGAAAATATTTCAGAGCCTGTACCCGTACATGTCTCTGAGTAGCAGCTCCTTGGGTTAAGCTAAATATTCAGCAAAGACAACCCACATAATAATACATAAACATGTGATATGTTTCTTGGCTGTGGGTCTAATAATCCTGTTTAATTTCATGACTATAGGTCAAACAGTTTTGGAGGTATGCACAACACAAGTTTTATGTTGGATGAGACAGATGAACAAACTGCCTAACAGATGGCAACTCTATACGCTCCCCCACCACTCTGGTGCGGGCATAAAAAGTGTAGCTGTAAAATGTGTACCAACCATCAGGGGCCACTGGATATCTTTTCTTCTTTTCAACTTTTTTCTCCTCCGCCTGCTCCTTTTCCCCTTCGGTCTTAGCAGCATCGTCCTTGCCCCCATCGACCTTGCTGCCTGTGTCATCTTGTACGTCTAGCTGTACATCTTGAACATCGACAGCACCTTTGCTGGGCTGACTGGAAGGCATCCTGGTGGAGGAGTCCTTAGTTACAGAGACGGCAGCGTCTTCCTCTTTGGTGTCCTTTACATATTTCCCAGGCTTGCCTTTAGTGACTATACCAGAAAATTTGTAACATATTATGTCTACCTTCTGTACAAGTATAGTAGATCGGTGCGGCTATGATTTAGGAATTGCAAAAGTCGTACATCCCTCGGACAACGAGGCCATCTTGTTTGCATGTTGTTAGCACTTTATTTTTTAACCTGAACAAAAAAAGAAATCAATATCTATCTTGTGAGTCAATTTGATTTTCCCCCCATGCTTTCATTCATATGTACTGTAGTAAACAACTGCATGACAAATGGTTAACAAATACTGAATAATATCAAATACCCCCAAAACACCAACTCACAGGATTCCATGTAGAACGTGATGTCATGTGCAAACACGAAGCATGAAGATTTTGCCATACAACCCAAATTAAAGCATCCACGATCTCGTTATCAAAAAAGACTGGAAACATTTTTGTGTAAAGTTGTTGCAAAATGTACAACTTCCCTGTGATTTTGTGAAGAAAAAATGTGGGGAATTTGTGTCTCCCACTGGTCATGTGTTGTCAAGCAGTTCTCTGTGCATGTGTACTTACTCATTAAAAATACTGCATATAGATTTGATAATGCATGAGAATAATCATAATGACCACCTCAACATGCAATCAATCAATGCATTATAGACTGGTCCTGATCCTTATTAAAATCGATCTTAACTCTTGCAGTGCCACCTTTTGGACACAGTCAACATCTTTCTTTGGCAAACTTTGGCCACATAATGGTGTCCCCACAGTGTGCCAAATTTTTTGTGGGGTGTGTGGCTCAACCTTTCAAAAACCCACCCTTTCTTTGGGCACTTTTTCACAAAAATGATACTTTTGTTATGGAATTTTTTAACCAAATTGTAAAAAATATGGGCCCAAATTGGCATGAAAAGTGCTCCAGGAAGAAAATTTCGACATTAGGGAAATTTTTCCAAATTTGGGGCCATAAAAATGTTTTAAATTGCCCCTTTTTAAGGGAATTTTTGGCAAAACACTGGACCTTTGTTAGGGAAATTTTGCTGAAAAGGGGGGCCTTCTGAGCCCCACATACCCAGTATCCTCACTAATGGGAGTAGCCCCCACCGGGGGCTACAATTTCAGCTGTCATCAACTTTTTAAAGTCCCTGAATTACGCATAACAAAATTTTTATCCAGGAAAAAATGTCAGCAATCCAATGTGGATATTGCGTTACAAGTCAGCAGCCATCTGTGGCTATCTATCACGGGGAGAAAGTTGAGGGTAGCTGTCCCACCAATGTGTGGTATCACTAGTCCTGGGCTCATGATCACCCACAGTGTGGCAACAGGTGATCAAACAGTGGGCTGCACACAACTCCATGCCAACAAACAATGCAAGTATTCCTACCAAGATACTGACTGGACTGCAGCTCCACGGCAAACTGCACTGAAAAGTCGACCAATAAACAGGTTGATGTCTTTGCTTAACTCTTTCCTTAAACTGGCCTAAACCTGTTGGTAGTCAAACGTTGGCTTCCATGTTTTTGAATAACTTCAACAGTGACAACGAATAATTTGAATGAAAATTGTGCATGAGACCAATCAAGATGACATTCCCCAGGTCAACAGCTTTCGTTAGCAACCAAACCAAGTCAACAAAAGCTGTTACTCAGTCTTTACACCGTAAATTGCTTCATTTTGTGACATGTACATGTATAAACTTCTGAGTTTTTGTATTTTTGACATTTCACTGTAGTTTTACTTTCACTGTTTTGGACATAATTTCTATTCAAACAATATGTTATAATACTTTTTTACTGTGTTTTTCTTTTCACAGTTTTGTGCCGTCAGCGAAATAAGCGAAAATAAGAGCACAGCGAAATTAAAGCTACTTACAGTGCATGTACTCTGAATTCAAGGGGAAATGGTTCATGCAGCCAGGTAAATCAGCCATTTGCACAGCATATTCACCAGCAGCTTTTCATTAACCCCCAAATAGGGGTACATTGCCCTTTCAAAACTTGAAAACCCTCTGAAAAGCTTCTAAAGGGGCACAAGGCTTGTTTGTTTACAAATAAAATTTGGTAAAAATCCAGTTTTCTTCCCTGGATTTCCCTTCTTGTGACCCGCAGAAAAAAAATCCTTATGGAAACACTGACCAGGCCTGTAATTGTAACTTTGTTGACAGATCACTGTCAGACATATACCCTCAGTGTCAGACATGAGAGGGACCATTCAGCATAACACTTATACATGGTTAACTCTTTCAGTGCCAATCACATCTAAAGTCGATCTACTAAAAGTCAAACTAGTCTGAATTATCATTTGCATCTCAGATTCGATTTCCTCGTAAAAAGACCTTTCGTTCAAGTACCAGCATGCCTAGAGTTCCAGAGAAAATATTCCAGATCAACAGCTTTTCTTGGTGCCATTGGGCACAATGTGCCCAATGTGCCCAATGCACGCCATGAAAAGCTGATGACGTGAATCTCAGATTTGTATTCCTTGTAAAAAGACCTTTCTTTCAAGTACCCGCATGCCTATAGTTCCAGAGAAAAGCTGTTGACTCAGTCATAAATATGGCACTTAAAGAGTTAACATCTCAAATTAAAAATGAGACAAAATTTTAATTGTTTGCTGAAGAGTGCTTTTTTAACAGACTTAAATTCATAGTGGATTATTAATGAGCCAAAATAAGGGTTTCAGATCATAAAATATGATTATGGTATTCCACGATTGAGGAAGGGAATTTTTTCATAATATTTTTTAAGTCTAGCCTAGTGGCTTTACAAAAATAGAACAATCCATATCCAATCCCCTGACTGTGCCAGCCACAGGTATTTACAAAAGCGTTAAGTGTCAACATGCATACTAATGATGACATTCATTACACTGGTAGCCTCAACAGCGACATCAAACAAACCATACATAAAATATGACAGCTGTTTGGTCTTGCCTGCTTTTACAATACTGTTTGGAGATAAGTCTACATCCACACTAAAACCAAAACGCTGCATTGATTTCTTAGAAAATATTTGCTTTTGTCATAGTAACAAATGGTATCATGATCAGTTTTATGGGTAAATGAAAGACAAAAAACCCAGTCTGATTCAATTTATTTTTGCACCGCTGAACTTATTCCATCAGACATGACAGGTAATGGATTCTGATGGCTATGTTAGCATGCAAGCAGTTATTATCATGCAACAAAAACCTGGTTCAGTTTGAGTACCTCAGCTCTCTGTAGTCAAGGAGAATTTGCAGCACATCGTTAATTAACCCTGTCCTACTCAAATCACCCATAAGTGGCCAGATGTTGCTTTCTTTAATGTTTTTATTTCAATTTCGAGTTAGCAAAAAAACATAGTGACAGAAAAGACTTGTGCTGAAAATTGTAGAGAAGACCTGTTGTGATGGCATCTTTAGCTCTTTCTGTGCCAATCATGACTGAGGTCAATCTACTTAAGTCAAAGTAGTCTGAATTTTCATTAGGATTGCAGATTCGTATTCCTCATAAAAAGACCTTTCATTCAAGTACCAGTATGACTATAGTTCCAGAGAGAATATCCCAGGTCAACAGCTTTTCGTATTCACTCAGCCTCATTCTTACCAATCAAGGCATAAAATCTGGAACAGAAGATACAGAAGTCCCTCCTTTGAGAGACCGCCCCTATTGCCACCAAAGAGGCGGTCACATAAAGCAGGTGGTCCCCCAAAGGAGGTATAAATAACATGAAAAGTACTATAGAAAGACCTGACAACTGTAGTCTCTCAAAGGAGGTGGTCTCCCAAAGGAGTGGTCTTTCAAAGGGGGGACTACTGTAACTGCTGCAACGGCATAAGCCAAGAGGCAAGGGGTAGAGGGCAGCACTGGTTGAAAAAAAGGTCACCTGACATATTCTGACCAATACTATGCTCACAGTAGGTCACTTGATACCTCCTGACCAGAGCTATTGTCTGCTTCTTTCTGACTCTGCACATGTACCATTGAATTTTACAGCAATATCACATCACATCTGGATACTTGAGCCCTTTCCCACTCAAACTGCCCAAAGACAACCATGTAAATTGTCATCTGCTTGAATCTTTTTATTTAAATTCCAGGTTAACAGAAAAATATCTTTTTGGGGTGATTATTGTAGATAATACATATCATGATGATATGCCCCAGGTCAATACTTTCCTCGCGTGGATTGGGCGCACTGTGTCCAACATATCCAAGTTATTGACTCAGTTTCAGTCTGAACCGGAAAGCGTTAAGGCATTTTAAGCGTGAATGGATCGAGTTACCTTTTTTGGTCTTGCTGCCCGTCTTCTTGATCTTTTCCTTGGACGCCACCTTGATCAGTTCTTCTGTGTCAGAGGCTGGTCAAATAAATCAGACACCACCTTCAACAACATTGGCTTTAAGGCACTTGAAAGCTGAGGCATCACAATAGGTTTATCCTGGTAATTCACAATTTTCAAGAACATTTTCAAGTTCAAGTTAGAAATTGGTTATAGAAAGAATGTTCATGAAGTACTCAATCAAGATAGAAATTAATTGTAGAAAGCATGTTTATGAACTATTCAATCGACCTGAAGATAAATGCAGCATGTGTTGCCTGATCTACGCAGCTGTGACTTTCTGTCACAATCAGACAACTAGAAGCCGATCAGTGACCGCAAAACCCCTCGGCCAAGACAGACGGACAGACAGATGGACGTACGCATAGGTAACAACATACCCCTCCAGTAGGTCAGGTTACTTCTGTTTAACCTAATGACAAAGCTTTGGTGCAAATGCAATGAGCAGAGATATCATGGCAAGGTTATTTTTCTTCAATGCAGTACTGTGACCTAAATATGTGACCCAGTGACCTAGTTTTCAATACGCACCTGAGGAACTGATGAAGCTACATTAAATATTTTCTAGATATTGTGTTTAACAGCATTTTTTTCTTCAATGTAGTACTGTGACCTAAATATGTGACCTAGTGACATACTTTTCTATAGGCACCTGCAACACCTCGATGGCCTCCTGTGATAAAAATTTGGTCTCTGTAAAGTCAGTATTTCTGGAGATATGGTGTGGCAAGGCCATTTTTCTTCAATGCAGCACTGTGATCTAAATATATGACCCAATGACCTGTTTTTTACTAGGTGTCTGAGGCATCCTTAGGACAAACTGTCATAAATAATTGGTGCAGCTACGATGAGTAATTTAATATTTGAAGTTATCACGGTATGGCCATTTTTCTTCAATGCAGCACTGTGACCTAAATATGTGACCCAGTGACCTAGTTTTCAATAGGCATTTGGGGCATCCTTAGGTCCAACTGTCATGAATAATTGATGAAGCTACATTCAATAGTTTTTTACATATTGCGTCAAGGCAGTTTTTTATTTTTGCAATGTAGTACTGTGACCTAAAAATGAGACCTAGTGACCTATTTTTCAATAGGCACCTGAAGCACCTCAATAACCACATGATAAAAATTTGGTCTCTGTAAAATGAGTATTTTTGGAGATATGGCCTTAACAAGGCTGGGACGGACGGACAGACGCGTAGGTGACGACAATACCCCTCCGCCCTTATGGGCTGAGGGGTAAAAACAGTTCATGTCAAACACTCCAGACTATATAATTAATCTCTGCACTGCAGCATCATCCCTTCATTTCAAGTGTAGTTTTGATAAAACTGCTATTCCTAACACAACCAAAAACAGTCCTCACCAACGGGCTGGATATAGTGCCATGGTCAGGTGGGCAGTCAGACAAGACAAAAACAATATACCCCCCACACTGTTTACAGGGTATAATGAAAGGTTATTAACTTTTTCAGTGCCAATCACCTCTAAAGTTGATTTACTAAAGTCAAACTAGACTGAATTATCATTAGGATCTCCGATTTGTATAATTCCTCATAAAAAGACTTTTCATTCAATACCAGCATGCCACTAGTTCCAGAGAAAATATCCCAGGTCAACAGCTTTTCTCGGCACGCATTGGGCACTTAAAGAGTTAAAATAAGCTTGACTCGTTATGTTCAGCACTAACAGAGTTGAACTGGGGGAATGAACATACTCACTGGTGACTTTAGAACCAATAAGCTTGGCAGCAGCCAAGCTGACCTGTAGGGCCTCTGTCAACTTCTGTACGGCTGCGTTCTCCTCCTCCAACTCCACCTCCTGCAGTAACTGTCGCCTTTGTATCAGGTTAGCAGGGTAGCAGGTCACACTCTGGTAGTCAAACCTGCACACAGACACACAAATATAATGTACACAAGCTATAGCAATATATAGTTTGGGATGTAAGGCGGTGGGGTTTTGAGCCAACATTTGGGATTAATTCTGGTACCCTTAGTATCATGGTAGCAGAAGTCCTCAAAACGGCACAGACCTTTTTGGGCAAAAAATAGATAAAAGCGAGTTTTTTAAGTGCGACCTACATCGGTTCCAAACCTCTGGCTCAATCCTCTTTATACCTTCACAATGGAAGGAAATGTTATTTCTGTGCAACTTTGGTCTCGTTTTGTGCAATCTAGGTGGACAGCCATCCGAAATGCACTCGAAAAGTAGCCTTATAAGAGGGGTGGCCTCTCTTGAGGGGTAAAATACAATGAAAATGCCAGACTAGGCCTGCTGCATGGAGAATTGGCCTTTGTAGAGGGGGCCTTATAAGAGGGGGGCCACTGTACTCAATGAGTTTCTTCATTGCATTTCTGCTGCTGGCTGTCAATTTCCATATGCAGCAGCTTGTGGATTATTGTCTCATAGTGTGAGGGAAATCAGAAATCAGGGCCAGAATTTCGCAAAATTTTGTGAGAATCTATTTGGATTTTTGTCAATTAGCTTTCTTTTTAAAGAAAGAAGAGTTTAGGAGAATCTTTATGAGAAAGGATTCTCGGATTCTCGCTGAAATTCTGGCCCTGGAAATCAGGTGGAATCTTCAACTGAATGGAAAACAAAAGAGCAACACATGGTCTTGCTGGTGTATCTACAGCAACACATGTCAGAGTCCCCGTAATTTTCACACAATTTGCACATGTGTATCAGTATCTTTCTTATTTTTTATCCATCATACAAGCACACGTGCCATGTCTCACATTCTGTGGATTGGTACATGTAGCTTGCTAATATCAACAAATACAGTTTCTCACCATGGCAAACGTGCTTACATTCCATGCTGTGTATACATATGTGATGACCATGTATAATAAATGTCTGTATCCACACAGGCATCCTCACGTCCCTGTTCTGCTCCTTCATTGTATGATCACAGCATGTCATTATAGATCTTGGCCATTAATTTACTCAGTACAGTTGGCAGGGCATGCATGTGCATTGATGTCAAACTCAGGAGGAAATCTCCTGTCACAAGCAAGACATTTCTTGTCGGAAACAGCACACATTTTTGCTTTGCATTGTTACACGTTCTGCACATGAAATAACTCGTAATATTTGGGCAGCTATTATATACATCACAGGTAAAAAATGTTCATCTCATCCACAGCACAGCAGTAACCCTTGGAGTATGGTGCTCCAGCCATTGTAAACATTGAAAAAAAATGTTTAAATGAGATGACTTTTGAGAGTATAATTCCAATTTGAGTCACTGTCAAGCCTTTGCGGTTGTGTGGGTATCCACAAATCCATATGTTTTCTGTCTGACTCGGGATATGTAGCCATGTGATGCCTCAATTGATGTAACTATGGTTCTTAATCCATTAACACAACACTTCCACCACTCCAGATTTCCGTGTAGTACTAGTCCTTGGGGATGTCTGATCATTAGAATTGATCTATCAGCCAAGGGTCTGCTTTCCATGCGTTTGTGTACGGACTTTCCAGGCTCAGTCGGCATCATCATAATCCCTTAAGTCCATTATATATAGGTTTATCCTGTTACAAAATATGACTGAGCATCCTTTGGCAAAATACCTGGGGCGCGATATGAAACAGACTGAGCTGGAATATCAATTGGATACACAAACCATAAGTACATGTACACATAATATGTACACCCGCCAGGTTTGGCTTTTTCATACTATAAACAGAAGGTAATTCCTCGATGTGCTTTCAACTCTTGACTGTGCAGGTACCTAAACCGGGGCATGGGTCTGTATCATATGTTGTCATGGTAACCAATCCACTGAAGCAGAACTACCCACAGATGAAAATGTGATTTGCTATTACACCTGAAAGTCGAAACCGTGGTCTCCAGAAACTACAAAGCCACCAATCAACAAGTCGAGGGACTTTTGTGGTCCAATAATTACAACATAAGTAATATACTGCATATTATAGTCAAGCAATAGACAGACTGGTATTGTGTTTCTGACACCTATAACTACCATATACTAGAGCGATAATGCATTTCACTATTACATGGTAATTCTATACATCATAAACACTTCATAGTTCTTTCTGCAATATGCCTAAGGGAGTATTTACGATCAATTCTTTCCCAATCAAATCTCAGATAAAAAATCATCTGCACGTACATTAATTGTCATGTGCTTTGACGTTTCTACTGAAATTGTGTTTCATGAATAGCAAACATATTGGTGACATCTGTAGACAATTAAGCCCTGTCATGATAACATGCCTCAGGTCAACAGCTAGCTCCCTCTGTGTCAGTTGGGCGTATTAACTGTGCCCAGACTGTGTCAAGGAAAGGTGTTGACTGTCAAGACTTGGCTACTAGCCAATTTAAGGGGGAAAGTGTTGATTGACAAGGGAGGCTACTGTCTTCACAAAACAACTGATGTACACTGATGTACTATATAACATCTATCTGCTGTAAAGATTTCCTCAGGGTTTAGCTGTAAATTTTGCTTCCTTATTTGTTCGAAACAGTCTGGAAAAAAAATGTGAAACACGCTTGATGGTTTTCTGCTGATGACACATATATAAATTCACTTGGCTGTTGAAGCCTTTAATTTTCAAAATTTGGAATCGAGCATGGTTATTTGATTAGTTTGTGTATAGGTTTTGACTTAGTAACTGGATTGGCTCAGGAGCATAGAGAGATTGGAATATATCTTTGGGGATTAAGAACTACACAGATGTGTCAATGTTGTTCCTGTTTGTCTACCGAAAGGTCTGAACAAACTGTGCTAACTACAATTGCATTAATGCAGGACAATTAGCCATTTGTAAATACAGTAGTCCCACTGTAACAAGGCCGTCCCAAATGCAACCAAAAAGTGGCCACATTAGAGGGGTGGCCTCTGTTAAGAGGGACAATACAACAGAAATACCACTTTTGAGGCATAGAGAAGTGGCCTTTGCAGAAAGAGTGGCCTCTCTTGAGGGGGTGGGCCTTATTAAAGAGGGACCACTGTTTACCAATATGGTTACATATGTTCCATACATCAACGTCCTCTCCCCTCCCATTGAGTGCTAATCAACACAATAAATCTGAACTCTTTCAGCGCGAGTGTTGGGCCAATTAAGTTAACACCTTCCCTGGTGATTTTTGAGGTGCATTGTGCCCAGAGTACAGGAAAGCTGTTAACCTGGGCTTTCCTCAGCGAGGAAAGCTGTTGACTCAGTCCAAAAATTGGCACTGAAAGGGTTAAACTGAAAAACGACACACAGTCAAGTTGTTTAAATTTTTCAAAATCTGGTCACATTGATGGCCACCCGAAACTGAGAATGGCTGTGACATGTGCTTAACCCTTTCCTGCTCAACCTACCCCAAAACACACATAGGTCAAAATGATGCCTGTCTTGAGCGTTCTCTTTACATAAAATTGCTCACTAACAGAAACATTTTGAGACTCTGGGATGAGACCTATCAGGACAGTATGCTCTGGGTCAACAACTTTCATTGAAAGCTGTTGACATCGCACGTGTCAATAGCTTTCCTTGAAAATCTGCTGACGGAGTCTGGTCCTAACTAGAAATAGGTAAAGTCATGATCAACTAGTTCATGCAGCTTCTCAGTAGAGGGCTCTCTAGGCAGGCGGCCTAGGTATGTGTATTTCCATTAGTTTCCATTGTAACCTGCATCCATGTAACTTTTAAAACGCTCTAGCGAGACACACCAAATTTCTTGTGCTAATAAATGACTGTATATTGCTGAAATACCCTTGTAAATTTGATATCTTTTACTGCAAAACTATTCAACAGATTGAATGTTACTTTAACATAGAATTTTTTAGGAATACACACCTCTAGCCCCCAAGTATAATTTTGTGTATTGGGTTGTGTATTCAGCCAAATACACATACAATTGTTAATTGCCACCTCTCCTATTGGTGCAATGTTCCTGGGTGGACAGACATTTAACCATTCTAAAATCAGATTGAATTATGTACTTACCAAATCTGGTATGATGGACCAAGTGAAAAACTGCTATCGACATAGAATATTTCATGTGGTAAACTTGCGTCTTTTCAACAGAATTGGATGTATCAATATGTAACTACCATTCAAAAGAATGTCTGATATGTCCCAGGATACAGTACAAGACCTTTACTTATAGTAAAGGACTGCGTAATATGACAAGGCTGTTCAGCAGTTGTTTGTCTGATACTAGGCTAATATACATTGATACAGATCTGTCAAAGACACGAATATGATGTAAGTTTTATCTACCTGTTGAAAAGGTCAAAAGTTAATGTCTAAATTATCTTTACTCCCCCCCCCCATGCTTATGAGTATAATCCAATTTTAACATTCTACTCCTAGCTGTGTGACAAACAATATATAAGAATTAAATCAAAGAAAATATCTTTGCAGTATTTGCTAATGGCTACTGCATAAAATAAATCTAATAAGTGTTTTAATCAACTTGATAAAGAGTAGCGCTGCAGATAAAAATGATTTCATATACATGTTATATGATTTAAGTATGGTTTTAGATAAAACCACTTCATATACATCAACCTAATGTCACAGCGTCTACACTGGTCTAGTAAGTGCCTTATATAATTGTAAGAAGGATCGCACATATTCCACTATAAAAATGTTCTTAGGTTCATGGTATACATTTTCACAGCTTTGACATTTAAAGCATACAGTAAAACATCCCTATACCAAACACCCTTGGGACCGGAAAAAAGTGTTCGGTATATTGAGGTGTTCAGTATAGGAAGGTTTGCTTGCATTTGAAGCATATATTTCGGACCGAGAAATGGTGTTCAGTATAGAGAAGTGTTCGGTATACGGATGTGTTCGGTTGGAGAGGTTTTACTGTATAACTAAACTTTAATTTCATCATCTTGGACACACTTCCCAATAAATCTTTGTTATAAAACTATTTCATTGTGGTATTATTTTCATGGTTTTGCACCATCAGCAAAATAAGCAAAACAATTAAAATACAGCCACATTAAATGAACTGACAGTAATTAATTTCATTC
Source organism: Hermodice carunculata (assembly GCA_964020975.1). NCBI lineage: Eukaryota > Metazoa > Annelida > Polychaeta > Eunicida > Amphinomidae > Hermodice > Hermodice carunculata. The sequence goes on from OZ026618.1 coordinate 35,051,375, forward strand.
AGCCAGTGTAGATAAAAAAAATGATGATAACATTTGAAGAATTTTACTCAAAAGTGTAGAATAAAACCCCCATAGGCCCAGTCTAGTAAAAAAATACCGTTCAAAGAACTCAGTACCCTTCGGCCGCCTTCAATCTCTTTAGCTGTAAGTGAATAGGAATAGTGTCCCATAGTATCAGGTATCGTTACCAACACAAATACTACTATTGTACACTTGACCTTTGACCTCAAAAACATTAGTCAAATATAGAGGTATAACCTTGACTTTCAATAGCCTTCTAGATCACCCTGTGCTGCTTCTTTTGTTTTAAGATTTAGATTTCTAGATGCACGTCACTCAGCAAACTTGTGACCAGTGTGTGACCTTGAAAATTAGGTCAAGGTCAATTATGCTTGCAGTGGTGTACTATCATATGCAATTTGAAAGTCCTGTCTCAAAAACTTCTGAAGTTATAGTGGTAAACAAAATTTCAATGAAAAGGTCACTGTGACCCAATAATTTGACCTAGTGACCTACTTTTGATTCATGACACATTCTTTGGTTATGATACATGTGTGTATAAAATTTCATGTAACTGACTTAAATACTTCCTTACTTATACCAATACCATCATTGTGCACTTGACCTTTGACCTCAAAAAGTAAGTCAAATATACAGCTATGATCTCCACTTTCAATGCGCTTCTAGATCACTCTATGAAGCTTCTTGTGTGTAAGCTTTAGATTGCTAGATGCAGGCTTTCAATAGTTAGAGTGGTAACGTTGCTCAGCACATGTGACCAGTGTGTGACCTTGACAATTACATCAAGGTCAACTGTGCTTGCACACAAAGTAGGCCATATAGAAGTGTACTATCATGTACAATTTGAAAGTCCTGTCTCAAAAATTTCTGAAGTTATAGTGGGTGAACAAAATTTCAATGAATAGGTCACTGTGACCCAGATACTTGACCTAGTGACCTACTTTTGATTCATGACACATTCTTTGGTTGTGATACATGTGTGTATAAAATTTCATGTAACTGACTTAAAAACTTCCTTACTTATACCAATACCACCATTGTGCACTTGACCTTTGACCTCAAAAAGTAGGTCAAATATAGAGCTATGACCTCCATTTTCAATAGGCTTCTAGATCACTCTATGAAGCTTCTTGTGTGTAAGCTTTAGATTGCTAGATGCAGGCTTTCAATAATTAGAGCGGTAACGTTGCTTAGCACATGTGACCACTGTGTGACCTTGAGAATTACGTCAGGGTCAACTATGCTTGCACACAAAGTAGGCCATATAGAAGTGTACTATCATGTGCAATTTGAAAGTCCTGTCTCAAAATTTTGTGAAGTTATGGTGGTTAAACCACGGGGCGGACGGACAGACGGACGGGGCAGGGTACGACAATACCCGTCGGCCGTGTAAGACCGAAGAGTAAAAAAACTATTAAAAGGTTTTTGGTTTGCTGTTTTGATTCTTTTAAGGGGTGGGGGTAGGAGGGTGGGTGTCACGGAACATCTAGAGACATGACAAGAAGTAAGTTCACATATTTATATTTATCAATTGGCTTAAAGTTAGTCTTCAGTAAAATGGTTCGCGAGTTCTGCTGATCACGCGCTGAGCTGGTGTCCAATCATTCCTGTTCACCAAATTATGGTACCATTCTATGACCTAACATTTGTTACTTCTTCCAAACTTCAGAAGCCTATACGTGTTAAATAACTGAAGTGTTAAGACATGGGCAGCATGCGCTTTATCTTGCGACAACTCACTGTGGCAATGTTTGTTCTAAAAAGATGTTGCTATCTCAACACATTTCTTCTTTTTGTTGTTCTTACTACCAGAATGCAGATAACAGAGAATTTTTTAGTTGAACTCTGCACACATTTCTGTGAGCAATCTCGCATAAAATTGTCCTGAAGTTTGAGACTTATCAACTTTTTCGCATAGAAATTTTAAATTTAAAAAAAATTGCTGTCAGTTGCCATGGCAACCATGTTTCAATCCACATATAGGCGCTTCCTGACATGCGAGATATCTGCATGACTCGGCAGGCATGTAGCCCCTAATCTACAAGATGAACACATGGCACTCACAAGTGTAATAATTAACAACAGGGAAAATGACAAAGGATGTACACATACTGACATAGAGACCACAATAACAAGGGAAAAAAATAGAGCCTCAAACAATACATTACTCACTGCAACCAGTTTGAGTACCACATTAATACATTTTTTTTTCTCCTAGCCAGTGAATATATTTATTAACAATTCAAGCAAGCCTTAGCAGCTAGAATGAAACACATGTTTGCACTTTGGCCTCAATTCAAATTAATCACATGTGCTCATGATAACAGGCACCTAAGGCAGGGTAAACGGCAAGATCCATGTTGATAACTCTTACGCTTTTAAAGAATATTTTGTGGTGTTCGGAGTCTGAGTGTGAAATTTAAAAAATACTAATCATTCTATAACAGCCTTGCCAGCGCTAAAGATTACCATGACTAAGTCAACAGCTTTCCACATCACATTTGTGCCCAAGGAAAGCTGTTGACCTGGACAATTCATCTTACAGGTACTCATTCTTACTTTACCCGTTCAAGCAGAATTGCCAGAAATGAATAAAACAACAGCCAAAAGGCATCACATATCACATCCCTCACTTATTGCAAAACACTCCCCCATGTACATGTATGAGGGACAAAATCCAGACACACAGTTACTCTGGTTTCTCAAGCTAAATACAGCAGCACTTTATTGATGAAGTGACTGCAGAAATCCTAGCACATGTGCAGCAATACTGTATGTGCGAGTATGGCGGCGGAGTCCCCGGATGTGCTAATCTGGCCCTAGCGACACTACACCTCCGGCAAACAATGCGTGTTCCGCCATCTTGCCTATTCAAGATATACTGGTAAAGTCGTATTTAGCAGCGTAATAAAGTTAATATTTTTGGCAAACATCTTCAATTAAATTAGCCTGAACTTTGTCAACAACATGACGAAAACGTGCTCGTATGGCACGTGCAATTCAGACCAACGGTATATTGACAAAAGGGATGATATGAAGGGGGTATTCTTCATCCCATTTCCCAAGCCTAAGACAAAGTTAGATAAGTCTTTGCGATGGATCAAATGTTGTGGTCGCAAAAATTTTGGGGCAGAAAACATTACCAAACATACCTACGTTTGTTCCAAACATTTCGTCGGTGGAAAAGGGCCAACATTAGAGTTCCCTGACCCAATACCTGCTGTGGCAACCGCGTTGGAAAAGAGCATTTTCTTGAAAAGAAAAGCAAGACCGGCACCTAAAGAAAGAACAACCCCCACTCCCAGTAAAAAGTCTCGTCATAGTGTCGACACAGAAGAAATGAAAGGTCAGTACTAGTTCTTCGTTCTCATCTGTGTCATGAAAGTATTAATTTATACATGTATTTCGAATGGATAACTAATGTTAAATGCAACTTCAGAAAACATCGTTTCGATCGTATTTGGCCGCCATGTTGGAAGATTGTTTACGATGTCGATGTCTTGATGAAGGTAACTTTAGAACTGAGTCTTAGAGCGTAGCTGACATAAGACAATCGCATACCTACCTGTTAACATCATAAAAATGTTTTTAAATAGCATGAAACAGTAAATATATTAGTATAAATAAGACACGGATGACCACAATACGTTAAGGAAAGCCTGCCTGCGTAGGCAAAGTTATTGACACTGCCGGACATGGCTTCATTCATGATCGGTGTTCTGAGGTTTCCAGACTTGGTTGACTTACTACTACTTATACATGTTCAGTTTTTCATCCAAATGAGAAAGAAATCTATGTTAAAAAAAAAAAAATTATTTTCATTTATTGTTTATTTCCAGTTTCTTCCCAGTCAGAACAGACAGACTCGGAGGTGACGAACCTAACGTTACAACCTGCTGAAGTAGGCTTAGATACACAGGTTGCCGTTACCCAAGTGGAAGTTCCCCAGACAGCCGACCTCACTGGAACAAGAGTTACATTCGAAACCAAAATAGATAAAGATTGTGCAGTACATGGTAGTGCTGTCAAAACACAGGTAAAACCCGCGGAGAAAACATGGCGGAGCTCAATGTTTGCCGGGCATAGCAACAACGATTACGCGCGCCGTCTGGCGGACGCTGGTTGAAACTGCTCTCTCGCACACGGGTTATTGATAGTTATTTGTTCTAGGAAGTTTCATGTTTTCCAAATGCCTGTGGACAACTGCGAGATTCCATACTGCAGTGAACACACCAGAGGTTTTCTGAATAATAGTGTCTGTGAAAAAAACTCAGGACAAATTTGGTTGTGAAGAAGAAAGAAAGAGGGAAAGAAAGAAAGAAAAACAGAGTTCTTGGAAAAACAAAACATTTGGGTTTGCACCCAGACATAATATATGGATGGCCCCCAGACCTTTGTCCCTTAAACTGGCCATGCTTGCCTGGGTGGAGCTGAAATGTCTTCTGCTTCAATGACTGTTAATTCTAGCGTTTACAAAGAGCAATTAGAGAACTGAGGGCAAGCCCTATCATAAAAAACATGCCCCAGATCAACAGGTTTCCTTTGGGCCAGTCAGGTACTAAGTGCTCAACCTGCCTCCACCCCCCCCCCCCTCCCAGCTGCTGACTTGATCTTAACTCAGGAGGGTAAGGCTTTATCAAAACCATCCGGGGCTCCCACACTGTGTGGCTTTCCTTCGAGTGTTCTGGTCTCCCCTTCCGGAAAGCCAGTCTTTCATTGTCTTTGGTGTGCCAAAGGTTAAAAGTAAATTGATGTCCCATCGTATGACAGCCACAGGGATAAAGGTAATGTTTGGCACAAACATCTCATAATAACTAGAAGTGAGTTTTTCGTAAAAAAAACCATTATGCATCCCCCAAGCAGGCGCCTCCCCTGTCAGAGGGCCACTATTCTTCTGCATAAAGTTTGACCTAGATCTTTGGCCTCAAGGTCACCTCTTATCAAATTTTGGGAAGTCTCATCTGGGTAAATCATGACAAAGTTTGATGGACTTGAATCATACCCATTTGAAGATGTGGCAGGGAAACCACTTTATTTTGCAAGGCATTGTGACCTTGACTTATGACCTGAAGGTCTTCACAATCATATGTAGAAAATTCCCCAAATCAATGGAGTAGCTGTATCCAAAGTTTCCAGTGAATTTGACATGCGGTTCTGAAGAAGTCAAAATGTGAACTACCATTGCAGACCCCATTGACTTACTTTGTAATCAACAGGAATGCAAAAATGCAACCCCCCTCCTACACCCCCCTCCCAAACAAAAATCCAAAAATCATGAGAGCATGACCATTTGAACACAGTTGGTAGATACCTACCTGATGTACAACCCCACCAAGTTTGAAGTGAGTCTGGCCAATTGTTTTGGAGAAGTGGAAAATGTGGTGATTAGCATTGCAAACCCCATTGACTTACACAGTAATCAACAGGAATGTATGCAATTTGATCTTTCTAGGTCACTCAGGTTTAAAATAACCCATACAAACTGAAAGCCCATAAGTAATTTCCTATTAACAATTCTGAGTAACCTTGGCCTTACAATGCACCATTAAAAAGGTATATTAAGCCAATATGTGAAAATTGCTGAGTCAGCAGAAAATGCAACACGGATTTGACCTTGACCTTTGGCCTTATGAGGTAATATATTATTATGTGAGACAGATTTCCCAGACCCATAGGTTATCTATACCAAATTAAGAGGCAATAGGTCAAGAGGGGACAGAAATATAAAGAAAATAAGATACCCGGCTGGGGGGGGGGGGGACTAAACACTGTATGCATCCCCCCTTTACGGGAGATGCATAATTACGGCACCAATTAACTAGAAGCCTTCATCCCAGTCAAGAACATATCAATGTTCCTTTATACTGTACATGAACAGGTCTCTCTCATCAGGCAGAACTCAGTCTGGCAGCTTTTAACTTCATACTCAGTGATTCTTGGTGGCAGAAGGCACTTGTTGCCAGCACTGCTGGTGCCTCCTGTCATGAAGAATCATTTCTTTTAGACAATATACACACATGGCTCATGGTGGTTTTGACAATAAGTTGGTAGCTTCCCTTTAAGGTGTTTTCCGTGCCAGACTAATCCTTCATAAATCAAAGAGGTACCGGTTGATAGTTCTTTACATTCGAAATGATGGCATCATCACCGCAAGATACATATTCTACCATTAAGGCACACATGATCCCATGTATTGTGTTGTAAACAGGACCCTACATTATTCTATATCCACTCACCTGGCTTCCATCGTCATAATCACCGCAACCAATTTAGCAGGTATGATGTGAAAATTTCCACTTCAATTTGGACAATTTCTACGAACACTTCCACTTGTTGTTTCGAGTGTTTGTGCATCGTATCTTGCATCCTGTTGCAATAGGCTTCGTGTCTCACCTTCCTGTGTCATTATTCCAGCCTGACTATCCTATTTTGATACCTAATTAATAAAGTATGCCAGTGATTGGCTTTCTTCTGGCATAATGGTCCTATCCCCAATGGTGTTGTTATTTCATTTCTTGAATCCATTAAGACTTGGCTAACTCTCTTGGTGTTCATTGCAACAACGGCTGACTCATCTATATCACTGTCATATGGTTCCATAGTTATATTCTTGGCAAAAAGACCTTTCATTAAGTACCAACATGTACATCTATATCTACAGAAAGGAAAGATGATCCAGGTCAAATGCTTCCAAATCGCACACTTTGAGTACATCGTACCTATCGAAGTGTTGACTGAGTCTATACTGTGCACAGAGAAAGTTACTGTATATCGCTTTATTTTCACATGTTTAAAATTTCCCGGTTTTTGTATTTTTGACATTTCACTGTTTTGGACATAATATCCACTCAAACAATGTTAAAATACTGTTTCACCGTTGTTGTTGTTTTTTTAATTTTATTTTCACAGTTTTGTGCCATCAGGGAAATAAGCGAAAATAAGAATACAGCAAAATTAAAGCAATTTACAGTCTAACATAATTAGCAGCCCATGTAGCTGATCCTGCTCACATGTTAACACATCCAAAAGAGAGTCCTCATGGGACAAGTCCCTGCTCTCATATGCATGGACTAACAGTAATTTGTACATCCCCACCATACAGACATGAGGGGGGGGGGGGAAGTAAGGGAGCCCTAGTATGCTGGTACAGCTAATAATTTTGCCCCAGTACAAACTACAGAAAATACGAAAATGTACAAATGATGGTTGGTTCAAAGAACAAAGAAGTTAAAAAGGGCTTCCAGTGTGTAAATACGGCAAACATAAATGCCTAGTTTACCACTATAAGGAAAACCTTTTACCCCTTTCACATGTCCGGCGTACCACACTAGCAACAGTCCACATCATTATCTGCATGTAAACCTCACCTGTCACAGGCCTTGCCACCAAAGGCGAAGGATCAAACCGGTCACTCCCTTCCACACACACACAAAAGGTCTTACCAATCTATACTGTGCTATAATACGGTAGTCCCTCCTTTGAAAGACCATTCCTTTGGGAGACCACCTCCTTTGAGAGACCACAATTGTCAGGTCTCTGTAGTACTTTTTGTTATTTATACCTCCTTTGGGAGACCACCTCCTTTGAGAGACCACAACTGTCAGGTCTCTGTAGTACTTTTTGTTATTTGTACCTCCTTTGAGAGACCACCTCCTTTGAGAGACCACAACTGTCAGGTCTCTGTAGTACTTTTTGTTATTTATACCTCCTTTGAGGGACCACCTGCTTCATGTGACTACCTTTTGGGTGGCACTAGGGGCGGTCTCTCAAAGGGGGGACTACTGTAAAACCTAATTATATGACACCATCTGTTCTCTAGGAGATGTATCAATTATATGAACGTGTCAGAAAGAAGCTTGAAGTCCCTCAAAACCTGTGGTCAGGTGAATATGTTGGATATCTGAATGTCTTTATAACGAGTTTTCACTGTATTCAATATTGTACTTTAACATCCACAGCTTTTATCAGAGCTTTAGATGATCTGACATCAATTAACCCTTTCAGTGCCACAATTTATACTGAGTCAATAGTTTTTTCTCATCATGCTTTGGCCGCACTGTGCCCAAAGGAAAGCTGTTGACCTGGACTATTATATTCCATGTAACTACAGACATGCTGGTACCTGAATGAAATGTCTTTTTTACAAGAAACCTGAATCCGGAACCCATATTATAATTTGGAGCAGTTTCTTGTAAGTAGATCGACTTTAGTCGCAGTTGGTATGGAAAGAGTTAAGGGAAGGTCCCAGTGTGTAGCTCTTCTATCATACTGATTGTTTCTTAATGTTTTCACAACGGTGTTTACTGTTTTCTTCCTAAGTGCATGACTTTCAATCTACATTTGATCATCTACAATTCAATAAAACATGCAATCTACACTGGTATTCCTACATGAACCAGCTAGGCATGCAAACATTTGTTCTTATCAATCAATATATAATTTTCAAAATTTTAGAAAAAGTAGGTCACGTTCATCCATTATTGTGCAACATATAATTCTATATACAATATACATTTGTGGTACATTTGGAATATCATTAGCCTCATCTCTTTCTCAACGTAATGAATTTAATGTGTTATCAACACTTTTTATGTTTTGGGTCTCTATCTTCTGTGGTACTGTAGGTGGTGCCGCCAAATTTCTTCATTCTTTTGCCTGATCAACATCCCCATCAAGTTTTGAGGTGATTTGTGAAGAACTTTTCCAAAAACAGGATTCTCAAATTTTGCCTATTTTGGCCCAAATTTTACATAATACTATAGGTAGCACCACCAATATCAAACTTGACCTACATTTTCATATGCTTGATAAGTCCAGACAGTAATATGAGGTTATCATGAAAACTGTTGACTGTATTGTATTCACAAACAATTCTATGGATGGATGGATGGCCAGATCGACAGATGCACAGACAGACAAATGGACAGACTTGAGTGATTATATTAGCTCTGCAACTTAAATGTATGGTCAGCAGAGCTAAAAACACTGATGCAAAAATCCAAATTCAATGAAGCTTGTCCTATCAAATATCCTTTGAAGTGATCCACCAAGTTCGAAACAGACCTGGTGTACAGTTTTTGAAAAAAAAATTACTTGCATCTCATCTACATTAGAAAATCCAAAGTTGCCATTGATCATCAGGGAATTTCTAAAGAATCATTCCAAACCAGGTAAAGACAGTGGCGCCATAAGTGGAATAAAGCTGGGGAGGAAAGTGAGTCAGGCTACATTACAACTACCTTTGAAAAGAATCTAGCTTCCAATCGGAGAGATGATGCCAAACATTACAAAATACATGTAGCATTCAGAGAACGGATTACACTCGGTGCCCACAATCTTTTTTTCCTCATCTCTCCTTTTTTTTTTTGAGACTTCACAGCAAAATACTTTACATACAGTTTCCATATTGTTGTCTATGAAATGGGGGAGCGCTTTTGGAGAAAAATACATATACATCTACATGCAAAACTAATAATCTCTACATTAGCCATACTCCTACTAATCCTTATATAATTTTGAAACTGTTTTAAATAAGGACGTGACAGTGCTGCCACATAGTGAACAGCTTTGTAGGAGAGTGAGTCAAGCTGCATTCCCGCCAAGTTTGAAAAGAATCTGGCATGTGGTTTGAAGAAGAAGAAACAAAGTATAAAACCCAAAAAAGTCATAAAATTTGAACGACTCAAAGCGCCACCTGTTGAACATATTCATACTTGGGGGAGCCAGAAGTGTTCTTATACAATTTCCAACCAATAAGCTGAGTAATTCCAGAGTCAGATTTTCCACAAAAATGAAAAAAAAAAAAAATTAAATTAAAAAAATGTAAAAACCCTATTAAATCACCAGAGTGTGATCATTTGAACAACTTGGTACAGGCCTAATGAACAATAACACCCATCAAGTTTGAAAACGATCAGGCTTAAAGTTTCTGAAGTGTGTAATCATCACCTGCCAGCCACGGACAGATGGACCACAACAGATGGAGCAGCACAAGGGGAGCTCACCTGATGGACAGGTCAGCTGAGCTAATAAAACACCAGAACAACCCCAAAGTGACCATGCAGATCTTAATTTTAGCTCTATGCCCGCCCTAGGGACCTACATTGCAAAGGTAATAGCACACACATTTCACAAATGTGGCTTCCTGATTGAACCTGCTTAGAGACACAAGACGCGAGACAGACTGCTACGATCGATAATTTGTTAGCGGGATGACTTGAGCATACAATGTATACATGTCTCACTGTTCTCTTCATAATCCCTCTTGTTCTTCTCCAGGTAAATCCATATGGATGCCTGGTGGTTGTTGCTAGGCAACAAGAAGGCCGTTACCACTGAGGGATCCACAGTTTGTCAAGCGTCGCAAGACAAACATTTTTCATTGTACAATGACAAAGTTGTTTTATGACTCTAACCCTCAAGAGACGGAGTCAATAGCTTTTCTCTATGCACCATAGAGTGCACCATGAAAAGCTGTTGACTCAGTTCCCATAACTGGTTCCCCCTTGAATTAAGAATCTGTGCAAAGTTCAGTCAACAGCTTTCTTCATGTACTTAGGGCATCCAGAGAGCACCGAGGAAGTTTTAGACCACTGCTGTATCATTCTTGGTGCCAGAACGTATTTTCACCAAATGACATTAAAAAAATGGGATGCTTACTGGTAAGTTTCTATCGAAAAAGTTGTATTTTGATACATTAGTGTTAGTTCCTTGTAGATTAACCCTTTTCTGGGCCAAACAGAACTGTGTCAATAGCTTTCCTTAGCTTCAGTACGGCACATTTCGGCCTCACCATTACCAAGGAAAGCTACTGACCTGAGGTATGCAATTACGATAGGTCTTATCTACAATTCTATACACAATGGTTTCCAATAACATGAAATATAAATTAAAACAGGATCAATAGTTTCATCGCCCTATCACTGTGACCCAGATATTTGACGCAGTGACCTACCTTTTGTGCATGACACACCACGGAGTCCAGATTCACATGTGCATAAAGCTTCATCATTCTAAGTCAAGTGACAACCGAGTCACAGCCTCATGGAGAGTCATGGACAGATGCACAGACGCATAAATAGTAGGAAAAGTGTTTAATTTTTTACGGATACATCACCTTTTGACCCACATACTTGACCTAGTGACCTACTTTTGTTACATGCCACATCCTTGGGTCAGGTTGGAACTGTACATAATGTTCCGTGCAACTAAGTCACACGTAAAGATAAGGGAACAAACATAAATGTACTGCAGTTTTACATGATTGTACCATGACCCAGATACTTGACTTTGTCACCTAATTTTGTTGCATGACACACCATCAGGTCAAGATGTCTTTTGCTTTCATGATACTAAGTTAAAGATGATACGAATATTAGCCTTAACATGATATGAAAAGGATAAGTCACTGTGACCTAGATACTTGACCTAGTGACCTACTTTTGTGTATGATATGTACACCTTGTCTCCAGATACATATGTACATAAAGTTTCATGAATGTAAGTTAAAGATGAAAGGATATATTAGCCCAAACATGGTAAAAGAAGGACGTCACTGTGACCTAGATACTTGACCTAGTGACCTACTTTTTCATACATGACACACCACTCTCCAGACACACACATGTGCCATGTTTCATGATTCCAAGCTGAATGACAAAAGAGTTATAGCCCAGACATGAAGTGTAACAAATACATAAACACAGAAAAAGTGACTAGTATAAGCCCCTTCTCTGTCAGGAGGGGCCATAAAGAGTAAAGCAGACCACTACATGTATCTGCATCTAGACACTTTTTGGTGGTTTGTGTGGGAAAGGGTTAACATGGAGCCACTTATTACCTGAGCACCACCATGTTTTCTGGGTTGTGGTGGAATATTTGTGTATGCCATGTCTGTATGATATACTTGAAGGCTCGCAGGTAAACAAATTTCATTGGTAGTAATTATCAAAATATATGTACATGCAAACAAATCATATTTCTGTCCACAAAACCCCTAAGATGAGGTTTTGCAGTTGATCATATGTATTTGACAATTTAAACTAAATTATTAAATTTTACGTTCCTTCCCTAAAGCAGAGGACAACGTAAGTCAAAACTGTGATTATTGATGTCTTTTACAAAATTAATGAAGTCGTGAGCCCTGTATATGAACTGCAGCAAGAGTCACTGTGACCAGTGATTCTATGGCATGATGTACTGGCCTTTACACACAGGTAAATGCCCTGCCTTTACCAGCAGAGCCAGTCACCTGGGATCCTATTACTGGATGTACATGTCAGGTAGTTTATAACACAGTAAAACCTTCGCCTTAGAAACGGTCCACACAGATCAACTTATCCTGATCTCTTGGTCAGCGTAGCTCCTTCACAGAAAGCATAAAAGAACATGCAGCGTACTTCATGAAGTTTCTTCCTCAAGGGTGATCTTTCGAAACAGGCAGCCTAAAACTAAGACCACCTCTCAAGACTGGCACCATATATTGTATTCTACTTTTATAATAAAATTAGACAATTTTTCCATGGTGATTTTACAGAAAAATATGTTTATTTAAACACAATATTTTTTTTTCAACAAAGATTTATTTAGAAGGATTACTGATTGTATCAGTGGTGTTCATTGTTAAAAAACTATTGGTAATATTCTTGTGCAGATGCTTTGAAAGTTCACACACATGGTGAAAAACTGAAAGTTGTATTTTAGCTGCATGCAACAGAAAATTGTGCTAATATCAAGGTAACTCACCACAGAGGAAGGTCACGGTTGAACTGGATTGGTTCCTCTCGTAGGTCATCCTAAAATACAAACAAACACCTGTCCTAGAATTCCAAAGTCCTGTAGAATGTTTCAGCCAAGCTACACAGTTGTCACAGGATACACAAATCATTTCTGCTTGTCGATATGTCTACAAGGGTGTGAACTGTACACAAACATTAATTCATAAATCCTCACAATTCATTTCAAAATATTATTCGATAACACAAAATTTACCCACATACATTCAATCTTTACTTTTCCCATATAAAAGAATGCGTAGTTTCACACCAAAAATGATATACTTTTATATTTTCAACTAAGCACACCCTCCTTGCACTCCCTAGTCTGGTGCAAAATGCGTTGCAGAGACACAATACTCCAAACAACAACAGTTTATGTCAGGTCTAAATTATTGATGCCTCCATAAAGGGATGGAAGGAGACGTGGATTGCTTTAACAAGTTATGACGATCATCATTCCACGCCAGATCAATAAACACTGTAAAGCAGACTCAGGTCAGTCATGCAGAATACCCGAGATGGGCTGAGACAGCCCAGTAAAGTGAACTGTGAGACAATGTTTTAACGTGATTAAGCGTATAATATTTTTTATTTGATTACCTGGAGAAATAAAATTCTCATTTGTAGCCATGCCAGCTGATTTGATACATTCTGTAACAGATGCATGTACCGGAACTTATTGATTTTCACAGTGATACCAGCGATTTGTTACTGTACTGAAACTGTTCCCCTCCACAAGTCAGGAACACCCACATGGGTCTGAAATTATGGTGGTTTTGTCAATCACCTTTTCTGTTTAATTAATTCTATTTTTCACTTGGCAGTTTGCGTGGTGTGTGCTTTTATCGAAAACAACTCACTGCATGTGCATGGCCACTTTTGACGTGCACATACCAGCTTGACAAAACAAGAGGGTCATGATGGTCCTGTGCCCTGCCGACTGGAATATGCCTCCAGCAATTAGGGCGGACCTCAGTGCTCTATCCATGGACAATACACTGTGTTAGCGCTTACCAATAGTTGACCAAAAGTTTGATATTAGCAGGACTTGCAGCGTACGCCACATTCTATCATAGCAGTTGGGTAATTTCATTGCTGTGGCAGGGTTGTAGATTGTGCAGAGTTTTGCTACTCAGCGTGGTTTGCCATAGCGAGTTCACTCATGTAGGATGGCACAACTTTCCTGCTGCCGTAGACCAGTTATATCGTTAGTCGTCTGCACTGCAGCAGTAGCAGCACAGAAATTGATTCATGGCTTTTTCACACTTGAGTTCATTGTGGCCATTTTCTGCCCAATTCACAACATTTGAACTTCAAAAGGTAAAATTGAGTGTAAAATAAGAACTGCTATGAATACAGCAAATTCTATCTTGGGAGCAAATCTTGCTCAGGTACATGTCAGGGCCCTTTTTGGGCAGAGGCTACATGAGGGGTCATGTGATCTTTTCCTGACCTCGGTGGCTAGGTGCACACACAGGTCAGGGGAGTCCCTCAGGCAAAGGTTACTTCGCCAGTCACCTGGGGACCACTCTAGAACAGCTGGGTGCAAGAGTTTCAGGTGACACTGTATTACTGTAAATTGCTCTATTTTCGCGTGTATCACTTTTCATGGATTTTGTATTTTTGACATTTCACTCTTTGGGACATAATTCATATTCAAACAACATTAAAATACTATTTCACTGTGTTTTTATTTTCACAGTTTTGTGATGTCAGCAAAATAAGCAAAAATAAGAATACAGCGAAATTAAAGCAATTTGCAGTACTACATTACATGCTTTTAATGACAAAAGTCCAAGTGACTGAGGACCCAGAGTACACCTGGAAAAAGCTGCTGACTCACAACATGGACGATGCAAAACAAGCATATAATATTTAGGAAAATGGTACCTCTTCATTTGGAAGACACATGACGATAAGCCAAGTCTCATAGGGTTAGCCAGCTGCTACTGGGACCCTGCTACAACAGCCCGTGGAGACTGAGCGACTTATCACCAAACACTTACCACAAAGTCACGCAATGCAATTCTTTCCAGGAGAGAAGGAGTCAGGTAGTTTGTCACTGTCACCACACTGAAATAATACAAGATATCAGATTATGACACAGTGATGATAATCTTTGATGACATAGTCACCACAGGGCTCTGCAAAATTGTCTGTTTTTTTAGTAGTACCCCTCATAGTAAGTCTGCCATTTAACTATAGCCTCCTGTCTAAGAAGGTTTGTCCATCCATACAAGTATCATTCACTATAATCACTCATAAAAAATCATTAAAAATTGCCTGAATTAGAGACCAAAGTATCCCCTCATTTTACGTAAAGCACTCTTTCTTCTAAATATGCATGGTATTTGGATAACTGGAGATATAAACTTTCAGGAAACTTTGAAAATAAAACATAAAAGGCTCCGAAACATGTTGAGTAGTTACCCGCTGAAGACCCTTTAATTTATTTGGGCTGATACAGCCTATGTCAAATTTTTACAGAGGAACGTGTGCAATATAGACAATAGTAATTCCATATGTATACAGGTTAGACAGGGGCAGGTTAGCTTATGGAGAGTAAAGAGTTCGAACTGCGGAATAGGATATTGACTACTAGGAAGTGGTTCTGGGCAAAAAGACACAAATACAATAGATCATATGACCTGTCTCCATAGCAACTATTCCAATATTGCTTGTATCTGGCTAAAAATTGGAAAAACAGCATTTTTACATAGATCTGCTGAGCCTGTGAGACGCAGCTACTTTGCATAACACCTAGCCACCATAAGTATTCATAGATTATGTTCCAGATTAAATATTCTGCAAGAAAATGACGGAACTAAAACAATGATGCAGTATCTCTGTGGAAAATTTGTGGTTTTTTTACCTTTTTAATATGTTGCTGTGGAAACAAAGCGTGATTGGATCCACGATCATATATGCAAGGCCTTATACTGATATGCAGTTTGCAAATGTGGATCACATACATGCATACAGTGTCTAAATGTGATTATGGAGTCATTTATTTCAGTGCAAAAGGCAAAGTAGGCCTTTGCTATTGGCTGCCTATCACAATCTTTGAGACAGACAACAATATTTATCACGTATCTGGTTACATGGTCCTTTCCTCCCCCCCCCCCTTTTAAATTTAGTGCAGAGAAATACCTTAGGTTTGAATGTAACGCAGGCATTGACTCAATGACTGAGTGACCACTCAGCTGCAATGAGTTGAATGACTGTCTGTAGGACCTACTCTGGAACCACATGGACCATGCATGGTCCGCTGATACGCTTGAATTCTTTGGGCTCCAGCCTCATTATAAACAAAATACTTACATCCTCAACAACGACTTCACTGCCCCACTCCTCTACATAATCCCTCCCTGCCCACTCCTGAAGGAAGTTAATAGCCTGGGCACTTGTATACAAGAATAGGAGATACCACGCATTATTGGGGTATATTCTGAAAGCCTAAGCTGCTTTATAAAACCCCACCGCGATCCGGTCACACTGGACGGTGTAGAGGTTGAAGCAGTCGCTCCAACCTGTGGAAATCAGTGCAGGATCGAATCCTGCCAGCGCCTTCCTGATATTTTTTTTTTTCTGAAATACAGCAGAGAGAACACTAGTTCTCCATGGCAAAACTCAAAGTCCAGCATTTTGGTCACAGAAAAGTAGTTCTCATATACAAGAGACATCCACAGGGATTAGACTGGAAAAACTGAAGAGGAAATCCCTGGCAGTGACAAAAGAGGCATGATTTAATTAATGGACACCTGCAGCGGAGCTGGAACTGGATGCTACCCTCTTTGTGACGTCACGCACCTCAAGGGAATCACCGGGGAATCCCCTAGGTGACAGGCAGAGACGCTAAAGGGGGCAGTATACATAAACAGATCGATGTGTTTCTTGTGGGAAACACAACCGCTGTCAGTGTACAGTTTGGTGATGATTAATGAGTTGTTTACATAAGTAAGGCTAAGCTAGTGTTAGCCAAGCATTAAATCATGTGATTACCAGTTGTTAACAACCGGTCTTACAGTTTAAGGGTTAAATATCAGACATCCACATTTCCTGACTGTTTAATGTTTAAAAAAAAAATGCCAGGTACATGCAAAACACGCAGAGCGAAAATTATTACCATATTATACCTTTTAATCACCTTGGGCACTTGGGATATTCAATTAAAGTGAGCTCCAATTGTAGACCTAAATTTGGAACATTTTAGCTGTACTAACGGGTACATTACCTTAAATTATATCTAGTTCCAATACTTAAGAAATTTTCGGCCAGAAAAATAGGAGGCGCTTAAAAGGGATAATATGGTACTAATGTTGTCCCATTCTCACTACCATGGTCTGTCTTTTGAGAGACTGGCACAATTATGGCAGATCCAATGGTGGTCACATAAAGCAGGTACATGTGGTCTCTAAGGGGGGGGGGGTTCAAATAACAAAATGGAAAAAATAGCACCTGGTCAAGGAGAAATTTGGTCTTAAAATGCAGATGGTCTCTCGGTGGTGTTGCAAAATGTGCAAAGAAATTCAAAGATCGACAAAATAAAGGGTGCAGACATAATTGTGTTGTGGCACCTGTCAGCTGCATTGTGGGAAGGAAATATCAACATTGGCAGTTAATGTGTTTGAAAGGCACTTTTCATTGAAAGCTGAAGTGCACATTGATCGACAACAAAACATCCAGGTCTCTGTATTTGCACTTGAAAAGGATTGCAGCACTAAAAAAAATAAATGCAATGTTTTATGAATTCAGACTGCTGCAGTACTAACACACTGTAACATGTTGCAACAACTTTCAGAGCAGTCAATACAGCACTATGCTCAGCCAATCATCTAAAATGGATGCCATACAGGTGTCGAGTTTGCGAGCACGGAAGAACTCGGTTCTTGTCTGGGCGGTTTTTGATGGCCACCTGATGGCACGGCAGGCACCCAAAAACTAGAAGACGGGGGATCCATACCCATCCCATCTCAGGTGCTTTTGTTTCCATATTAGCAACATTGTGAGACCACCTGCCTTAAAGAACCACATATTCAGGATACAGCGGGCACCTTATTTGAAGGACCGCCCCAAAGAAAGACCACCTCACTTTTAACTCTTAAAATGCTGATTTAAGATTGAATCAAGAGCTTGCCTTGGGACACTCTGCGTGCAAAATGTCCCAGGGAAAGCTGTTGACGAAGACAACTTTTTGCTTTAAACTAGGCTTGCTGGTATTTGAATGAAAGGTCACATCTTTGTGAGGAATTTGAATCTTTTAACCATTACATGTTTAACAGTCACGAAAAAACGGGTATCGCCATGATTAGCACTTTTAGGGTTAACTCATTCCATACCAGTCCCTGATTTTTCCGTATATTTACCTAGATTTAAGACAACAATTGCATATAGAAATTCTGCCTGGCAAGTCATGCTGCAGCTGCCCTTGCGGCAGCTGCAGCATGACTTGCCAGGCAGTGCCAGAACCACTGACCAAGGTCTGTCACCATAGTATGGAATGAGTTAAAAGACCCCAGCCCTGGCTAGTAAGACCCCATTAGCCTGGCCCTTGGTGATACCTATTCCATGTCATTTGACCCTGACTGAGAGTCCACCTCCTTCATGTGACCACTTTAGGACCAGCCCTTGGGGGGTCTCTAAGAGGAGGGCTGGACATAAAGGTACATCCTATGGTCACCACACGTCACCTGTACAGGTATCAGAGGGTGTCCTCTTCCAGCATCACAGACGAACACACACCACGCACACTTTTATGATGCAAAAATACTCTGCTTACCAAGTGTTTCTGTTGAATGACCAATCAGTATCCAATTGCAGCTAGCAGCTCTGCTGACATTTTTTGGGTTGGCAATTAGGAATATAGAGACTCCAACTGAGTGTGTCAGTGAACCAATGGAGCAGTTGAGACCTTCTAACCCCACTGATATAACACAGTCGGCTATTAAAGGCTTACAGCATGTTTCCCCACCATACACAAGTTGGGAGCTAGAACGTGCTGTTGCCATGGTTTTGCGATGCCAACTTGACCAGGAATGGAACCAGTGAATGCAGGTTAATTTTGTTTCCGTTAATACAGAACATGCATTCTGCTATTTATCCATACTTGTCAATCACTTCAGAAGAAATAGGCCCCTTTCCCCCACTCCCCCCCCCCCCCCATCGAAGATATTTACATTTAGCAAAGGAGAAAGAAGAAACAAATATAATTTTACTGAGAAGATTATTCAAAATTCGATAAATCAACACTGAAAAGTCCAAAATGCATGCAAAAATGTGGGTGATTCCAGCAAATTTATTGGGTAACTTATTGACTGGTATATTGTATGTTGTACAACCCTTTCCTAGCTAAAACTATATGCAGTCATCACCAACACAAACTCTGCATGCACACACACACACACACACACCTCCAACTCTGCGCGCGCACACACACACACACACACAGGTCCTATGACCTTGAAAACGAGGTCTTGGTCACCAAAATGCAATCTGATTGAGAAAGTATATAAAAAACTTGGTACAGCTACGGTGAGTATTTTTTGAGATATCACAGTAACATTGACAAGACGGACGGACAGACAGATGACAAAGGGGATGACAATACCCTCTGACACTTTATATGCTGAGGGTCAAAATGAAGCAGGAATGTGCATTTGCAGGTAAAAAACTACAACACAGAGTAACCAGCCAGCTGTACCACAAACCCCTGGAAATATGAGGATTCAATCAAAATTGATGCCAAATTGCTCTAACCAAATAGCTTTTATTAAGTGTCATTAAGAATGACTCAATGACTCATTACCAAATGAACATTAAAGAAACAGCTGCACAAATCCACTAGAATTAATATGAATGGGTGCTGATGTCAATGGGGGAGACTTGTACTGTAACCGTCTCATGTCCTATGCTAGCTACTGTGCATACACTTATTTTAAAGGACATTTTCTTTTTATGGTTTAAGCATTTTGCACCTTACACTGAGACTTTAACTCTCTCACTGCCATATTTTGAACTGAGTCAACAGCTTTCGTCTGTCCACGCTAACCATAATGAAAGTCAGGCTCTTCTGATTTTTCATAATGATGCCAGCTTGAGATTCTTGGTTGAAAATAGTGATGATCCAAAGGATCTCTGTCCCTGAAGACCCCCCCCCCCCCCAAGCCCAGCCGTACTTTGTTGTAGAAAATTACTGCACAAAAAAAGTCTGGTGAATGCATGAGTGATAATGCACATGTGGCTTTGATACAATGCATCTATGATGAGTTACATGTACAGCTTGTATTTGCTACAAATTTAAGTCAGGTTTGGCGGTTCTGTGACCCTGGCCAAGGTCAAGATGAAACAACACTTCGGTGGCCAGTAGGACTAATCGAGGGCACCGCCCCATTTCCTAATTGCATCAATAAAATATGTTTATGCCAAACAACAGTTCCCATGCCCATCATAGGAAGCACTATGGTGTATAAATCACTCTATCTCAGGCATGTTAAGTGGTTCGTTAGATGTCAGATGTACTGCATGTACACAGACCTAGCATTTAGAGGGCATGTGACCTTGAAAAGAGGTCAAGGTCAACATGAAGCTACACTGCACCTGCCCTGTATAAGAAACATCTATGGTAAAGATTCCATCATCCTATCTTAAACAGTTCATTACACATTTGGCTGAACGGATGGAACAGATGGATGGACCGACTGCCCCATCCTGACTATTTGTATATCTCCCTTATATATGCTACCTTCCTTGATGGGGGCAAGGCCTTTTATTCATGCATCTTCATGCCTGTATTTGGAAAGAAGGCAAGAATCACTCAGGTCAACAGCTTTCATTGGATGACACAAAGTAAGAACTGAGATGGTTAAACCTCGTCCGACTTTCTCTCCATTGAGTTTTGCATAGACAATAGAGCTTAACACAACACCCATGAATATGCAGACATTCCAGTCAGCAAACACTTTTTATATGTATATATGTGTGTGTGTAACATGATGCTGTCTTCGAAGCTGCATGACTAGCTGCACCAACGCTACCTTGGAGACCAAAGGAATGCAGAGCTGTGGACTTGTTTGGATTGGCCCCGATAAACAGTTTTAGTCCTGATGTCACCATGGTTTCACCCTCTAACATCCCGCAGACTTGGGGTAATTAGGAAATGAGACTGGATGCTGTAGCAGGTGGCAAAACATGGTTATAACGTTGTTTGCCTGAGTCAACTGCAATCCCATAATCCCATGTAAAGATTTTCTTTCATATAAATTTCCGTGTTTTTTCATTTCAGCCATTTAACTGAAGATTTAATTTCACTATTTTGAACATAATTACTCCTAAACCTGAGAATACTATCATGACTATTGTGTGTTTTTATTTTCAAGGTTTCATGCCACAGGCAAAATTAGTGAGAATTAAAATACATATACAGCTGCACAAAAATTCTGACTGCTTTCAAAAATACTGGTTTCCAGAAAGAATCTGTCTGAATTAAAAAATAAATTGACATTAACACTGATTCTGCAAGGCACATTGGACTTCACCAAGCTTCCTTAACCCTTTAGCATTAAAGAAACCAGTGTACACATAGGCCTTGTTAGTAATACAAGAGATACAAAACAACATCTCAGCATACTAAGAGTTAATTCTTTAAGCAAACCCTTGGTCTATCACCATTTTACACACCACTGCTGCTATTACACATACAGAATAGGACTTTGCTCTTAGAATATCAGACTTGATAGTGTTAAAACGCTACATGGGCTTACAGAATTAGGTTTATTAAATTTCTCTTTGTAATATTAAACATGAAATCAACCACTGAATCATTTAACTATTTTTTCGCAGAAACCAAAGCCCTCTTTCCCCAAATAAAAAGGATGGTAACAATGACGATGGTGATCTTTTGTCCTTTTTTATTTCAAAGCCACGACACAGCAATGTGAATTCCATTGACCTGAGAACATTTGCTGAAATGCTTACTCTCAAAAAAGTTAAGAAACTTAACTCTAGGTTCTCGTATGTTTCACAGGAAATTCTGTTCACCAATATTATGCACATGAAAACCAATGTGGTGAATAGGGGTTAAAATGTCTGCATGCAATAGGTTAATTTACACACCACCGGAGATGGCCATCAGGTTGCGCGAGGGTCAATTAATCAGGTGGCACACCACCAGTTAGACACCTCTCATTAAACTTTTAACATTTTTACTTTATCCTTCAGCTCCTCCTTACGCTAGAAGCCAGAGCATCTTTGATTGGACAAAAAGTACTTTGATTATAGTACAGCGGAATCTCCAATTAAGACCACCTCCATAAAGAGACCATAAATTTCTATATTAAGACCACCAATTTACAGATCCTTTTTTGTTAATCGTTCCACAAATTATATCCTCAATTAAGACCACTCCCCTAGCAGTCAATGGAATGACAGCAATATAATACATCAATAGCTATTAAGACCACGTTTTTCAGTCCCTTAGGTGGTCTTAATAGGGACATCCCACTGCATTTTAAAGCTACATAAATTTTCTACTTTTCAGTTTAGACATTTAACTGAGGTTCTGACTTCACGATTTCGGATATGCAATCATGTAGTTCCTATTAAACCTGCACGTGGTGAAATACTATTTTATTACAGTTTTATACAATTTAATGCCAGCCATCAGCAAAATAAGCAAAACTAATACAATGGTACCTGCTGTTTGTGGCCACCCCTTCTGCCAATAAAAACTGGCCATGTACAGCAGGTGACCTGTCACCACAGGTAAACTTTACAAAGAAACTGACTCCTGTATGTCCCAGCCAAGTGATCACAAATAGCAATGTGTGGCTGCTCAGGGCAGTGGTTGCATACAGCAGGTACCACTGTAGTGCAAAATTAATTGGGGTTTACTTACAGCAGATATACAACTCTTACTAGTTCACAGTCAAGACCACCGTTGAAAGACATGGAAACTTCTAAACACGTGTCTATTTAACCCTACAAAAAGTCAGTCAAAAACTTCCAGCAGACTATGGATGCGATGCTTGCTGGTCATTTTTCATAGAAAAAAGTTGCATGCCAATACATTGGTGTTAGCTGCATGGGTCCCCCGGGGTTAAAACCATTTTGGTCAGCCAATATTTAACTTTCATTCATGCAAAGGGTTGGTCTTTTGGTTTTGGGCATTTAAAATGTCCTTTGCATATACACTGCATGAGCTAGGCGTACACGTGTATGTAGGCCACAGACCACAGTTATAAATCCTTCTATTTTTCATATTGGCATTTTTCAGTCTAAAAAATCAGCATTTTGGTATTTTAAAATTCCGTGAACGGCATATAACAAATAAACATGTCAGAAAAACATGGATGGGTTTTTGTCAGAAAATTCCCAGCTCGTTAATTTGTGATAATTGAAATACGAAACAACACCTGGATGTCAGCTTTATACAGGTGTATGAACTGTGCTCTTGCCAGGGTCACATTATTGTCCTTCCCCACCATAAAGTTCCCACCTGGCCTGGAAGACAGTGCACCTATATGACCACCAATGAAGCAACTCTGTGATGCAGCAAACCTGACTTAGCTAACTTTATTTAAACAGAAGCTACAGCATGCTGAAAACAGAGTATTTTCACAATTACGGACTATCTCCGTTGGGATGCGCAACCAGCCAATCACAACTGTGGTCTGTAACCTCTACCGACTATGCAAGGTCTCATCATAACCATAAATGCCTGGCTATATAAACAAAACCAGCAAACTGTATCTCTGGCCATTTAAACAGATGACATAACTCGACGATCATTCTATGAAAATAAGCACAAAGAAATGGTACCTTTGAGATTTTTAAAGATCAAAGGACAAGATACATAACAGGAGCTTTTTAATTCTCATGTTTATGCTATATTTCTTTTTTTTCTTTTTTTTTTTTACACCAACAAAATATCCAAACAAGATGCCCATGGGCTTTGTACTCTGCTGACATATACATGCATAGGGATAATTAACAGAATAATGGGTGAGTAAGAAGGACACGAGGAGAAATGTTTTTAATTATGATTGATTAAGCAAATTTGCATGGGAAGCTGTGGAGAAAGATAAATACAGATCAAATGTAAAGATCTAATTAATGACTTTGAGAGTGTAGGTTATCACTAAAATGAAATGTAGATTGTTACATGGATCGTGACCAAATGTTTGTTGTGAATTTAGAACATTCAGAAGATTTTCACATTTTGACCCCTATATTACATAATATTGTAGATGACGCCACTGATATCATATTCGACTTTGTTTTTTATGTGCTTTTAGTTCTGAAAGCTATACGTGTCTACATTGAAAATTGTAGGAGTTGTTGCATTCACAACTCATTTTGACTAATTTTTCTGTACAACTATAGCTGGTGTCACTAGTGTCACCCTTGATCTACATTTTGACCTCCCCATTAATCACTCCAAATTTCATGAAGATCGACCAAAAATTACAGATACTACAGCATTCAGAAGATTTTGACATTTCGACCCATACATTATTATAATACTGTAGGTGGCACCACCAATATCAAACTTGGCCTAGTTTTTCATACACCCTGTAAGTCCTAAAGGTTATACTGGGTTCATTTGAAAACTGTGGACATTATTGTGCTATTGAGCAAAAATTAGTGGATGGACAGACATGAGTGGCTGCATCAGCTCTGCAACCTTAGGTCAGCAGAGCTCAATAGTGGATGTACCTGCACCTTTAATTGGGAAATTTTAGCAGATTTTTCAACCTTTTAAGTGTGGGTATTTTTCTTGCCATGACCTCAGATAAAAATTTATCTGTACAATTTTCAGTCAAGTGTACTGACACAAAATACATCAGAGAACGCTATAGTTGGTCATTGTGATAGATGTCCAATAATTCACAGAAATCACCATGAC